>SCLH01001234.1:183609-199212 GCA_004367855.1 Oikopleura vanhoeffeni
TAAAGTTATTTTTGAAAATACTATGATTTTTCAAAAGAATCTAAAATAGCATCAACTGTTCAAATTGTCTTCTAAATCGGCTCGATGAATATTTTTTTAATTTATCACAAAACCTAGTTTCTTCTTATTTGCGCACAGTATTACCTTCGGAGAGGTCTAAACAAAAACGAAGTTTGCTAACATGACCGGTGATTCTGAAACTGATTCTGATTCTGAATTTCAATTTCTTATATTTTTCATCTGTAAACTTTATTTGTTAATAAATTGTTCAAAAAAATTTTGGCTGAGATATTATGTACTTTAAATTTTGCTCTCCATGAGTGGCTAGAAGGGGTCTTAGGAGTGTTAGGATTGGCTCCCTCAGCCCGCACATCCTAGATTACCAAAAAGTCGTTAAAGGGATATCCCCTTTTCATACTTTTGTGAATATCCCGGCCCTGATTAGTAAATGAAGAGTGTTTTTAAGCAGTAGGGCCGGAATATTCACAAAAGTGTGAATAGGGGATATTATAGAAAGCTAAATTTAAACTTGGTAAATGCTTCACAATGAAAAATCGCGTTTCTCATTTAAAATTGGCATATCTGCCCAAATATTTTTATTAACCCTTGGAAAGCTCCGCAGCACTTTAGTGGTGCTGAAAAATTTGAATTCGCTTAAATCGGATGAAAGAAAAATCCTTGGGAATTTTTTGATCGAACCCAACATAGAAATTTGTCACGCAGGAATTCAAAAATGGCATTAAAATTTTTTAGAAGGTCTCGTTCAAATATCATTTATCTTTACTTTTTTTGACAATTTCTCTCAAAAACCCCTAAAATGTGTGCTGCTCATAAGTTTAAAACGATAGATAAAATCTTGAGGAACTTAGTTTTTAGGAAAGTCTTTTGAGTATCTTTCAAAAATAAAAAATATAATTTCCACCATCGAAAAAAATTGTGAAAGCCAAAGTCTTAATGAGTGCGTATAGAGAAATAAATGTTTTTGAAAATATTCCTGTTTTCAATAAGAGGTAAGTGATCAGAGCCCAATCTTTGCTGCTCAATTTTGGCCGATTAAAATAAAATTCTAAAATCTGATTGATTACCTCGTTAAGTTGGACTATCTTTACAAAATTAAGATAATTTACGGCTTTTTATGAAATGTAGTTTATCCGTAATGAGGGCTCAAAGTCGCCCCACTTAAGTGGTGCAGGAGCCTCTGCCGAATAAAACAATTTGGAGCTTCCAAGGGTTAACTGGTTCAAATATACCGTTACGTTTTAACTCGTTATCTTTGAATAAAGTTTCATCGAATCGTAAAAAAAATCCTAGTCACTTTTTTTTAGTAAATGAGATTAAAAGGTTTTAATTCTCGTTTTATAGCAAATAATCGATTGTTATTAAACTTGTTATGCTATCAATATCATGTCCGTCTGTTAGACGGTGTCACAATAAGAATAATTGTCAATTATTAATTGATGATTATTAATGATTATGACGATGTGAAAAATAAATTTCAGAAATTAAAATGAATACTTTTAAATTCGTCAATACATTGGGTACGGACTGGCAAAAATTTGATCTTTTAAACTGTTGAATTTAGCTCAAAACAAAAAAATCTAGGGTAGAATTTGAAAGCTTGAAAAATTATGAAAAAACAAAAACTTTTGAGATAATTTTCCGGAGAATTTAAAGTTATCAAGTTTAAAATCCATATTTGAATTTATCCGCAAACTGCCGCAAATTGGATTTTATTTTAATCGTTTTTAATTAACAAAAATCAATATTTATCTCCTTTTATAGAGACATTTAAAGACAGAAAAAAGTTTTTCTAGAGCGATTTTCTGACCACCAGGGGCCGATTTTTTTTTATTATTTGGATCATTTTATATGGTTACAATGACCCCTGAGGTCAAAGAACACTCATGAAAACTTTCAGTTTGCCCTTAGGCCTCCTGGTCTGCACCCTACTTATGCTGCAAAGGCTATGCAGCATAGCCTATGCTGTAGAAATTTTCTTAAATAATTTTTTTATTTTGCAATCAAAAGTCCCCTTATTTAGCAGTCGCGTTTAGTCGATAATGAGATTAGAAATATTGTCGTGGAGAAATAAGATAGTCGAAAATAGAGGTCAAACGCAAACGCGAAACTAGGGGATTGATGAATTTTGATCTCGGTCAGCCTAGGCCACAGATGACTACGTGCAATTAAGTTTTTGCGATAAGTATCTTAAGGATCTTAATCTCTGAGTTTTTGGTCAAACTGCATTCTTGCAGTGAAACTTCTCTGACCCAAAGAATTATTTTTCGAAATAAAAGAAAAAGTTATTCAAATTTAATGAAAATCCGTTCTTCAATTTCATGAAAAATCTGAAATTACTAGAAAACAAAATGTTGAAATTTTTTAAATGATGGAAAAACCTCAAGAATCACAGAATATGATTCCTACAGTAGGAATCCTACAATAAAAAATGTTTTTTTTGAGAAGAATTTTTTATATCCTAAATTTTTTTCATTTTGTAAAGAAATAAAAAATTATTGACAAATTTTGTAGGTGTTTTTTTTGTCAAACTTTTTTTGTTTCCTATATTTCCTTTAGTTCTTAAATAAATGAAAGCAACATTTTGACAATTATTCTGGTATTTTTCGATTTTTTTCGAAAATACCATATGTTAGTTTCTGTCGGAGACTGGGAGTAAAAATAAGAATAAAAATTATTTTATAAACAATTAACTTTTTGGAGAGCAAGATTTTTTTATTTCCCATATTTTCTCTATCTTTTAATAAAAAAACAACATTTTTGCCAATTTTTAGGTCATAATTTTTTGATACGTACGATTGAAATAGTCACAATAAGCCATAATAAACGTGTTCCTTCGAAGTGCGCGTTTTTTCTGTTGTGCCGTTGAACGACACTTTATATGGCATTATGGAAATAGACAATAACCGTCAAAAAGTTAAAAAATAAATTTAACTCAATCAAGAAAAAAAGGATAAAACTTCTTTAAAAAATCTGCCAAATTGCATTTTCTTTAGACTTTTTGTCACTTCTTTTTACCCAGTATTGAATATTAATTTGCTCTTAAAAAACTTTAAATACTTTTGACGTCGAAATTTACCATTTACGGGATTTAGTTGAGCCATCAAACCGGCTTTATTTTGTTTCTACAAGTGGCAAATGTATTCTTTCTCAATGTTTTTTCATTAAAATGGCTATTTATTAAATAAGTTTTTTCAAATTAGAATTCAGATGCAAAACCGGGGTATTAGCCATCGGGTATAACCAGATTAAAATTATGTGGAAAGTAAAGGAGAAATAATGAAGTGATTCGAAATTAATAATTTTTAATTTTAAGTCTGATTTAGGGTGTCCGAATCGGATCCTCAGACATTCAGAAATTAAGCAAAAACACCATATTTTGGTCATTCAAAGTTATTAAGGGTATGGTGGTTCCTACATTTTCTTCAGTTGTTTCGTCATAAAAATGCACCAAATCAATTGTTTATGTTTTGCACGCATAAAAAACCCAAACAACAAAAACCCACAACAAAAAATTTTTCGAAAGTTTTGCGTTTTTTGCATTTTTCTCGAAATTATGTTCAAAAATAACGTGTTGTGACAATTTGACCACTAGAACTTCAAAATATCGGGTTGACGGTAGCCAACTTTCTTTTCAGTGTTTTCCCAGCTTTCTTTTGAGCCTACTTTCGAAAAATCGAAGCACATTTTTTTCGTAAATTTTTTCACGTGACCTTGTAAAATTCATATTTTTAGTTTGGGGTCGAAATTGCAAAAAAAACGCCACTGTAAAGTTTATATTTGTTTGAACTAGGTTTTGCAAAATTTTGAGCTAATTTGCAAATTTAACCTGGGAGGAGATAGATTTTTCGAGGCGTAATGTCCAAAAAACGGTGGTTTTTTGCATGTTCTAGAAAAAGTATAGCACTTATCAACAAAAACGCCACTGTAAAGTTTTGAATAATAATTATACAGGTTGTATTGAAATTAAGGCTTTTTTCAAAATGAAACCTGGGAGGAGATAGATTTTTTTTGCGGTATGTATTCTTGTCTCGCTTATGTGTCACGGAGTGTAAGCATACAAAAAAGTTTTTTGACGCAAGCTGAAGACTAGTTCTTAAACTGGCTAATCTGAATTTAATCCTCGAGGCCTTGTTTGGCTAATATTTTATCGAGAAAATGTCAAATTAGGAACCACGTTACCCTTAAGTTAAGATTCTCATTTTTAGTTGCGAAAGTTTTCGAATTTTTATAAATTCAATTTCAAGCAGTTTCAAGCAGCATGGACGATTTTGATTGGTTGAAATTGAACACCATGAGAATTGCTAGACTTCAGGATTTCGACAAGTTTAAAACTATCAAGCTTTAATTTTACAGTTTTTGATATACTCAAGAAATGATCATTTCAATTTTTTTCTGACCTCGGACACCCTAGTCTGATTTTGACCTCCATTAGTCAGGTTTTAAGGGTGAACATAATTGGTAACACGCTAATTAACTATGTTCCTCATCATCAAAAATAATTATATCAATGGCCTAAAGCAGAAAAATATTCTTTGATAATTATGCATCAGATGATTTAGCCTTATACGCTCACGCCCCTGCGCGCAGCTACGTATGCGTATGCGCACAGCTGGGTATGGGTGGTTAGTAACCACTGGTTATCAAGATTGAATAACTTTTTGAGAAATAATAGAAAAAAATAAAAACTTTTTCGATGCGGTTTCTTGCAAAACCGGTGAAGATAATAGCGAGAAAACTTGCTAGAGTCATAAAACAAACTCCAATACAGACAACTTTCAAGCAAATTTACCAAAAAAATTTTTGACACACGAAAATATTAAACTCGATTTTGACACCTGTCCGCTCATTTCTTGTCATTTTTTTGATTCCGTGTTTAAAAATTTTATGCGCATCTTTTGAAAATGCGAAGTTGAAATGACGCAAAATAAGTAAATCGCATTTCCCACCCTAAACTAGCTTGAGGTTCGCCCGACAAAGTTTTTTCTGCCTACGGTAGCTGATTATTTAATATGTTCTAGAAAACTATAATTGAACATGATCGTCGATCATTGATCGATGCAAAATTTGTTTAAAAGTGCTCAAAAACAGAAAACGGTTTTTGAAATTCCCTTTTTTATCCAAATTTTTTTTTGGTCAATTTCAGCCCAGAAACTAAAAGTATTCTGAAAATATATAAGATACGAGCTGGTAGATTTTTGCGGTTCCTTCCCTACAGTAAGTGTACTGCAAAAAAAACGGCCAAATTTCCCGAATCTCTACGAGGTCCTTAATTGAGGTCGCCGATTTACTATGTGACATTTTGACAACTTTGAAACTTTGCATTTTCTTTTGATAAAAACTCATTGAGATAGCAGGCTTCCTAAGGAGATGGCTTTTATCCCATTTTCTATCCATTTTTACCGCAAGAGATAAGGAAAATTTGGGAAAAATTGCCAAAAAACCATCTCTTTTGAAGAAAACTGATCAAGAGTTTAAGTAGATAGGTAACCCTTACCTGCGCAACAGTGTGTTGAAACACAGAGACCAAAAATATAATGGGGAAGTATCATTTTGGCCAGTGGTAAATCTTTTATTCTGGTGACTGTTAAAAATTTCTCATTGAACCAGAAATGAATTATTTCGATGCAAGTTTTTGTTATATGTATGTAGTTAAAACAGCACTTGAACCAGATAAGAACTCGTTAACTAATTTTTGAAGAGACAAAAATCAGCATTATTTAATTTAACACCTGATGGTGAAAAAACCTTTTTTTATCTCGACACTAGGACAAAAATTGAAGCTATAAATATACTCATGAGGTGATATTCACAGATACAATTTTAAGTATCGTTTGTGTGACACCCGACACCACCTAGTGGTGCAAAGAGGACGTTCTGTGAATCTCGACACTGAGTCAAGCAATTTTTTGTGCTGAGAATTTTGATCTGTGTCCTGAAACATTGTGCGCAGGTGGGGGTTAGGTGACATAGTTATTTTTTCTAACCAGTTAACTAAAAGTAACCAAACTACAGATTTTTGTTCAAATTGATATACAGCGTTTAGTTTGAAATTTCCGCTAGCATGGTTCTCCCGCCATGAAAAGAGTGAGTTTTGCAACGGTAATGGGGACCAAATATTTTCTGAACAATTTTAAAGCCAAAATAAACCTTACGTTAGGTAATTTTTCTTAGAAATAGAATGATAGTTTCAGCATACATATCAATAATTTGTTTTTTTATATATATTTCAGAAATAATTTGATTTTTTATATGTACAAATTCCGATCCCGTCAATCCCGATCCCGAACCAGGGGGTGGGGTGCGATATCGCCGAATTTGTCAAAAACCTACGAAATTTCACGATTTTTAACTCAAAAACTTCTAGTGCCAATATCGCCGAAAATGCCCAATATCACTTATTTTTTGTGAAAAAAAAACTATCGGCCCCCTCTCTATATTTCAAAAGACACTTAACCTTACGATCGGATGACCCATACTTTTTTAGGAACGGAACTCCATCTCAAAAACGCTTACTTTCTCTATAGCGCGTGTTCGAATTCCACTAATGTTGGCTTAGTGATTATATTGAATATGATTGTGGCAAGGCTCTTGATAATGAAACCGCTAAATTTGATCGGTGTGTAATCAGTGATTCACTCAAGCAGTCACTAAGACAATCACTTAGACAACATCAGTGGGATTCGAACACGCGCTGTAGCGATAGTAAGCGTTTTTGAGATGGAGTTCCGTTCCGAAAGGATACAAAAGAATTCATGAGCATAAACTGATCAGAAACCGAATTCAAAGATTTGATGAAAAATGAATAATTAAATATATTTCACTTGAAACATAGTAATTTATGAATATTTATAACGTCTATAAATAAATAACAAGCTGTTTAACAAAAAGCTTTTAATTCCGCGTTTAATCGTTTTATTATTTATGGTTATATATTTATGAACGTTTGTTACAGCTTTATGCAGTATGATTCATACTGTATGAATTCAGTTTATATGATTTTTGAGCTTATATCCCACATTACAAGTAAACTTAGCTGCTTCAAATATTTGAAAATATTTGATGAAATCAAGAAGGGCTCGTCCCGCAGGCTGGTTAACGGTGAGTAAAAAAAAGAAAAAAAAACCTTTATTTTATTGCGTTTGGTGAGGTAGATTGTAATTTGCAGAAAATGTAATTCTTCGAAAAATTGAAAATTTCAACTTTTCAAATAAAAAGACAACTTTTTGTAAAAATTCTATCTGCTCATTGTTTCCGGTGCCAAATTTAAATATGTTAAGTTACTAAAAATAATTTCTCAATAGTTTATTCTAGAAGTTTTTGCCAAAAAGTCACTGTTTTCCTAAAAAGTGGGTTTTTACTAAAAACTTTTTAGGCTCAACTTTTATATTCTTCGACATAAAAACATGAAATATTGGGTTTTACGATGAAATTTACCACTGAAAAAGTTGGCCAAGACGATTTTTACGTTAAAATTGTCTTTCTGTTTGAAAAATCGAAATTTTCGATTTTTCGGCGAATTACTATCTACCCCGTTTGGTGGATTATTAAATTCTACGAATTTTGGTGATTCACTTCATTCTAATCTATTGTGGAACTGCTTATAAAATTAAAAAAATGTTTGAGATGTGACGTCATTACGAGCACCTACGCGTTTTTTGAACAAATAAGTTATTTCTGTCCCCATATCGCCGAAAGTTTTTTGGAAAAAATTGGACCCTTCTGTATACAATTCATCGGCGATATTTCAGAAAATGTATTCAAACTGTTTGACAAATGCGATAGTGTGATGCGGAATCGCAGCCGCAAGACTATCACATATAATTATATTTATGACTTTGTTATCATTATAAATGCCTCAAACTTACATCTAAACATTAAACTTCGATAATAAAAAAAATCAAATCTCTGACTTTGAGCGGTGAAAACCGTAAGAACTCATCAAAACGCTGAAATCCAGAATCGATGATGTTAATAAAAAATGGATTTTGTCGATAAAAATCTTACGTGTGGAATTCATTGATATAGAATAACTTTTTATATTTTACTTTTTATTTAATTAAGGGAGTGGTATGGGCAAATCCTATAGACTTCATCAGCATTTTTAAAGAGACTTTTGAGAGGCTTTAAAAGATACTTTGGTCTAAAAGCTAGATAAAACAATCAAAAATAATGCAAATAATTTGAAGACTGTAATACAGACTTTGTATTTTTCAGAGGATCACTTTGATAGTGCCTCATAAAATTTCGGATCAGATAGAACCGAAAATGCAAAAAAAATTAAAAAATTTCCTCACATTTTTGACTTAAATTTATGAGTAACTAAGGTCAATGATGAAAATATTAAAGCTTGAGTTTTTTCAAATTGTCACTTTTTATTCTTCGGAAGAAAACAAAATACAATCTATGATAAAAATAATTTGAACGAATCAAAAGACCTTATTTTTTGAAGTCTCAAAAGTGCAGAATTTTTATTATTTTTGAATTTTTCAGATTGAAAATTAATTACAAATTTATCTAATTTTTCTTGAATAATTTTTCACGTGATGTTTTTATTTCGTTTTTTTAGTTAAATTGAAAATTAGTCTAAAATTTTAGTCTAAAAGTTGTATGGCCCTTATCACCTTTTTAAACATACTGTAAGCCAGCTACAGTGGAAAGTCAATAAGTCCACTTGAAAACACATTCTTTTTGTATGACAAAGTAATCTCATCACTCGGTGTGGCTATTTCAAGGTTAAACTAAGCCGAGGATGCACAAATTTTTTGTGAAATTGTCGATTTTAATAAAAACGCAATAAATTTGAACTTTCTCTGAAGAGCTAGAATTTAAACGTTTGGTGATGAACTAAATTCTGAACTTCAAGGGTTTTAAAATCTATCTACTGGTCCACAAACCAGGTTTTTTTTTCAATTTTGTCAAAGTGTATTAATAATTTTTTAATAGTGATCCTGGAAAATGTTTTTTGCAAATTGTAAAAGAATTGTGAATCACAATCAGGGATCGGATTTTTTGAAAATTTCATCAGGTCGGGTAGCGTCGGAAAATCCGATCCCTGAGCACAATTTGTAATAAAAAAAAAATTTGGTGATGCATGTCCATGCAGCATGGACCAATACGAATTTCTTTAAAAGTTTAATTCAATAGGCTAAAGTATCAGTGCTTGGATTCGAATGCTTGACCAGCATTGCTGGTCAAATAGAGGCTACCCTCAGATTGAAAAGATTTGCCAATTTTCAAATAACGTTTTTAATTTATTTCCGAAAACCTCAATTAATTCGTATGAATTATTTACTGCAAATTAGATAATGTTATACATATTAATAATATTATATTATGTTTCGCACATAAGCATGCTGCCATGATGTCACTTCACTTAATTACTCCCTTGGTGTCATGACTCTGAGTTTTTTATGAGTTAATTATTTTCATTAACCCGGGAAGGCCCCATATTGATTACAGACCCTCAGAGGACAAATCCTAAATATTTGAAAAATTGGAATCTGAGCATTTGATAGGTTGATCCCTTCCATATTTGATCAATGAATTCGGCTAATAATGCAATCCAGGGTTTTGATCGGGTGCCAGTATCCCGCGTTGTATCATTCAAATAGTCACGATATGTCAACTAAGGGCCCTTAATCCATATATGCAGCCAAAATGGTGAATTCTGCTCTATCTATTTGGCAGCACCGATTTTCGAGTTTGAAAACCTTTAAACTAACCTTTAAACATGATAAAATGATGATAAAATAGTAAAAATAAAATGAATTATATTATTTTGCAATTGAAACTTTCAATTTGAAACTAAGCCTTTTTCTACTTAATTACTATACTTTATCGTGCATTTAATCTGTTTAATCGATAAGATGAGCTCAACTTATTCAAAAACAGCCCGTATTTATTATAAAATTTGATGTTCGCGATTGCTTCATCTTATTTTAAAGCGGTTCAGCCGCCCGGTTTCAGCCTGCAACTTGTTAGTATGCGTATATCTTTTACCCCAAAAGATATCGAAACTTGTTTATTTACTTCGTAAATTAACGAAAATTTTTATATTTTAAAATAATTTCAAAAAAATTTACCGTGCTTATTTTCCGTTGTTACGGTGAACAATAAAAAATTCGAAAGTTTTCTTTATTAAAATTATTCGCGGCTCGTGAAAATTGCAAAAAACTGTTTGATTTCTGCAACCTATAGTTCTCATAATGACATGAAAACTAGGCTTCCAAAATAGCTTCCAAAATTTCAAAGCAAAAGTTTGATATAAACACATATATGGTGATTTCAAAGCACTGTATTTTTGTTGATAAAATAGTTCCCAAGGACAAATTGCTTCTGGTCGAATTTCAATCAGAATTTTTGATTATAATTCTGAGGAGCAACTGATTTTAAGAATCGTGTGATTTGATTGGTCACTATCATTTCTAATATCACAGTTATAACGCGGAGTGAGAAAGCTTACCAAAATATTATCTTTGATATAACTAGAGTTCGGACCGGGAAAAACAAGGGTCGAAGTTAAACCGATAGTTATATGAAAAAAGACTCCAAGGGTGAATCAAGGATTGAAAAAATATTCCACATCACAAAGAACCACGTTTGAGGAATTAACGAACAGTAAAATTTGCTACAAAATAAAAAATAAATTTGAAAAAAAGATTGTTTGAAAAATTTCGGTATAGAAATCTTACAAAAAAGCCGAATTTTGACTCAGAAAACAAAATATTTTATAGAGGGACAGTTATGAAAAGCATTTTTTGTTTATCTGATCTTGAATTTCCCAAATTTTCTGATTACAATCAAATGAAATTAGAGGACAATTAAGATAAAATTTAAATTTGATATGACTCACTCATGTTCTCAAGAAAATTATCTAAATAAAAAGTGTCCATTTGTTTCGAAAACCTTTTTCGATCGTTGAGCGTAAAAGGATGGTGAATGCAAAAATATAAAGTTTGAAAAATTAGTCACCTTATTTATCAGAGTATTCTTATTCTTCGAAATTGAATAAACTTAACATCAGTTCTATTTTTTCTTCTCTTCAAAAACCACAAAGAAAACTTTTTATGTAGAGTTGGCGTTTTTCTTATTTATATTTAAAACAATATGGTTTTCAATCTGGTTCAAATCTGTCACATCCTTCAGACCCAAAAAGCTCTCTGGAAACCGATTAGTAATCATAAGGACTAAGAAGGTCACCGCTAAACAGTCAACCTCACTCAGCTACGCATTATTAATTATGAATATCAATCATCATATGCTGCATTAATAATTTAATTTATCCTAGAAGTTCACCAACTGAACTGTTTGAAAGAATAAATTAAATAATCTGGCTTTTCTTTAGAAATTTGTCAACATAATTAACTTATTACAGGGGGGGCCAATATTTCCGAAAGTTTTTTGGCAAAAAAATTCGGAAATATTAGCACATTCGGAAAAATGGGGAACCCCTTTTGTACTGGGGGCCTATAATATAGGCCCTATAATATATAGACCCTATAATATAGGCCCTATATCCATCATGATGCCCGAGTAACTTAAATCTCTCATTAGCCTTTTAAATGAATAGGGAATAAGAGATTTAAGTTACTCGGGCATCATGATCGATATAACAGGAATTATTTTAGCTAAAAATGGAGATTTTGCGTAGGTTAAATTCGGAAATATGGGGAACATTCGGAAATATTGGGCCGGACCTATTGCCCTGTAAATTATGTTTTTCAAGAAAAATGCCAAAATTTGCAAACTTGAAAACTTTATCTGTTAAAATATGCTTAAAAATGTTATTTAATTAACAAAAACGTTAGCAATAAACCAAGATGATATTAATAAAAGTCACTGCCAGAGATTATATTTTCAGTCAACCACCGTACTCATCAATGACTTGAAGTTAAGTCACAAGAAAATACACAAGGCTGATATGACAATTTTATTTATCGAAAAATATTGCAGCACAAATTATGTCTTACCGAAATTTTGTAAATAACAAGTAGGTTTGAAAAACATCTGAACAAAAATGAAATATAAAATATTCAACAACGAAATTTGAAAACAAAAATTCTAAATCAAAAAAATTTAATTTCTCTTTTAAAATATACTAATTCATATACTAATTTAACCGCTTTACCCTTAGATTAACAACTTACGACTTAAAACAATTTAGAATATGAAACAACGATTCGGAATGTTACAAATGAAGTTTTTCGTTCCGAGGCTAATAATGATTCAAAACAAGAGAAAAAATAAAGACTTTTAGGTAATGAAAAATCCAAAAATTTCTCAAAAGTTGATCTCAAAAATCTTTCTTTAGAAGAATCGGCCCGGAGTTCAAATAATTTTTGTGAAGTCGATAAATTTTTTTTCATATTTTCAAAATCATGCACGCCAAAACAGGATAAATGAAGAAAATATCCTTTTTCCCAACGGAACTCCATCTCAAAAACGTTAACTATCTCTAAAGCGCGTGTTCGAATCCCACTGATGTTGTCTAAGTGATTGTGTTAGTGATTGGTTAAGTGATTACACACCGATGAAATTTAGCGGTCTCAATATCAAGCACCCTTGCCAATAATCATACTAAAGACAATCAGTAAGACAACATTAGTAGGATTCGAACACGCGCTATAGAGATAGTGAACGTTTTTGAGATGGAGTTCCGTTGGGAAAAGGATATTGTTAAAATCAAGTGCAATTCTTCTTTCTCGGCGTTTTATTTATAAAAAATCAATACATATGATAAACGTTGTACTGAATTAAGAACATTTTGCGAAAAAACCTGGTTTATGTTAATTGAATGTGGACAAGAATATTTTTGTTTGTTTTATCGATAGATCTACTAATCATCAAAAATTAGCCGAACTTTTTTGCGATGATCAAAATTTTGAACGTATAACTAACTACAACCATGAAATTGTTCTAAAAAGCTACAATAAACTCCTGACCGAATCTCTTGGAAATTGTTTAGATAAAAAACTCTCCAGTCGTTATAGGAATCACACTCCATTAGCTCGGCATATCGGGTCTGATAAAACTACATAAGCCAAATAATAAATTGCGACCAATTATAACGGGTTATAGTTCTATGGTTGACAACGCTCATAAATACATTCAAAAGCTTATATCACCAATTGCTAAAGAATGTAGATTTTTAGTAGACAGTCCAAAAGTGTTCAAAGAGAGGTTTTTCAAAGGTTGTGTTAAATTTGACTAAGAAACTATTTTGAATTGGGGCCTTCATATTTTTTAACTTAAAATGCTCAAATTTGCAAATAATTGTTTAAAATTTTAGACTACAGCCGAACCTGACTTTATGTGTTTTCCGTGTTAAAAACTTTATATATTAAAATTGGCTTGAAAATGTTATTTAATTAACGAAAACGTTAACAATAAATCAAAATGAATTATTAAATTAACTTTATTAATTAATTTTTGACTTAATTTAATGATCGCCAAATATTAATTAATTGTATTAATTTTGAGACATCACAATTATATTTATTGTCCATCTTCAGAAGGGAGAAAAAATTTAAAAAAAGTTTGTGACGAAAAATGCAGTAATTAAGTTGCACAATCAGAGCTGAAATTGGTGCGCGACAGTTTTTTTAAATAAGGTTAAAATACTCGAGCCTCATATTTGCAGAATTCAAACTCATTTAACTTTGACAAAACAGTTTTATTGCTACTGCTTTTATTCTAATCTTATGTTGATATTTGTTGCATTATGGAAAAGAACTGTAGGTGACTTTTCTAAAGCAGTTTTGTAAAAATCTTGATATATCCTTTACCAAACAGAACACCATCTCAAAAACGTTAACTATCTTTATAGCGCGTGTTCAAATTGTCAGGTCCGGGAGGTCGCATGCAAATTAGTCTCTTAGGGGTCTGGTATGGATTTGACGCAAGTTGCTATATATGCTCTGGCTGAAAGAATGAGACAATCATTACGAGTATGTGTGTTCGACAATTATGGTGTTCGCTTCTGGCTTGTCCAACCTAACCCGACACCTCCGCCAGACTAGGCCAGAAACGATCAACATAACTAAAAACGAGTACAATTAAAAAGGTGAGGCCCACTGATGTTGTCTAAGTGATTGTCTTAGTGATTGCTTGAGTGATTACACACCGATCAAATTAAGCGGTCCCAATATCAAGTATCCTTGCCCATAATCATACTCAAGGCAATCAGTAACAACATTAGTTTGATTCGAACACGCGCTATAGAGATATTAAACGTTTTTGAGATGGAGTTCCGTTGGGAAAAGGATATGATTGAACACACTTAAGTTGTTGGAGAACAGCAGTTTCTCTTGATTCATGCTGATGTTTGAATTCGACTTTTTAGTTGGCGTTTTGGTTCACCAATATAACGTCCTAGGCAAGCGCTAGTATAATTTAAAACGATAATCAAATGTTTATCACGATTTCGAATTCGCTCTTTTTGTTTACTTTGTAATCAGTTGACGGTTGAAAACTACGTTTTTTATTGCAATGTTATTATTCTGACTAGGTCTGTCGGTGAATTTTAATCAATATATTCTTTTCGATTTTTTAAAGTGTAATTTCCTAATCTAAATCATCTGTTGAAGCGTTTCTCGCTCTACATATTTTACCACGAAGGATTTCTATCGATTGTGATTTTGGCATTATTGCCTCGCAAAAATTCGAGGAAAAATCTGCACTATCTTAAATATGATATTTTAGTTCTGGAAAAATAACGTAGGTTTTTTGTAAATCTGTTTTATTGGAAAATTTATTGTCAATTTATCTGATACTTGCTTATCTTGAATACTTACAGCATTTCGTTCTCTGGATGATCATCAGAAATTATCTAATTATCTCATTTATTACTCATGATGCCATATGCAGCATATAATATGCTTCATTTTAAATAAAAAAAATGGAAAAAACTTGGTTTTGAAAAATCTGATTGATTTTGACTAGAAGTAAGATATCATTGAAATATACTCCTATATAATAAATAAATCATAATAATAATAATTGAAATTATTCCAAAAAATTAATTTTTATTTTAATAAATAAAAAATAAAATTTTAATAAAAATAGTTATTACTAAGGGTATAGAAGTGGTCTCTGATAAATGCACCTGACTATTTTTTTTGTAGTTGATGATAATCAAATTTACATTTCATACGTTTATCGTGGTGACCTTCAAAATGTAACGAACCTACACTGAGAGAGGAACGGCAAAAATCGACCAGCTCAGCTTTTATTTATTTTTGGAGCACTTTAAGATTTAGAGTTGAATTCATTGTAAAAATAAATACAGTATATCCACAATGGATCCTGGAGCAATGTACAGACTACCGCTATCTACACGAACCATCACCCCCTGATTGATAAGGCGAAAATTGTTATATTATAAAATATAATCTTATTGTATGTATAAATAGATTATATTGTATAAAATATTAACAAATTATGGACTTCACAGCTCTTCAAAGTTGTTCAGCAAATATGTGTTGAAAGTTGAGCTAAAAATTACCTTCGGATCTTCAGCAAAGTTTTATTTGGAGCCTCCAAGTGTTAAATCTTATTGAACTCTTTTGCTGAAGAAGGCGATAC
>SCLH01001234.1:201958-224998 GCA_004367855.1 Oikopleura vanhoeffeni
CAAAAGTTTATAAACTTGGTTCACCGTTCCTACACCAATTAAAATTTTCTGCATTATCCCAGCAACCTGACATCCTGTTTTTACAAAAAAATAATTTATTTAATAATTTCTTAGTGCTTTTAAACTGCTTATCACAGATTCAAATAAATTGGTTCAAATATTGGGAATTCAGCATCTTTAATACAGTTTATATACTTTTTAATCACAGACATTTGGCGACTGAGTTGTCCTCATATATGAATACATACACACGAAGTTAATTTTACACTGAAATGGCGATGAGACAAAATCATAAGCACTTTCTAGACCGGGTCTAGGGTCAGATAAGCCCGACAAAATTTTTTTTGCCTACCGTGGGTTATTTTTTGATATGTTCTAAGAAATTGAAATGATCTACAAATATATGCAAATCCATTTTTAAAAATTTCAATAGGAAAGTGTTCAAAAACGTTTTTAAATCGCCTATCATTTGGCTTGGGATAAATTCAAGAATAATTCCAAGCCAAATTAAAAGCAAAATTTTATCGAAAAATGCTGATTTCTGGATAAAGGGACATTATTTTGTCCAAAATTTTTTCCGGGCCTGGAAGTGAATCATCTGATCTGGAAATTTTTCAGCGTCTGGAAATGAATCATTTGATCTGGGCCGGAAAAACATTTAAGATTTATTATACAGGGGGCTCAATATTGCCGAAAGTTTCTTGGCAAAAAAATTCGGCAAAATTGGCACACTCGGCAATATTGGCACACTCGGCAATATGGGGCACCCGTTTTGTACTGGGGCCTATATGAAATAGGCTATATGGATTACCGGACCTCAGAGTACAAATCCTAAATATTTGAAAAATGCGAAATCTGAACATTTGATTGGTTGATTCTTTCTCAACCTGACCAATGAAATCGGCCTATTACGCAATCAAGAGTTTTGATTGGGTGCTAATATCTTGCGTTGTTTGTATCATTCAAATATTTAAGATTTGTACTTTGAGGTCCGGTAATCCATATATAACAGGAATTATTTTAGCTAAAAATGTTAATTTTGCGTAAGTTAAATTCGGCAATATCAGCACTTTCGGCAATTTTGGGCCGGCTATATTTGGCTCCCCCTGTAATATATTGTAAAAATATTGAAAAACAGTCCAAAAGTCCATTACTATCCCCAATTCAGGGTATAACGACTCTTACAAATTTTAATCATGCTAAATTTTGAAAAAAATGCCTTGAAAATTGAAAAAAAAAATTTCAAGTGAAATTTATTTCCTTTTTGACAACTCACTATAAAGTTTCTCCACAAATATTTCTCAAAATTTAGTGAATCATAATTTTTTTAATTAATTCTTCTTTAAGCCGCTCTCAGTGAAAAAATATAACCGCAGAAAGATTTAATTCGCCGAATCATCAGAATAAAAACGTCAAAGTCCTATATAATAGATTTTGCTCGTGATATATTAATACCAATATCTTATTATATTAATATTATTAATTTATAAACTAATGAAAATCACGTTGGCCAAATATATTTGTTCAAAAATCACACCGGATCACAATTTATATAATAGCAAGAAAATGCTTTTTTAACCTTGATCATAGTCTTTTTGTGACTTTTTTCTGGAAATATAGACAATTTCAAGTCCCATACTCTGCCAAGAAAGTACTTTTTCGAATTATTTTTTCTGGGAAAAAATCATTTTAACCTCCTTACACCCAGAAACGAGAACTTTGCCTCACACCCAGAAGCCTATCTGAAGGCACTTGTTTGAGCGCTTATCACAGGAAAACTGGAAAATATGGATAACCGGACCTCAGAGTACAAATCCTAAATATTTGGAAAGTGCGAAATCTGACCATTTGATTGGTTGATCCTTTCTCAACCTGACCAATGAAATCGTCCTATTCCGCAAGCAACGGTTTTGATTGGGTGCTTATATCTTGCGTTGTTTGTATCATTTAAATATTTAGGACTTGTACTCTGAGGTCCGGTAATCCATTTATCAATTAACTTATTTGTCACTGATTGAGATCAAGAATAAAATTAAGTAAATAATACGTAAAATCTTTGAATTTCAAAGTTTGTGAAGTAGATAACCTCGAGAGAAAAGATAGGTTCACTCACCTTGTATTTCTTGAAAACCCATACATTTACAAACCAAACATTTAGAATGACATTTAAGTTACAAACTAACAAGTGAAACTCTAGCTATTTATAGCTGGTCTTAGATTTGAAATATGATATCTCGATCGCTTACAAAACAATTATTCATATCGCCGCGCGTCAAAATATATGCAGTAAAATGTGAAAAGATATTGCTAATCATCTGATAACTCAAAATCAGTACCACCTTATGTTCTACACTTGATCGATTTGTTTTTGTCGGCTTGATTTTGGTTAAATTGCCGTTCAATTCTTTCGAAAAATAATTATTTGAAAGATATTTTTTTCATTATTTTGAGTTTCATAAAAATCGCTTGTGAAAAAATTCTTCTTCGTATAGAGAACGATATATGCAGAACAAATAATTTATATTAAAAGAATTCTCAAATACTGTTCTGAAAACTGGCTTCCTTAGAATTTTGATATTATGTATCGTTTTCAGACAATTAATTTTTTAAGAAATTTTGGCGAACATCCTAAAGAAAAGTGGGAAAAAATAACTTTCGAACGGCTAATCGTATAAAATTTTCAACAATATTTTTGGAAATCAAATTGCAAACTCTATGAAATAATTGAATTGTAGGTCTGTGACGATGTTATTTGTGCGCCGTTTTGACTCCCGAAATTTTTTTTGTCTTCAGATAGTCAAAAAGTGTGAGGAGGTTAACCAAAATTTCTTGATTTTCAGAAATGTAAAGTACGGTTTTCGAAAAAAAAAGAAGTAAAAATTTAGGTTCGATATAAACAGCCCTCCGCAAGGTCATGAGCTGTTCATTCATATATGTTTCAAAATTGTGAATACAAATTTTGTATTACAAAATCAAGGGAGAAATAGGCTTTTGCGCGAGCCTCTTGAAATCAACTCAAGAAATCGTGTTTTGCCTTTTCTGAATTGAATTTAGTTCGATTTTTTTGAAACGATAGTAATAGACCTGCGTGCGGTTCTTGTGGTTCATAAAAACGAGAAATTATTTCTCTACCTCCAAAACTCACGGAGAAATAAGATTTTTGCTACAAAATATGACTCTACTTTGAAGCTCGTTTCTGATTGGACGAGCAATCAGTGATCCTCAATGATGATTTAAGATGTGAGATTCAAGTTTACTTAATCTACTAGATTAAACAATTAGGTTTCACAATGTATACTTCTCCAGATATTAGCCCTAAAAAACCATGAAACCGCCATTTCTCATGACGGGTAACTCTTAAGCAAAATCAATTTTTGGGTCACTGAGCTGTCTCATGTTTAGTGTCCCATAATTATGGTGGTTATCAAAAATACAATAAAACTATTTTATGCATTAAAAATTATCAAAAGTTAACAGAATGTGAGAAATTAGTGAAAACTAATTAGTTTTTGAAATATACTACAAGAGTCGCCGGCCAATCAAAGCCGAAGAAAAAAAATAATTTCACGATTTTTTGCTTAATTCCTGCCAGTGCCCATATCGCTGAAATTTCGTAGTTTTTGAAGTTTTTATAAAAAAATAAATTGAGTGCGTTATGAATGACATAATATTTTAAAATTAAATTTCTCAAATCTACGTTTTTGGATACAAATCTACTATTGTGAAACCAGGCTTCCAATAGGGATGCATCCCCTCCGATTTTCTATCCCCAAAAAGATTATATTTTTTAAATAGAACAATTTTGGCTAATCATCAGGAGGAGATGGTTTTTGTGATATCGGTAGTCTGGTAACCTTCCTCTAGTTATTCTTGGGTAAAAATTGGGGAGTTTAGCTTGAGGTGCAAAAATAATTATGACTGAAGCTTTGACACCTGCATTCACGTTAGCAACTTTAACATTAAGCTCTAAAATTCCTCAGTGAATGAAATATTGAAATTAAACAGTTACACATGATTTCGTTCTATTAATTTTTGAAAATGGGGAAAAAGAAAGATATAATGTCCATATTGTGTACGATACGCTCCTACCAGACCACCCTAACACTCGCGACCCCCAATAGACTACCGCGATCACAAATGCTATCACCTCCTGACCAGGTGTTGTTTCAAAAGAAACTCACCAATATTCAAAAAAAATATTATTTATCTATAATAAATCTATGGAAAACGGTTACTATCGATCAAAAAAGGCCAAATTGTTCTATTTAACTTTCAATTATGTTGTAGAGCCTTCAAACTTGAAATAAATAGAGATCTGTTAAATTCAATTTTTAGGATTACTGAAAGTTTTCGAAAATGTGGCGCTAAGGAGCCATAGGAAAATGCAAAAAAGTAAAAATCAAGGGTTTTGGACACCTCGAAATTGAAGACAAAAAATATTTATTCAATTTGCTCTTGTATAGGTATTGGCAAACAATTTGTTAAAACTTCAGCATGTTCTATCAATTTTTGAAGAATCCTTGGACACCCTGACCAAAACTCACTTCAAAAAACATGTGCTCAGTAATACAATATTATTATTTATTAGGACGCTAATAAGAAATAAACTGACCTGAAATTTGAGAATAACAAGACATCCAAATTTATTTGTTATGATGATAAAAATAACCTTATTTTTTCAAATTTAAATAAAAACATTTGCATATTTAATTGACGTTTTTAAGAAATTCATAATTAATTTTTGAATTTATTTTATGTTCAAAACGTGAGTGCCACGCTTAAACTTCCAAGTAGTAACTACTCGAGAATATGTCAAATTAGGGCCAGGGAAACCTTTAAAATCGAATTGATAAAAATTAAACTTGAATTAATTTTGAAAAAATCTGAATTACTAAAAAGAAGCATCTATATTTTATTTTTTAGGTAGACTGCTGGGGTCTACTTTCAGGCTAAAAGCTATTTGACTGTTTTCTTGGAATAGCTAAAAATCAAAGATAAAGATTTCGGATAGAATTGGCGATTCATTTTTGATAAATATCCCCTATTCACAAAAGTGTGAATAAGGTATATAAGTTGAATCTTATTTGGAAAGCAAGTCAAAATATATTTCATCTTACTTTTTTTCGTGATTTAAAAAACATTGGCATAAAAATTAATTGATTTTTCTATCACCAATAAAATGATAGTAAGGCATGTCCACCCCGAATTCATATATTGCTAAATTTGGCAGAAATTATGCAGTTCGCTTATTGGCTGAAACTCATATACTTAGTTAAAAAACGGTTCAGCTCAGCTAATCATCTTCACGCATTTTACATTATTTGAATCGGGTTTCCCTCTGCATTCGGTGGCGATCCATGTACAGCATGTCAAATTTTTGTTTGCAACCTTAGTTTTTTGCTTGAAACTGATTGACGCCGTTTAGTGGTTAATTAAAATTTTAATTGGTTTGGAGATTCAAATATTTTGATTGGCATGTTGAAATATGAAAACAAATTTGCTCAATCTGATTTCAAATCCGTAAAAAACTTGACTTCTTATCCCTATTTGAAATTGCGGGAAAATCGGACTTTTTTTTCGCATAATGCTGAGAAAAAGACCCGAGAGCAAAATTTTCTGAAAAATGTTTTCTGAACAGCCCGGCCTCATTTGAAATTTATTTCGGATCGTACCTACGTAAATCTCCAAGAAATCTGTCATTTTTAACCTGAGAAAATTTTTCTCTTTATTTTTTTTATTTCAAAAAGTTCTGTTTTATTTGTTTTGAGAAAAGAATAAAAAATGATTTAAATTCGCTCTTTAATTTATTCGGTATAATCAATGTCGAGAAATTTGCATTACAGCTGACAGATCATTTTTAAAATCGCACAAATTGAAAACTATGCATAAATCTTAATAAAATCACATGTATTTGTAAACTTATATGGTCTGGGTTTAATAGTTTAGACATGAAATCGGTCTCGTACAGAAATTCGGGGTTGGCAGTGAAAATCCAAAATAATAAAAGGCCATAAAATCGACATTTCATATCTTTCTTGCTGAAAAACATTTTTTCCAAAAAATATGATATTGATGTAAATTCGAGCGAAATTTGAAAAAAAATGTGAATTTGATAATTTGTTAATGACCAAGTGACGAGAATTTTGAAAAAACGAATATTTTTCTTGAAAAAAAAGACAATTTCAAAATATTTTTTTTCATTTGCTCGATAAAAACAATTAAAAACAATCATTTTTCCGATCAAGGGGGTTTTTGCCGTGAAAAATATCATTTTCAGGTTCGAGGTCATAAATCTGGAAAACTCCTACACTGACTAACCATATAGTTTTAAATAGTGTAACTTTCTCGCAAAGTTTAATATTAAAGAAAATTATTGAAGATCACTGCTAGAATCAATCAGAAACTATTTTCATAATCAGATCCAGTAGATCTTCAAGCTCGAGGGGAATATCGATTACGATACCCGAGTTCATATATTTTTTTAAAGTTGGGGAATTATTTCGGGACAAGAATCGCGTGATGTAACATCACTGATGTTACATAATTTTAATAACACCAAATGTAGATTATAGACTATTATTATTAATTGCCTACCCTGCTTTATTTGTATTTCGTTGACTCGATTGTGTGCGTAGGTGGTTAAATTTGATGTATTTTAGTTGAATTCAATATTATCATCAGTTACCCATCATCACGCGATTCGTGTCCCGAAATGGATTTTTCATCGTAATAAACCCAAAAAAAAATTTATAATGAACTCGGGCATCGTGATCGATATTATTACTTTTCTGAGTGAGGAGGTTAACTCCGTAGTGTCTTGTGCACCATCCGTGATGCAATGGCCTTTAATCGCAATTTAGGACCCTTAATCATGTAAAAAAAAATTTTTTAAAAGTGATAGATCAACTATTTGGATAATTGACGTTTGTGCGTTTTTTTTTCGAAAATTTTTACTGTATTACAGTACTTATTTTTTGCAAAAAAAATTTAAATCATCAAAAAAAGCCTTTGAGCGAGATCAGAAAAAAAATTCTAAGACTTTTTTCCCATTACACCATAGCCCCAAAATGATCACGTGACCGTTATTTAAGGAATAAGGTTGATAAAAATAATACTGGTTTTTTCAAAAATTGCTTTAATCAATTTTTGAAAGAGTGAAGTGGTTCATTATAGTTTTTAAGATTTTTTCTCGTTACACCAAAGTTCAAAAACGATTACGTGACCTTCAAATTAGGAAATAAGGTTTGGGTTCAAGTAAATAAATAGTTATCAAATTACGCCGATTTTTTTGGGCCGATTAACACCTAATTCAAGAGTTTTGACATAATAATATTCTCCAAAAACGTCACGTGATCTTATTTTTCGAGAAATAAGGATTAATTTAGACATATTCCAAACCTTATTTTGGATTGTTTCGTCACGTGATTTTATTCGACTTTGGTGTAATGTGAAAAAAGTCTTAAAAACGTTTGAAGTTGACCCTGGAATTTTTTTTGACGTAATTGAGTACTTTTTCAAATTACTGTACTATATTTTTTTCAAAAAGTACTCCAATCACGTGGAAGACCCCTTAAAAAAATCGTCACGAATTCTAAGACTTTTATTGCATTTTAAATTGGCATCCGGTTTAAATAGAGCAGTTCTAGAAGTCCAAACTTCCGAAATAAGGATAACATAAGAATGCGTAGCGACAAAAAGAAGAGAGAAATAAATCGTCCAAAAAAATTTAAGAGTCATTTACTAGAGAATTTTGTTTAAAACATTTCAATTTCTTGCAGATTACATACCCAAATTGGTGACGTTTAATATTTAAATTTTATAATGTCAAATTAACCCTAAATTCGTGTTATTTATGCACTTGTTTGTCAGAATCGGCGAAAATGAGAGAGTTTTTAATTTTCTTATTCAAATTCGATGATTTTTATAACATTTTTTTAAAAAATTGTTTGTATAGGACAATAGAAAATCTTTGTATAATATTATTATCATTGAAAAAATATATGTTAATAATGAATCGTCGGTTATATGCTTGATTCAAATGCAACACCACGGATGGTGCAAAACATCTACGGGTCCAGAGATTGTCGGCCACTACGGGAGTTAAGCGAACCCATAATTAAATTTGAACGTAACGGCATTGCCGTTAAAATAAAGATGCTATCATGTGAAGATCTTCAAATATAGTTCTCCGTCAGTGACTCCCTTTTATTCGGTTAATTATCCGTCTTAGGTTTAAGTTTATATTCGTGTATAAGTTAAAAAGGTAACTTGATTATTACTCACGTGAAAATATGAAGAAGGTCATTTTCGATTATTTTGTTTCTTAAATGAAAATGTTCGTGAACTTCACGAATTAAAGGGTTTTCACCAAATTTTTTTGATCACTTCATATAATATTGAATTGATTTTAATGCGCGAGTTTTTTTTACTGAAAAGTATATTCATTATTAACCTCAGGCGATTTTCCATCCCTATACCCAACATTTCCCTATCTTTTGCTATTGAAAAGTATAGAAAAGGGGTTAAAAGCCATCTTTTTTGGAAGCCTGATAAACGTCATCAAACATCTGGCTACCTTTTCAAGCTATCTTAATAGGTTTATCATAAGATATCCTTAATGTGTGGTCAGAAAACATAGATTTAGATAAAATTTGGTCTAAATCATTGTTCAAAATAAGCATATCTATTACGATACTTGCTTGGCCTTTAATGCTACTTTTGAGATTTTGGTACCTAGTGTAATTTTTGTTGCTTAAAATGAGCAAAAATTAACATCAAGTAGCCATATTTGAAAATGGCATAAAAGGCCGAGCAAGGACCGTAATACGTGTAGATATTGGTTATTGCTACTCACAGATCGTGACTAGTTGAAAAACAAAAATGACTCGAGATACTTCAAGCCAATCAACAATTTGAATTTCAGAAAGAAGGATCAATTAACTTTAATTTGAGCGGCCAACCAATCATATTCTCACATTTCACATCATTCACGATAATAGTCACGATCTGCTGGTCAAGGACTCTATCCATATGAATAATATTGCATTAAATGGCAGAAAAGGCCTAGCAAGTATTTCGACCTGAATTTCTCTTGCCAGAAAATAACACTGCCATCATTCAGAATGATTCATTCTCTTTATTTTGAAAATAACCTTGGAAAAATAAATTTCAATATAAAATAGCTACCTTTTACATACATACGGTTGTCAGGAACTTCTTTTATATTGCAAATGAACTTTATGTCACATACAGCCTTATGATAAGACATAAATCATTCGAAATTTAATACGGTTGGTATTTACTATCAAGGGGTTATTTGTGGCAAAATGATGGTTTTAGTTGAAATGTGTTGCAATAATCAGTTTTAACCTCATGAAAGTAGTCTTAATGTTTAATGCGATTATAGCCAAAACTGTACTTGGGAACTATGTGAGAGAAACTAATGAACATAAAATATGTTTGAAGTGAGGTTATTGAGTAAGATTTTCGTCAACTAGATAAAATGCCGACTTAGGGTGTCATCTGCTTTTCAGCATCGAAAATCTACAATTTTACTAAGATCAAGAAAAAAAGTTCATACATTTTCGAAAAAAAGGCGGCTTCTGATTGGTTAAAAATCGACGTTCACTTAAGAGAAAAGTAATGGTATTAGGGTATTTCCACGAATTTTTTCGTTCAAACGTGAAAATTTAATTTTTATTTGTTGAACTGTTTTTATAGATATTAACACTATGAATTCTGGAAAAGTCATTTTTAAACGAAAATGACCGTTTTTTCAAAAATACCAAAGAGTCAAGCCTCGAGCCGTCCAGGTCGAAAAAACCGATAACAGCCTATGCTGACTCCAAGAAAGAACTTCAAAATCTGTAAATTTTTTCAACTGCAATCAATTTCTCAGGTGCGGTACAGTTGGGTGCAAACATTAATTATTAAGTCCGTGGCTCTAAATAACTTTTGCACTCACAATCCTTTTAATAAGTCAGAATTAAATAGAAATTTTTATTTCGATATTTTCATTAAAAAAAAATTGTCTGATATGAAATCTTTTTTTGAATATTTTAGAAATAAATTGAGTTGGGTTAACTTAAAATGTAATTAAAAAGCTTTTATTTATAGAGATGTACAGATCAGTCGGAGTCTCCGACTCGAAGACTCTACAAACTCGCACAAATCATTTGAATCCAGAGCTTAATTATTCTAAGAGACAATAAATTAATTTTATCGCAAAAATCTAAAGAATATTAATTATTCACATTGAGGCAATCGTTCGGAATATACAGTGTAAAACAAGTATAATACATGGATAATTATTGAATTCACCACTCGGTTAATTGGTTACAAAACTGAAAAATCCGAAATTTAAAAAACTATCTTCGCCGTCATTAAATAGTGAAAAAATTCATTAACATTCAAATATTTGTGTTATCATTCCAATCTGAACAAATCAAAAAAAAAATTCGAATTTCTAGAAACTTCCAAACCCCCGTTATTCTCCAAGTGTCGGCTTATGATTATCTTCGCCTTGAATTTATTATTATTTCATTTTCCTATTTGAATACCGTCTTTTATTTTTTTCTAGAGTCGCTCAAAATTTGAAGTAGGGAGAAAATCGAAAATTTTGCGAAACTTTGCTGAATATTATAATTTTAAATTTTAAGTTTTTCAAATGGCATTTTTTAGAGTTTGTCAAGGATTATTTTCTGTGTCATTTTGATGAAATTTCACAAAAGGATTGTTTCCGAAATACGTACCAAGGCACCATAACATCCAAGGAATGGATATTTCAACATGTTCACAAATGAATACCAATCATGGTAATCTCATGTTCTTTGAAAAAAAAATAATCAGATAAAGGAGATGCGCTTTTATCTACGAATTCACCGGAAAAACCAAAGCCAATGAAAAGTTAATTACTTAATTCTCAATCGCCAGTATAATACTTCCGATAACGGAAAATATTTATGAAAATTATAAAACATTTATTCAAATATACGTATGAAATATACGTATATCAGAATATATTCATTGTCAAATTTAATCATTTTAAAAAAATTTAAAGTTACAAGTAAATTCATATTTAATTAGAAATTAAATAAAAGATATAATATTGAATTTAAAATTTTTTAAAATAATTCCTTAAATGTAAAAAATATTTGAGAAATTTTCAAATTTTATCAAATTTTGAAATATTAGTTAAACTTTAATAATATAAAAATATGATAAGTAATATAATATAAGAAATAAATGTTACCAGGAGTTTACATCTTTTTGAAAACAAATTAAAATATATTATTGAATTTGAAAATTTCTGAAATTGTCTTTAAAAATGTCAAAAATATGTAAAAAATGTCGGAAGTTGATCAAAAAATTTAGGAAGAAGCCTAAAAAGTCAAGAATAGTTACGAAAATTTAACTTAGAATATTTGAAAATTTCAAAGAGTTGAAACAAAATTTCTACTTTTCAATAAATGTTTGATTTTAATACACTTTCCACCAAATCAAATTTTTCATTTATTAAAATATTTAACTCACTGAAAATGCAAATTAAGCTCGAACAAGGTTATGCCTTCATCGTCTGTTTTTGAAAAAATTTTATTTCTCATTTAATCGTTTCTCATAGAACATCCCTGATTTGCTGATAAGCAATATGTAAGTTATCTACGAATTTTCTTTATCCTTGAAGTTTTTAAGATAAAAACGCATCAACCGGTAACTTTTAAAAATGATTCCTTATACAAAAGGTTTGATTTAATACGCATGTTAACTGTTAACATTTAGAATTCAGGCTATGATTTATAAATGAGGCAAACACTTTGCACGAAAACTTATAAATTCTCAAGTACATCGACATACAGTACACTTACCGTACAAAACTCCGCTCTCTAACTGGTGTATCGACTCAAATAAATTCTAGCAGTTAGGGAGTTGTGTACTTATTAGGTAACATCCCATACTTTTGCTTTCGAAATTTTTTTTGGAATTTAATTCATTTATTGAAGGGTTCAATTCAAATTTAATTTTGAGATATAATGAATATTACATTTTTAAATGTGAAATTGAATTAATTTCAATTATTTTTATGATATTTCAAAAAGTTAAAGTCTAAATTTGCAAAATTTAAAACATTGTCATTCAAATTCATTCTTATATCACCAAATATAATGATAGTAAAGCATGTGGATCTCCACCCCGAATTCATATATTGCTAAATTTGGCGAAAATTGTGCAGTCCGCTAATTGGCTGAAACTCATATCTCAGGCAATGGTTCAGCTCAGCTAATCATCTTCACGCATTTTACATTATTTTGAATCGGGTTTCCCGTCTGCATTCGAGGTGGAGATC
Organism: Oikopleura vanhoeffeni; assembly: GCA_004367855.1. Classification (NCBI taxonomy): domain Eukaryota; kingdom Metazoa; phylum Chordata; class Appendicularia; order Copelata; family Oikopleuridae; genus Oikopleura; species Oikopleura vanhoeffeni. The sequence continues at coordinate 214,302 of SCLH01001234.1, forward strand.
CATGTACAGCATGTCAGATTTTTGCTTGCAACCTCAGTTGATTGCTTGAAAACTGATTGGCGCCGTTAGTGGTTAATTAAAATTTAAATGGTTTGTAGATTCAAATATTTTGATTTGGCATGTTGAAATTTAAAAAAATTGTCTCATCAGATCTCATATCCGAAAAAAACTTGACTTTTTTACCCCATTTGAAAATTGCGAGAAAAATCGACTTTTTTACCGCCATTAATGTGAGAAAAAGACCCGAGACAAAAAATTTCTGAAAAATATTCTTTTGAACAGCCCGACCTAATTTCGAAATTTTTTTGGATCAGTACCAACGTAAATCTCCAAGAAATCTGTCATTTTTAACCTGAGAAAATTTTCTTTTTATTCAAAAGTTCGGTTTATTTGTTCGAGAAACATGATCCAAAATAATTTAAATTCGCTCTTTAATTTATTCGGTATAATCAATGTCGAGAAATTTGCATTACAGCTGCACAGATCATTTTTGAAAATCGCACAAATTGAAAACTATGCCATAAATCCTTTATAATNTTATAAAAAATGAGGTGGAATCATTTATTTAATTTTTTTGTATCTATTAAATCCTCGTATGTCAAGTAATGAGTTGGTCGCGCGATTATCATTTCGAAACTATGGATGAAATTTTTAACACTCGGCTGTACACTCGATAAGTGCCATTCGGCACTAAATTTATAAAAATTTTATGGTGGTGAAAAATTCCCAATAAAATCGCGGGGTTATAAGCGTCATTTTTTGTGATAGTCAAAACATTTTTTAATATCAAAACGCAATTGAAGGTCAATTTTTATCCCAAAAAAAAGTTGTTTTTCTCTACTTTTTGGCATTTTTGACAATTTTTCATGGAAAAAAAACTTTGATATCGAAGAAATTTTTAATGTGCAGAATTGAAACAAGACTTTTTAGCGCATAACACCCGAAAATGTCTGAAGTTTATTAAGATCGTCTTCGAAATAAATTCTGTAGTCGGGTTTAGTTGGAAATGGATGTACAGTGAAAAGTGTTTTTTTTTATATTTTCCTAGATAATTAGTTATGTTAAGAAATTAAAAATATAAACGATCGCAAGAATAATCACTTTAATTGAAGAAAAAAAATAAAAAAATTAATTTTCACATTTTTTTTTCTTTCATATCGCTCTGAAAAAATGTACCAATCTGCAGGACTCATGGCACCCCTTAACATTAAGCTCTTAAATTCCTCAGTGAATGTAATATTGAAATTAAACAGTTACACTTAATTTCGTACTATTAATTTTTGAAAATGGGGAAAAAGAAAGATATTATGTCCATAGATATTTCAAAAAAAATATTAAAAGAGAAGCAAAAATTGCCGTCGTCACTGCACGCCCTCAAAAATCGGCAGATTACTCAAGACCAAGATACGTTATTTCTCTTCATTACCAATTAATAAATCTCCAAAAAACGGTTACTATCGATCGAAAAAGCACAAATTGTTCTATTTATAGCTGAATNATAAATAAAAAATATAATATTGAATTTAAAATTTTAACAAAAATAATTCCATAATATGTGAAAAATATTTGAGAAATTTTCAAATTTTATTAAAATTTTGAAATATTAGTTAAACTTTAATAATATAAAAATATGATAAGTAATATAATATAGAAAATAAATGTTACCAGGAAGTTTTACATCTTTTTGAAAACAAATTAAAATATATTATTGAATTTGAAAATTTCTGAAATTGTCTTTAAAAATGTCAAAAATATGTAAAAAATGTCGGAAGTTGATCAAAATTTTAAGAAGAAGCCTAAAAATCAAGAATAGTAACGAAAATTTAACTTAGAATATTTGAAAATTTCAAAGAGTATGAAAAAATTTCCACTTCTCAATAAATGTTTGATTTTAATACACTTTCCACCAAATCAAATTTTTCATTTATTGAAAATATTAACTCACTGAAAATGCAAATTAAGCTCGAACAAGGTTATGCCTTCATCGTCTGTTTTTGAAAAAAATTTTATTTCTCATTTAATCGTTTCTCATAGAACATCCCTGATTTGCTGATACCGCAATATGTTAAGTTATCTACGAATTTTCTTTATCCTTGAAGGTTTTTTAAGATAAAAACGCATCACCTGTAACTTTTAAAATGATTCCTTATACAAAAGGTTTGATTTAATACGCATGTTAACTGTTAACATTTAGAATTCAGGCTATGATTTATAAATGAGTCAAACACTTTGCACGAAAACTTTTAAATTCTCAAGTACATTGGACATACAGTACACTTACCGTACACTTACCGTACGGATCTCGCTCTCTAACTGGTGTATCGACTCAAATAAATTCTAGCAGTTAGGGAGTTTGTACTTATTAGGTAACATCCCTATACTTTTGCTTTCCAAATTTTTTTTGGAATTTAATTTATTTATTGAAGGGTTCAATTCAAATTAAAATTTTGAGATTTAATGAGATATTACATTTTTAAATGTGAAATTGAATAAATTTCAATTTTTTTTTTGATATTTCAAAAAGTTAAAGTCTAAATTTGCAAAATTTAAAAAACATTGTCGTTCAAATTCATTTTCATATCACCAATATAATGATAGTAAAGCATGTGGATCTCCACCCCGAATTCATATATTGCTAAATTTGGCGGAAATTATGCAGTCCGCTAATTGGCTGAAACTCATATACTCAGGCAAAAAAAGGTTCAGCTCAGCTAATCATCTTCACGCATTTTACATTATTTGAATCGGGTTTCCCGTCTGCATTCGAGGTGGAGATCCATGTACAGCATGTCAAATTTTTGTTTGCAACCTTAGTTTTTTGCTTGAAACTGATTGACGCCGTTTAATGGTTAATTAAAATTTAAATTGGTTTGTAGATTCAAATATTTTGATTGGCATGTTGAAATTTAAAATTTTGTTCAATCAGATTTCAAATCCGGAAAAAACTTGACTTTTTACCCCCATTTGAAATTGCGAGAAAAATCGGACTTTTTAACCGCATAATGCTGAGAAAAAGACCCGAGACAAAAATTTTCTGAAAAATATTCTTTGAACAGCCCGACCTAATTTGAAACTTATTTCGGATCGTACCAACGTAAATCTCCAAGAAATCTGTCATTTTTAATCTGAGAAAATTTTCTCTTTATTTCTTTTTATTTCAAAAAGTTCGGTTCTATTTGGTTCGAGAAAATGATCAAGGATAATTTAAATTCGCTCTTTAATTTATTCGGTATAATCAATGTCGAGAAAATTTGCATTACAGCTGACAGATCATTTTGAAAATCGCACAAATTGAAAACTATGCATAAATCTTTATAAAATCACAGGTATTTGTCAACTTATATACCTGGTAGTCTGAGTTTAACAGTTTGGACATGAAATCGGGCTCGTACAGAAATTTGGGGTCGGCAGTAAAAAGGCAAAATAATAAAAGCCCATAAAATCGATATGTCATATCTTTCTTGCTGTAAAACATTTTTTACGAAAAATATGATATTGGTGTAAATGCGAGCAAAATTTAAAACAAAAAAGTGAATTCGATAATTTTTCTTATAAAAATTTGACGTGAATCTTGACAAAACGAATATTTTTTAAATAAAAACGTCAATTTCAAAATATTTCATTCTGAAATTTCTTTTTTTATTTGAAAAAATACTGTAAAAAACGGAATTTTGATCGTGAACAAGAATATCAGCATTTCTTCAATTTTTTTTTTTTTTCAAAGAATTTAAATTTTAAATTTTTTGGCCGACCCGAAATTCGCTTGATATCACAGTGATATTATCACTCTTTCATACTATGCCCGAGATTTGGTCTGTGACTAGTAAACGTAGTGTGTTACTTAGATAGAGGGACCAAATCTCAGGCATAGTGTGAAAGATATATGGCTTACCGACCGTCAGAGAACAGATCCAGTATATTTGAAAAAACCGGAAATTCCGGAAATTCCCACATTATGTGAACATTCGATTGGTTGATCTTTTTCTGCAATTTAAGGTTTCGATTAGGTGCTAATATCTTGCATTGGTTGTATCACTCAAATATACCGGATCTTTCCTCTGAGGGACGGTAATCCATCCCTTTATCACACATTGGTTAGAAAATGATGTTGGTAGATTTTTCCAGGCTTAAATATACAAAAAAAATCTCTCAACAGCATTTTCAAACCGATAATAAAATTTTGAATACCGTGAAAAAAGAGATATGTTGGGGCGAAATGTTTTGCGTCATAATCAACATATTCTAGTCAGTTATATGAGCAGTTGGCGTAGTGGTTAGCGCGACTCGATGATTATCCCGTTTACCTGGGTTCGACTCCCGGACTTCTCAAAACATTTTTCTATGGTAACCCAACAAATGCTATCATGTGAAGATATTGTTTAATTATTAGTTTTTGTTAAAAAATAGAAACAATGGTCTGATTCGGACCAATTTTTATTTTGTATTATTTACCCCCCGTGTTTTTGAGGGACCAAATATCGTGGAGAGGGCAATAAAGGGATTTATTAAGAATAACCAGATTCGTTTTATTAGGTTTCAGTTTATATTTGTGCATAAGTTAAAAAAGGCAACTTGATTATTACTTACGTGAAAATATGGAGAAGCTCATTTTATCTTATTTTGTTTTTTTAATGCAAGTGTTTTCACAGAATGTTTTTGATCACTTNATGAAGTCAGCAGATGCGATAATGTCTTTTTCGACCTCGAAAAACAATTTTATTGAAAAACGGCCATTTTCGTATAAAAATAGCATTCCCAATATCAAATGTAATATTTTCAAAAAAGAAACTTACGCTTGAACATGAAGATTTCGAATCCTGAAAACCGATACACCCTAAGTCAGCATATTTATTAAGGAAAAAAATGCTAAAAAAACTTAACTTCAAACATATTTAATGTGACATTAATTATTCAATTTAGTTTCTCTCACATAGATTCCCAAGTAACAGCTGGCTACAGCCAGCATACACATTAAGACTATTTCAAAAAAAAAACTGATTATTACAACAACATTTACCACATTTGCGACAAAAACCCTTGAATAACCCTTGTCAACATTATCAAATTATGAACGTGGATTAGAATGAGAAGTATAGACATCATAAGGTAATCAGTAGCCCTATCTAGCTATGCGACAACAGTTCATTTGCAGTAATAAAAAGAAAGTTCCTGATAAGTAACTTATATATTTTATATGGAAAATTTATTTCTACCAAATTTTTTTTTCAAAATAAAAGAGAAATGAATAGGCAATGATTTTTTTTCTGGGCAAAGATATTCAAGGTCGATAATTGCTTGGCTTATCATACCATTTCACATTTGGGTACTTGGTTTATATTTTTGTTCATTTTAGCACAAAAATAACACAACGTACAATTTTAATAAGTAGCATAAAAGGCCAAAGCAAGTATTCGTAATAGATTGATTCTTTTGAACAGAGTTTCGCATTTTTTAGACACAAAGTTATTATATATCTATGTCTTCTGATCCACACATTAACGACAATTCCTACTGATAAAACCTTAAGATGGCTTAAATTAAAGCAAGTGTTGAATGTGTTAATAATGAATATTAACTTTTCAGTAAAACGGAACTCGCGCATTTTAATCAAATTGAATATGAAAGTGATGCAAACAACATTCTTGAAAAACACTTGCATTAAAAACAAAATAAGATAAAATGAGCTTCTCCACATATTTCCACGTAACGTAATAATCAAGTTGCCTTTTTTTACTATGCACATATAAATAAAAACTAATAAACGAATCCTGGATTATCTTAATATATCCCTTTATGCCCTCTCCAACGATATTTGGTCCCCTCAAAAACACGGGGGTAAATAATACAAAAAAAATTGGTCCGAATTCAGAAACCATTGTTCATTTTTAAAAACAAAAACTATAATTAAACAATTTCAAGTAATCCAATAAAATAAATAAAAACATTGTTTCCTATTAAACAATTTTTATTTTTATATCATTAGATAATTGTGCTCAGTTATGAAGCTATCTAAGAATTTAATCGGATGACTCGTTTTTAAATAAGCCGTGTTCTCACCCACCGCTTTTTGAGGGACCAAATATGCGGAGAGGCAAATATCCCTTTAACACCTTTTTGCTTAATTCTGAGAAGATGCTGGGTTGAAGGAAGCCAATCTAACACTCCTAAGACCCCTCCTATGCCATTTCATGAGACCGCCTTTTTAGTCCACATCTCCCAGATTAAGGCAAAAGGTTGTTAAAGGGAATAGGGATCCTATACGAGGAAGGTAGATCAAAATTGGCCTAGTAAAAATACAACCAATTGTGTTCAATTCAGGGATTTGATTGGTTATGGGTGGCCCGTCCTCACTCGTTTGTACTTGGTTTGTATTTTTACTTGTAAATACTATTACCTTTGTTAAATGGTTTGTATTTTTTACTTAGGCATTTTATCTACCTTCCTCGAATAGGATTATAAAAGGAACCGCCTCTTAAGCAGATTTAAATATGGATCAACGGACCTCAGAGTAAAATCCTAACTATTTGGAAAATGCGAAATCTGAGCATTTGAATTGGTTGATCCTTTCCTAGATCCTGACCAATGAAATCGGCCTATTACGCAATCAGGTTTTGATTGGGTGCATAATATCTTAGCGTTGTTTGTATCCACTTCAAATAGTTAGGATTTGTACTCTGAGGTCCTTGATCCATATACCGAATAAAGGGGGGGGGGTTTACTGACATAGAAATTATTTGAATATCTTCACATGATAGCATTTGTTGGGTAACCATAGAAAAATGTTTTGAGAAGTACGGAGTTCGAACCTAGGTAACGGATAATCATCGAGTCGCGCTAACCACTACGCCAACTGCTCAAATTAATGCAAGTGTTTTCACAGAATGTTTTTGATCACTTTATATTCAATTGATTAAAATGCGCGAGTTCCTTTTACTGAAAAGTATATTCATTATTAACTCCATCAAACACTTGTCTAATTTTTCAAGCCATCTTGATAGGTTTATCATAGGATGTCCTTAATGTGTGATCAGAAGACATAGATTTATATGAACTTTGGTCTAAAAAATGCAAACTCTGTTCAAAAGAATCATATCTATTACGGTACTTGCTTGGCCCTTTATGCTACTTTTAAAATTTTGGTACCTGGTGTTATTTTTCTTGCATAAATGAACAAAAATAAAACCAAGTACCCAAATGTGAAAAATGGCATGATAAGCCAAGCAAGTATTTCGACCTGAATATCTTTTGCCAGAAAAAAAATCACTGCCATCATTCTCTTTATTTTGAAAAAAAAAACTTGGAAAATAAATTTCCATATAAAATAGCTAGCTTTTACATCAGGAACTTCTTTTATACTGCAAACGAACTGTATGTCGCATACAGTGTATGCCTTATGATTAATCATAAATCATTCAAAATTTGATAAAGTTGACAAGGGTTATCAAGGGTTTTTGTCGCAAAATGATGGTAAAAATGTGTTGTAAAAATCAGTTTTTACTTTTTGAAAGTAGTCTTAATGTGTAATGCGAGTGTAGCCAAAATTGTACTTGGGAACTATGTGAGAGAAACTTATGAACATAATTAATGTCACATAAAATATGTTTGAAGTTAAGTTATTTAAGATTTTTGTTTCCTTAACCCCCTCACACCCAAAACCATTGAAATTCCCCTCACACCCAAAACGCCATTCGGGGACGCCACTTTGGGCGGTTATTGCGGAGATAATAAATGCGATAAAATATTCATTATTTTTAAGGACACAAGATCAAGGATAGACTTAAATTGGAGGCTTATAATTTTTTTTAAATTTTAATTTTGTGTGCTCGATAAATGCAAAACAAAATAGAGGTTTAGTTTCGGGTACCTCATCGGAAAACCATACATTTTTCAAAATCACATATGAATAACAAAAGATTAATTAGAACACTGGCTACTCAAATATAGTCTCTGATTTAAAAAAGCTTATCTCAATCGTCTGAAAAAGAAGTTTTCGTATCCCTTAGCGCCAAAATGCCCGCAAAAAAATCAGAAAAAAAAGTTATGAAAATAGTTTTCGACTCGAACTCTGAAGGTTTATTACGCTGAATTTGGAAATTGAAAAAGTACAAAATTATATTAAAATTATTGAGAACAGACTTANAAAAAGAATTGCGAATTCTATGACAGATTTGGATGAAAAGTCTGTGGATTAATTATTTCTATCTCGTTTTGGGGATTTAAAAAATCTCGCGTCCCCGAATGGCGTTTGGGTGTGAGGGGGTTAATAAAATGCTGACTTAGGGTGTTATCGGTTTTTCAGGATTCGAAATCTCTCATAGTCAACGTAAAAGTTTCTTTTTTGAAAATATTTACATTTGATATTTGGGAAAATGCTATTTTTATACGAAAATGGCCGTTTTTTCAAAAAAATTGTTTTCGAGGTCGAAAAAGACCGATAATCGCATATGCTGAATTCAAGAAAAAACTTCGAAATTTCTGGGTTTATGTTTAAGGTAGGGTTGGAAATGCGAACGATTTTCATGTGGATTATTTTCAATTTTTTCCTCTGTTTTCGGCTATATTGTTATCTGAAGACTCAAATTAAGCGCTTGACATAGAAGATGGCTAAATAAAAAATTTCCATTATGAGACTGCTGTAAAAATTTAGTTTGAAACCTGTCCGCTACATTTTTGTCAATTTCTTTGTTTTCATGGTCAAAATTTTCATGCGCAACTATTAAGAATGCTGAGTTGAAAATATGCAATTAAACTAAAGAGCAATTCCCATCCTAGTCTTGAGATCTGCATGATTAAATCAAATCGTTTTTTGCGATGCAATCTCATTATTATTACACACTTTCCGATACAATAAAAATCCCGCTTGATACGATACGATCCAAATGAAATTTCACCGTTCCCAGTACAAGGAAATATTCGCCTTTTAAACTTCAAATGTATCTGATGAGAATTGAGTAAACATGCTTTAATCTTATTTCTGATTTTTCTCTCCAGTGTTGAATACCGTTATGGTATTATCGTCATTTCCACATATCCTTTTCCCAACCGAAGTGCATGTCAAAAATGAGACTTTAGCGGTCCCAATATCAAGCACCCTTGCCTATTATCATACCCAAGAGAATCACTAGGACAACATTAGTGGGATTCGAACACGCGCTATAGGGTTAGTCTCATTTCTAAGATGCACTTTGGTTGGGAAAAGAATATTCGAAAGTTACATAAAGCCAATATAAGCTGTCAGAAAAATATTCTGTACGATTTTTTACAAACCTATGTTTGACCCACGAACCGTACATGCGATTTTTCAGATGATATTCTCTGCTGAATTTATCTACACTGAACACTGAATTTTGAACTTCATTCCTTATTTTTCGCTAGCATAATAAAATAGGGAGTCACGGGCCCGAAATTATACTAATTTGAAATTTTTCAAAATTCTAGTGAAAAATTCGGGAAACATTTTCTTTCGAAATCACGACGAAAAATTATGACAGATAAAATAATGGTCTTCATGTGATAAACCATTACTGATATCCCTTTAACACCTTTTGGGTGATTTGATAGATGTAGGCTGAAAAGAAGAGAAAGCGGCCTCATGAGTGGCTAGAAGGGATCTCAGGAGTGTTAGGATTGGCTCCCCCAACCTACATCTTTCAAATCACCCAAAAGGTGTTAAAGGGATATATCGTCCTTTAGAGTTTCCAGTTTGCTAGCGACTGTGCTGTTCTTGATACTAATAAATAAAAATTTGTCAATTTTTCGATTGCAATCAATTCGTAAAGTGCTGGACAGTCTGGGGCGGGCAAGCAAAAACTTACAGAAGTTGAGTCTGGCTCTTGATAACTACTTCACCCACAATCCACCTCATCAATTCAATTTGAATTTCGATATGTTGTTCAAAATAATCAAATTGTCTGATTTTAAATTTTTTTGATTAATTTCAGAAGTGAGCTGAGTTCGGTTAACTCGATAAAATATAAATAATGCTATTATTTTCTATAGATAAAAAGGTCAGTCGGAGACACTACATTGTGAGCCTACAACCTTGAATAAATCAATTTTAATGCAGAGCTTAATTATTCCTACAGACAATAAAATTATTCCTAGAGACAATAAATTATTTTTATCGTAAAAACCTTAAGAATATTGATCATATTAAATTTATATACAGTGTAAAACTAGTATAATACAGGAAATTTCATTGGTCCCAAAGTGTTCATTTCTCCAAATTTGCCAAATTGTCTCAAATTTTTCGGATATTCCTACAGAAATAAGCAAAAATTTTTAGCATGGGAAATTTCGGATCTATATATATTTCCGATATTATTATATTTGTTATTTCACAAAAATTTGTTCTTAAATTGGTTCTTAATTGGTTCTTTAATTAAAAGGGTGGTGTGAGTGATTTTTGACATTTTGGAGGCTCGGTACGGCTAAACAGAGGACGGTAGAACATTTCGTATCAATATATATGATAGATCTATCCTTGATCTCGCGATTTCCTTTGATAGTTCAGTACCACTCCCTTTTGCCTCAGGGTTCACCAATCTGCTTGAATGTGCCGAAAAAGTGTTTTCCGACGTTTTGTTATAAGCCTTTTTCTGTGGAATATGCCAGACACGTCATTCTTCGGAAAGTTACAACCAAGGGCTTGGTGAACAATCGAATGTAGAAGTTTTTGAATTAATCGCCTGAGTTGG
>SCLH01001234.1:233966-252811 GCA_004367855.1 Oikopleura vanhoeffeni
TTTTCTGAAAAATAGATGAAAATTAATCTCCAGAATATTTCCTATCTAATGGTGGCTTTTATTTATTTCTCATATTGACAGGTTCCTCAAATTCTTAATAAAAAGTTTTGTTTATGCTAAAATTGACAATTTTCGTTATTTTTACTACCCTTAACAACCATTTTTCGATTTTAAAACAATTAAAAATATGTTTTCTGGTCTAATTTAATCATGCCGTTTCATCTCCAGGGTCAAAAGTGATTTTTGAGCATTTTTAATTTTCAACCGATCACCGATCGGCAAAATTTAAAAAAAAACTGACAAAATTAATCTCCAGAAAATTTCCTATCTTATCGTGGTATTCATTTATTTCTCATATTTACTTTTTCGTCAAATTCTTATTAAAAAGTTTTGTTTATGCTGAAATTGACAATTTTCGTCAGTTTGATTACCCTTGACAACCATTTTCCGATTTGTAAAAAAAATTTACAAATATGTTTTCTTGTCTGATGTGATCATGCGGTTTCATTTCCAGGGTCAAAAGTGACTTTTGAGCAATTTTATTTTTCAACCAATCAGCGATCGGTAAAATTTCAAAAAATTTTCCGAAAAAATGTATTTAATTGAATCTTCAAAAAATTTCCTTTCAAATGGTTACTTTCTTTTATTTTTTATAATGAGCTTTCCTGTAAGATGCTAAATACCGTGCTGCTGTTTACACCACCAAAATCATGAAATCGCCTCTAGCACACTGTGGTCATGTATAGCCCAGAAGTTGCATATACCGTTTCACACAAGTCGATGCTTGCCATCTTTTAAGTACCAATAAATCATTGATTCAAATAATCGAGTTTTTTGGGCACCTACATTTCCGGTGCTACACCAGTAGATCAATGTCCCACAGTAAATTTTAAATTTGAATCAAGCAAAATTTCACGGTCTACTCAAAAAATAAGTCCGCATTGAAAAAAAGATGTACATTTAGGTTTTTTTTGAAAAAACGATTTTGGGAGACCTCAAAAATTTCAATTTCAATGTTTCGAAATAAATTTTAGTCTTCCCAAGACAAATTATACATTTTTATCACTAAATAATGCCGTAAAGTGTACAAGGAACATCTGATAAATATGTTTTCTGCTAAAACCCTCGTCAATATTTCTAGAATGCAATACAAAGTCATAATTTTGCAAAAAACGTTGTTTTGAACACCTGAGAGTTAAAAACTTTGCCATTTAATAGCTAAATAGTACAATTTATGAACGTTTCTGATCTTGAATGTGTTCTAAGCGGAAGGTGCTGGAATTACGCTAGAATTCACTTTCAAAGTCAGTTTTTTTTTCGAAAAACGCCGTTTTGGACACATAGGAGTTAAAATGGAAAAAATCTATATGGAACTTTTTCTTCCCTTGGGTCGATTACCCCACCTTAAGGCATTTTTAAGATGATCTAAGAACTTCTATTTTTTGACTTGGCTCAATCGCGTCCACACTAATTTATTTAGTCAACATTTTATCTTTAAATTATCTCACCAGAGGTCGTTGATGACCAAAAAACGTGGGCGTTCGAAATGACATCATAATTTGAAAAGTTTTTCAATTATACATGTACTAAGAGTTTGACAATACCTTTTTAGAAGTAAAAGACGAAATGTGAAGATTGACCAACTTCACAAAACACAATAAAAAAAAATCTAAAATTAGATTTGGGAAATGTTATCTTGAAATATGACGTCATTTATGACGCAATCAAAGTAATTTCACATTAAAACTTCCAACACCTTCGCAATTTCGGCGATATAGGCTCTTTAGGCAATATGAGCACTGGCAGGAATTAGGTTAAAGTTGTGGGTTTCTTCTGAAACAGACATACAAAAAATTTTGAGCAAAAATCAAATTTAAAAACGAGGAACGCATAAATGAGGTTGATATTTAAATAATTGACAAGCCCTTGGACAACCCCATCTAAGTTAGATTAGACGCGAGTTTGATTTTTTTTAGGATTAACCCTTGTGAGCACAGAGTCTGTGTCACAGACCCACAATTGTGGCTCAAGCAGACCTTAAATCATCAAAAAAAAACAAAAAACGGGATCGTAGAATCTTTTCTTCCAGACACATTATAAAGAATTTTGATTCGGTTCCAAAAAAATAATTAAATTTTTTTTCGAATGCTTGGTTCCAGTATTACGGGGAGTTGATTTATTAGGATTTTTCGCCTATGTTTCACTTCCGGAAAAATTAATTCGGAACTAGACATTAAATACAAATGAGAGATTAGCCAGTTTTTAGGAAAGTGTTTTGTGCATGCATAACAGTTTAAATGAAAATTTATCAGTATCTGGGTGCAGATTTTTTTCGGAAGTGAAATTTCTAAATTTTCAACTTCAAGTCTCCCATGAAAAAATTAAATAATTATAAAAGTGAATTTAAGCAATCAAAAATTGTCAACAGTTGTACTTCATTACCATATTTACTTGAAAATACTAAAAAAGGGTAATTATCTTCTTTTATAATGAAAAATAAACATTTTTTATCAAAAATCATGATTTTTCCATCAAGATTGTTGACTTATTTATAAATTACTTTTGATTTATGAGATATCCCTTTATCACTTTGTTGTTAGAATGCGTAGCTACGCGTACCCACAACGTTAAAAGGAGTAGTGGCTACGCATTCTAACCAAAAAGTGATAAAGGCATATATATCAAAGCGGACAACACTGTGACGTAAGCCAGATACTTCTGCATCGTTTCCAACAAAAACGCAACTTGTGAAGACAACTGTGACCGTGTCTTACGTGATTTGGTATACCTTGCTTTTCTCATTATATTTTATAAAATTTAAAATTCTAGAATTTTAAATTAAAATGTATAGAATGTTGCATGCAAAAATATAACATTCAACTTCTTTATGCAGAAAAATTGAAATTCCAACTTCTTCAAGCTTTCTGTAAACAACGTTCAAAGTAGAGCCGTTTTGAATCGAAAAGGTCGGTAATCTGATGTTTTAATACTCCGTGTTCTTTTGTGTATTTTGAGCAAAAAAAGCTTATGGCATTTTGCAATTTTAACTCGCTCGTGTCTATACTTACAAAAATAGATACCAGTAAATAAAAAGCTGACAGTAAAACTGGAAGTGATCGATGAATTTTCTATTCAGAATGATCTGCTCGGATTTTTAAGACACTCTATTTCAGCCAGGGGAGGGCATCTGAATGTTGTTTATCGAATCGGATGCGCTCGGTTTTTTCCAAGTAGATATTTCAGCTTCAAATAAATTCTTTTAATCAGTTGAAAACGCTAGTTTTTAAATGATCTTATATGCTTGGAGGCTACAACTGACGTTAAAACCAATAATAATAGGAAGAGTTGAAAATGAAAGACATACTCACTCCAACTAAGACAGAATTGTATTTGAAAATTTTTGAAAGTTGAAAAAAAAATGAAATGTTCTTACCGTTCAAGATGCCAATTTCCACGTTCAATCGACAATTCCAATTGCGGCTCATGCTAGCTCAATCGTGCGACTTTTCTTGTAAAAAAAACTTGTAAAAATTCACGCCGATTAAGACAAAAAAATCGGGACAGCTGGGGTCGGCCAAAATCAATATTCACTTAAAGTTTTTTCGCCTTCTCATTTCTTTTATCAAAATTAACCTTTAAATAAATCGCTTAAGGGAGTGGGCGTCGATATCTCAGCTTCACGTATAATACTTTTTGATACACCTTTTTTGTAGAGAACTTTCTGCCGAGTTTTTTCACTTAAGGGGGTACTCAACGGTTTTTGAGATTTAAGATCGGGGCTCAGAAGAAAACGAAACAAGTTATAAAAATTCTGAAAAGTCTCAAATGAAGATCTATCCTTTTGCTCCCGACTAAAAGTAAAAACAGAGTTTTTTTAGCACCACAGCACCAAGTGGGAGTAGAGTTTTAGAACACTGATTTTGACTTCAATGTCTTTTATCTCGGAAAGCTCAAATGGAAATGGATTACACTTGTAAGAACCAACCATGTACTACTAAGTCTTACAGTTATACGGAAATATTTTGCGAACATTTCGATCGGACTTGTTCTAGAATGATGAAAAACCGTAATTTTATGATATTTGAATTTGTAGCTCAGTTTTCTCAAAAACGACTCATTACAATTTTTTTTTTAATTTAGTAGTATTCGGAGAAATATGTCTTCTCAATTTCTAGTGGAAAACTTTTTTTGAAACATCGCTCCCATTTACAGAAAATGGCAGATTAATTCAGCCGGAATTCAATTTTCATGATTTCTAGAAAGAAAAATTTTGATCGTATTGAGTTGAAAGTACCATCAAATGAAAGCTCATGGTCTTCTGAACAAAAAATATGCTAANNAATTTTCTCGAAAACGACTCGATACATTTTTTTTAATTTGATATAATACGTGGAAACATGTCTTCTCAATTTCCAGTAAAATTTTTTCTAGAAAATTTCTAGAAATTTATTTTCATCCAATTGTTCCAAAAGTATCCCCAAATTGAAGCTACTGCAAAACTGAAGTAAAAAGTTGGTACTCACTTTTACTTATCTTTCGAATTTTTTATTAAAATTGACGTTTATGTATTTTTTCCCATAAAAATACTTAGAAAAAATCTGAAAAAACTCGAAAATTTGCGAAAAATCTCAAAAATTTCTCTGTTTTTTATGATAAGAGCAGAAATAAATTTTCTGGCCTTCCTGAGGCTATTTGGTGCAGTTATTATGTCTCAAACCTGAATTGAAAAACCGTCGAGTACCCCCTTAAAAGATTTTTTTTTGGTTTTGAGATTTTTTCCAAAAAAAATTCGGTTTTTCGGGGTTGAAATTAAGGGTGACGATAATTGAGATTTCTCAGATAACTTTTTTGATTGCCCTATTTTGTAAGAATTGTCCACTGAGTTTTTTAAGTCGATTGGATATTTGCTGAATTGATTTTTCAAATAAGTTGGTTTTAGAAAATGGTATCAGTTCAGACTTTCAACAAAAACTCAAACGTTCCTGAGACTTTGGAGAGAAAAATAAAAAAGGGGCTGAATAACAACCTTAATCTAGGCTTTGCGGTAAATTTGATGTACAAATTACAAATTTTCGATATATATTTAAGGAGGAGTAGGCGTTTGCGCGAGGCTTCCAAAAAAGCTGTTTTGAGCACTAGAGGCAAAATTCTGAAAAAAGGCTAACAAATGGTGATGTGCATTTATATATTTATTCTAAATTGCAAATATCAATAAAAAGTTATGAGAGATGAATAAGAAGAAGGCTTTTTAGTGCTTTTAGGGACGCCTACTGAAATTCATTGTTTGAGCGTAGGTTTAAGTATCAAATTCTCTGAATAGTACTGGCAACTTCCTTAAGAGTTGTACTACGTATTTGGCGAAAAAATTAATTATTTCTAAAGCCAGGTTTCTCAGAAAATTCACTTGAAAATGTGTAAAAAAGAGCTCAATTATCGACGCCCACTCCCTTAAAGTTTTCGCTTTAGTTTTTTGTGACGCTATACTTTTTATTACTAAAGGTAAATGCCCAAAAATTGCTTAAAGCCTTTTTGATGGTCAAAATCCTGATTTTCACCCAATAATTCTTATGAATTATTTCTGACGTTGTTAGTGAAAGATTTTTATGATTTTTTTGTAATTTATCAGAGTTTTGAAATAGATAAATAAAATTTTGATTCCTTAAATTTTATTTTTACCAGATAGTACAGTAGGGAATTGCAGAGATCATCCTGTCGTGTGAGAAGAATATGTTCTTGATAATTCTTCGTTCAAAGTTTCATCGTCTTTCGACCATCGCAAGTTTTCAAGGTTATTGTCGAAAATTTCACGAATTATGAAGACCTGAATCATATTGATTGCATTTTAGATCAATATTTCTGAAAATAATAGTCCTCAAGAAAATTTTTTATCTTTAAAAGGTTTCCCATGCTATTTGTAGCCCAATTTGAAAAATTTTCGCAATATTTTAAACTTACTTTAAATTAAGGACTGTTTTGAAAAATAAGCAAATTCTTGCAATCAATAGTTCTGTGGTTTCTGCTTATTTTTCTAAGGACAATTTGGGAAAATATTGCCTGTCCTTATAGATAGAAACCACAGTAGCACAGAATTTCTCAAAACCTACCAAAGTAACAAATAACTTATTCTGGATTTTTGGCAAATGTTAATGTCAAAATTACGAAATTTAATTTTAATTTGGTGCACAGATTCCTGAATTAATGGAGCAATAGTCAATGAAAATTTGTTACCCAGGCAGTTATGTAAATCATCTGAAAAAGCTTCAAAATTATCTGGGGCCTTTCAAAGCCATTGTGACTCTATTGTAAATGGGGTTCGAACCGTTAAATTGATTAAACCGTTTTGTTAACGAATCATCCGATGGCTCAAACATTAACGTATTTTTTTAGGAAAAACTTTTAAGTTTGTTATGTTTTTTTCGATTAAGGTTATCCCGGCCCATAATTAGCATTATGATGAAATAATAACTACAGAAAATGTAGAAGCCGGGATACCCTTAATTAACCCATGTACGCAGATCTCAAAAAAAAATTAAAAAAAAAATTTCAAAAAATTATATGATCATCTCAGAACACGTTAACGCAAATATAATAAATTCATTTTAAAGCTCTAACAATTGTGTATCATACCAATTATGAAAAATATAATTTTTCTTATTTCAAGGTTAATTTTTTTATTAGAGGGCATTGAAAAAATATTTTTTTTGGCGTGAAACCATCATTTGAAGAAAAACTGGGAGGATATTAGTTTCACATATCAGTAAAAAAACCGCCTTACTTTTGGCTACCAAAGGAGTTCTACCGCAAGAATTTGCGGCATCTATGAAACCGGCGGGAGGTGACTGATTAGCGCCAAGTGAGGCAAATAGCGTCGCATGACTTTTCGATTGGATGGATAAAATCTTCTAATTTTTTAACACATAAAATTATTAAAATTTTGAGATTGAGGTGCCTCGACAAAGTTGCTATATTGCCACGTAGAAGCAAAGAGAGACTTTAACCAAAAGAAAGAGCATAGTGAAAAACTCAAGTGATGCAAATAACACGTTAATTGGATGATACAGCTATAAAATACAATTTTTTTTAATTCGAAGTGGTGATATATTACCAAAATGAGTATGTGGGTTAAGACCAATTTGTTGTATGATGTAACATCATTGATGTTTCTCAAGAGAACATAATTTACGTTTCATAAATCCGGCTTTTTTGTTCACTTACATTTGTTTTCGACTAAACTTTAATTGATTTGTCTTACGTTAATGAAGACAAAAAATTTCTTTATTGTGGATTTATTTGAAAAATTTAGTTTCCAGAGCAGTAAACGTTATAAATGTCAATCTTTAAAAATTAGACGGATTAAGTCACCCTCATTTATCTCTCAATGTGTATTGTAATTTGAGCCATCTTGAAACTGAATCTAATAAGTCGTTTCCAAAATCCGAAATGTAAACGGTTTGAGCGAGGGTTGTAAAAGGGATAGCTTTTGCGTGGGTTTTCCATCCCCTTTTTGCGTAGGTTTAAGCAAAAGATAGGCAAAAAATGGGGATGGGGATAGAAAATTCGATTGGGGATGATCCCTTTTACAACCCTGGTTTGAGCATCCCATTTACTTTAGAGTCACTTTGGTTGAACAAAAAAAATACAGAGGGGGGTAATATCGCCGAAAGTTTTTTCCCAAAAAATTTTGGCGATATAAGGCATTTTTGTCGAAATCGGCACTTTCGGCTATATAGGGAAAGAAATAAAATTTTTGTTTAAAAAACAGAAAACTCGTAGTCGTTCGAAATGAAGTCATATGTCGAAAAATTTACAAATCGGAGAAAAAACTTTTTTATTATTTTTACCAAAAGGGTCAAAAATATCTATTGAATTATCAGTTATATTATTTGATATAGCATGATTCTCATTGATGACAATGAATCCAACATATTTTTTAACAATTTTTACATTTTCTAATTGAATAATTGAATAACAGCCTAAAAAACATGGAATTTTCATACCAAATTTATTTATTTCGACCGAATTCATTTTCGGCGTTTTTTCCGTCTTTTTCTCCCCCTTGCAATCATGCCAACAGGAAATTTGGTTTACACAAAGTTTTTGATTTTCTTTGTTTTTTTGCGTCTCATTGAAAAACCAATACAAAATTAAGCTTTTTTATTTGATCTTCCGGTAAATTGAATTTTAACAAAATGGAATTAAATTTTGATTGGCACGTGTCCCAAAGTTCTAAAGATAAAGTCAATAAATCAGAATTAATGTTTATTTAAGAAATTTACCTGTCATAGATGATGACTTAGAATATAAATTTTTTAATGATCCGTGACCTTCAATTATTGCTAAAATTCCAAACTGATTTTCCATTGTATCATCTACTAAAACTTCGAAATCTTAGAAAAATTCGGCGATATTGGCACTGGAGGTATTTGAGCTAAAAATCGGAAAATTGCGTAGTGTATTTTTGGCGATATCGGTCCCCCTGTATATTTGTTAATTCTTTGAATTTACTATTGTATAGTAAATATATATGGAGTTAATTTAAAGCTCTACCGGAACGCCAACAATTGGAACAATTACAACAAAGAAATACTGGAGTTTAGTGCATTGATCGGGAAAAGTCAAATTTTTGAAGTTGATAATCTTTGAAAAATTCATTACATAATTAATGTGACATTTGAAAATAAAAAGCATGCTAAATTGCTTATTTTAAATGTGTGAAATGGTTAAGTGTTAAGTACTGTGGAGTGTCCTTAGTGAAAGGATCCGATTTCGGCTTTTGCCTCTTTAGCCGCTGGGGGCAACTTTTGAAAACATGTGTCCTTACAACGCCTCCTGGCAAATTTGGGCCAAAAAGTGCGTCCTCATGTGAAAAATGATTAATTTCATAAAATTCTGAAATCAAATGATTTTTAGCTTATTGCTAAAAAAAATCAATTTTTTGAATTTTAAAATGAATACGGTATTTTTAACAAAATCTGCAATTACAATTTTAACAAATATAAGGATCTCTGTGACGGTTAAGAATGAATTTTTTCCTCTTTCATTTATTCCAATAAAGATTGCAAAAAGAGAATAAAACCCAAAATATTGTTTTAGTCCAATTATCTGGTAAAATGTTTGAATCATTGATTTTCCCATTTCATCACAATTTTGTTTTTTTACATTTTTCAAATAGAGATCAAATTTATGAGTGATAACATGCAGATGGAATGTGTTTTGTTAAAATTTTGACTGTTTTCTAACAAATAATTTTGAGCAAAGTAATGGGGTCGTGCTTTCCATACCCAAATTGGTCCGCATTATTTTTTTTTAATTAAGTCAATTTAAGTACGGAAAGCACGGGCGTGCTTAGCGTACCCAAATTGGTCTGAACATATGTTGTGAACGCGCCGTCGATGATTATGTGATTAGGGTGGTTGAGGAATTCCTCACTGACTGCATTGGAGCTAGTGATATGCTAGCTAATGCGGCATTAATAATGCTGCATAAGTAGTGTTACAATGTGACGCATTCTGCGTCAACGTGTTTTCGAAGCGAAATCATACGGTATTTGGTGGCGAACAAAAACAGTTTCGTCTCTTTTTCTCATTCAATTTTATCCTGTTTTAGAATGTAGATGAATTAAACATATAATAAATCCACCTAGTCTATTCCTTGCATACTCACGATTGAATTATTACGACCCTTGGGTTTTAGTCAGTGGTACCAGAAGTGCACTCAACTATAACTTCGTGGATTATTTTTTCAAGAGAAATATTTTTTTTAACGGTAATTAAAAAAAAATTCAATTTTTTTTAGGTACGTGAAAAAGATAAACAAAAGCCTAGCGTTCATTCAACTGTCACCAAAAATCTCAGGGTTTCGTAGACGAAAACTAGGTACTAGAGCTGTCGTGCCTAGTTAAACGAAATTAAATGCACGGTCGGAAGCCTGGTACTACCCTGTAACGTTTTAAAATTTAAAATAAATTATATTTGAGTGAGGCATTTAAAAAATTCGATAATTATTTGTCTGTTAAAATGACATTTCAGGCAGTTAATGCATTTTGCTTCATTGAAGTTCTTAAATCTGATTGTCCTGATAATGTAGGCAAACAAATCCTACAAAATCAATTTGGCTTGTTATGCCAAAACCAACGAATGTTAAAACTTTGCAACATTTTTAACCGATAACGATAAAACCAAATTTTGAAGAGTATCACAGAACATAATTCAAAAATTGATAATAATTCTGACAAATTTTTTAACCTCGAAAAAATAAATAAATTACCGAATTATGTGTAAAGATAAAAGGTTTGAGCGTGTACCAACATTAAAGCGCCAATTTAGAAATTTTCAATCTGGGGTTTTTCGCTGTACCCAATTTAAATACGGTAACGGTTTATTCATAAAAAGGTTTGTCCGCTGTACCTATTACAAAAAAACAGGTACAAATTTTTCAGAAAAAGTTGTTTCCGCCGCTGATAGCCAATCAAAAAAACGGTGACTTTGAAATTTTCAATATGGGCTTTTCCGCTGGTACCCAATCAAAATACGGTAACGTTTTTTTTTAAAAAAGGTTTGTCCGCTGTACCTTCACCAAAAACGTACAACTTTTCAGACCAAGTTGGTTATTCCGTGGTACAAAATCAAAAAACGGTAAGTTTTGAAATTGATAATGTGAGTCTTCCGAGTTACCTCATGAATATACCGGTTAAAATGTCCATTTTTAAAAACATGTTTGGCCGCTGCATCCTCACCCAAAAACGCCCGATTTTTGTAAATGAACAGACGGGTTTCACGCGAAACAAAAAATTCAGTTTTCAAGCATAAAATTGTTGAAATTATGTTTCTTGGTCCGATTTGACAATTTTATGTTCTGACTTTTCCTAACGGTAATCCAAATCTTGGGGGACGAGGCTATAGATTTATATTGACCTTGGAATCGCGGTTTTCCTCGTTCAAATATTTTGTAGAAATAAGTTATGCTTACCCCGAAAAAGCACAAATTTTACATTTTAGGACATCCTGCTTAGAGAATTCAACTCGCAAAGTTGTAACGATTACCGGTATATGTGTTGTCCGAAAATTCCAGAACCAACCGATTATTAATTCTGCATACTAGCGTAATTACCGTTATAATTAAATGCTGGCGGGTGTTACAATGTGACGCATTCTGCGTCAAACGTCAGTTTTCGGGACAAATTGCTAACGGTTACTTTGGACAAAAACACAAGTTTCGTCTCTTTTTGCCATTCAAATTTTATCCTGGTTTAGAATGTAGAGAAATAAACATATAAAATAAATCCACCTAGTTATACTTTGCACTACTCACGTTGAATAATATTACGACCCCTTGGGTTTGTATCAGTAGGGTCAGTAACGGGAGACTTATCTGCAAAACTAAAACCTTTGAGTTTTTGTGACGCGATCGGTATAATAACAACAAAAATAAATCAACCTTTATAGCGCCTTTCAAAGCCCGAAAGCTAGTTTTTTCAGACTAAAATTGTGACCACTTGAAGGCTCCAATTTTTTTTTCATGGTCGGAATCATTCTTTTTGACAAAGTTGATTAATGACCGAGACTTATCTGTAAAAGTAAACCCCTCAGTACGGATTCATTGAATGTATGGCCCAATACAGTATGGGGTTTAACGATTTGAAATAAGGAATTTCAAAACTCAAAAATGGGTATCAATGTTTTTAAGCTATCTTGTAGAGAATTTTTTTCTGGTCATTTTCAGACCGAGGGGTTTTTTTGTTTATGAAAATTTTCTAAAAAAATCTATTTTTCGGTCAAATTTTCGAGGTTTTACAGGTAGTCTGGAATCCAGTTCTAGCGAAGCCGTATGAAGTGCTAGACGGCTGCTTTTTTGGCCAGTTAAAATTAAGCGTTTTTGGGTTAGCTGTTTTTTGCTTTAGGGTCGGCAACCAATATTTGACCTCTAATGACCGGTCAAAGTTCAAGGTCAATTTGTAGTTTATCGTATAGACTTGAAATAACTCTCAAAGAAACCGGAAGGGTCGTTTTTATAATGAGCGTATTGAAAACTATTGGTCAATTATATACCGCCGCTGTTGCAAAAACTCTTCAACACTCAAGGTCAATCTTGGGTCCAGTTTTGGCTCTCTAGCGACCTTACGGTACAGTGGATGAGACCAATGGGCAACAGTGACCAATGGGCAACAATTTTTTGCAGATTTCATTTTTTCAGACCTATGAGACCAATGGGCAACACTCTGAAATTTTTGGTAATTTTCTATGGCAATTTTTTTCTATTTACTCATAATTTTGATAAATTTATAATAAGTTAATGTACAGGGTGTAAGGTTTTTCCCTTCTTTTTTCCAAACTGGTTACACTTGATTTCCGCCGTTTTGATTGGTTGAATCTGAGAAAACTCTTCTGACAACCAATCAAAACGGTGGAAATCAAGTGTAACCAGTTTGGAAAAAAGAAAGTAAAAACCTTACACCCTGTATATTTGTGAAATTTCAAAATATAATTGTTAAATTTTATAATCTAGAACAAACTATCGGAAAACTATGTTTAAGTTTTAAGATAATACAGTATCAAATTAAAAAAATCGGATTAGTGAGACCAATGGGCAACACCCTTCGTATGAGATCAATGGGCAACAGTGAGACCAATGGGCAACAGTGAGACCAATGGGCAACACTTTTACGAAAAGCTCGTGTGTTGCCCATTGGTCTCGCCCACTGTATATAATTAACCTATACTATGGTAGTTTCTGAAACGCTTATCAGAAAATCGACCTTTCCGGTTCTTTTGAGGGTACTTTTAAGTCTATACGATGAACTTGAAATTGACCTTGAACTTTGACTGGTCATAAGAGCTCAAATATTGATTGCCGACCTTAAAGCAAAAAAACAGCTAACCGAAAAACGCTTAATTTTCACTGGCCAAAAAATCAGCCTTCTAGCACTTCATACCGTTTGAATCATACGGCTTCGCTAGAACTGGATTCCAGACTACCTGTAAAATGAAAAATCTCTACAAGATAACTAAAAAACATTGATACCGTTTAATGCAGAACAATTTGGGTACGGAAAGCACGGGCGTGCTTAGCGTACCCAAATGAGTACACTAAACACCGACTCAAAGTAATGTTTGTTTTTAAATTTATAAGAAGAGCCCAAAATTTTTCAGTACTTCGCCGCCCATACCCTTTTCGGAACGGAACTCCATCTCAAAAACGCTTACTATCTCTACAGTGCGTGTTCGAATTCCACTGATGTTGTCTAAGTGATTGTCTTAGTGATTGCTTGAGTGATGACACCGATAAAATTTAGCGGTTCCATTATCTAGACCTTTGCCTATAATCATATTCAATATAATCACTAAGACGACATTAGTGAGATTCGAACACGCGCTATAAAGATAGTAAGCGTTTTTGAAATGGAGTTCCGTTCCGAAAAGAATGCGGTCTCTAAACTTTGATCATATTATTGATCCTGAAACATAAATGCAAAATGGTCGACCAATTTAGCGATGGACTTTTCTCGCCCGTATGTTTGTGTGTTTTTGACATCACATTACACAGTTTTGCGAAAATAATCTTTCATTTCATTAGAACATATGTGAGTTTATATCTTTTGGTTTTTAAGACATAATAAATAAATTTTTATTTCGAACATAGTTTGTTTTTATATTGAGACCTCTTGCGAAACCAAAAATTTGTGCGTAATCAAGCCTCAGATGAAATTTCCCTATTAATTAATACATGTGAGTTAAATTGTTTCTATTTTTTAACCGGCTGATAACGAAAATTTTTCCATTTTCAAATTAATTGATGAAGCTCAACGACGATTTGAAATAAGGAATTTCAAAACTCAAGAATGGGTTTGGATGTTTTTAAGCTATCTTGTAAAGAATTTTTTCTGGTAATTTTAAGACATGGTATTTATTTGTTCTTCAAAAATTTTAAAAATTATTGATTTTTCGGTCAATTTTTCGAGATTTTACAGGTAGTCCGCAACCCGGGTCTGGAGAAGCCATATTCAAAGCTAGAAGACTTATTTTTCGGGCAGTAAAAAATAAGCGTTTTTCGGTAACCCATTTTTTAGCTTGAGGGTCGGCGACCAA
This sequence comes from Oikopleura vanhoeffeni, assembly GCA_004367855.1. Lineage (NCBI taxonomy): Eukaryota > Metazoa > Chordata > Appendicularia > Copelata > Oikopleuridae > Oikopleura > Oikopleura vanhoeffeni. Next base: position 248,051 of record SCLH01001234.1, read on the forward strand.
TATTTGACCTCATATAACCTGTCAAATTTCAAGAACATCGGATAGACTTGCAAGTACCCTCAAAAGAACCGGAAGAATCGACTTTCTGATGAGCGTATTCAAAACTATGGGTAAATTATATACTGTAAGGTCGGTAAATGCAAAAACTGGTCAACACTCAAGGTCAATTTTAAGTCTAGTTTTGGCTTTCTAGCGACCTTACAGTATATAATTAACCCATAGTTTCTACGCTCAGAAAAAGTCGACCCTTCCGGTTCTTTTGAGGGTACTTGCAAGTCTAGGCGATGAACTTGAAATTGACCTTGAACATTGACGGATTATTTGAAGTCAAATATTGGTCGCCGACCCTCAAGCAAAAAACGGGTCACAAAAAAACGCTTAATTTTCACTGGCCAAAAAATCAGCCTTTTAGCTTCGCATACGGCTTCTCTAGAGCCGGGTTGGAGACGACCTGTAAAATCTCGAAAATTGACCGAAAAATTGACCGAGTTTCGAAATTCTTTATTTCAAATTTTCATTTCGGATTAATATAAATATCAACCAATCAAAACGGATGCTTCAATAAATATTTTATTCAAGTGTTTCACTTTTTTTCTCCGATTTGACTAATTTTTAATCAAGTTGGCTTAAGGGTCTGGGCCTCAGTGCATTTTGACCGATGTGCACTTTTTTGATTTTTTTCTCTTGATGGGAAACTTTTTGCCACTGCAGGATTTCCGGATATAAACCTTTTCGAACAGAAGTTGCCACTTTTAAGGGGGTTGTGGGTGTAAAGGATGCATGAGTAGAACAAAATAGTTTTTAAAATAGCTTAAAATAAAATAGTTTATATTTTTTTTAGTATCCGTCAATAAAAATAATTTATTCTTTAAAGTGATGAAATAATACGTGTGTAGTGTGTATGAGATGTATGATTGGTTCAAGGCTGTGAAGCGTGGGCATTCGTCTCTTGTCTGCATGCTCGAAACTTTACCCTCTGCTGGGAAATTATAAACAATAAATTTTTTGTTTAACGCTTAAAACCTACAGAGAATAATTTTTTAACGAGCTTATGGTAAAATATGACAATATTTCGTAGGTTTCATACATTTTCTGTTTTATTCAATTTTAAACAAAATTTTAAACAAAATTGACCGAGCTTATTCAGATTTTAAAGAGAATTTCTGAATTCCATTTTTACCGTCTAAAAATCAAAGGAGATTTTTGTTAATCTTTTTTTTATGGTAATTATTTGAAGACGTCGTACTTTATCGAAACATTTTTGTTTTGTTCAATTTAAAGCAAAATTGATCGAGATTTTACAATTTTTATGTGAATTGAGAACATATTTTTACAAGTTTTTCGATGCCGCACCGCTGAGCCATTCTTCACCAGAATTAAAAAAATTTACTTGCAGTTGACAAAGAAGGTTTTAGTCTCCCAGTTTTTTTTTTACATTTATTCGTATCTGCCTGTTATCGACCCTTCCAGTCCAGCTGGAGGAGAGGGCTATTTTCCAACATTACAATTCCAACATTCTACACCCACAACCCCCTTAAGCTTACTTTGTATTATCTGTTTTTTTTTCAGATTGATTATTTTTACTTGATAAATCGTCTTTTGAAAAAACACTCAAAAAACTCGCATTTGCTATGAAAGGTGTCTAAATTACAGTACAATTTTTTTCTCTTATTTATTAATAAAAAACCTCATGAAACTGGGTAGACCTCAATCGCAAGGCAATACTCTCACAAGGCAATAACGTGATAAGGAGGCGCACGCAAGCATTTTTATAGACTCGCGGCCATTCCCTCCCAAGGCAGTGGTAGGTTGATTGAACGGCAATTTCCAAGGGGCATAATTCTTAAGTGAAAAGCATGTGATATGCCGCATATCACAGCCATATCCCTTTACAAGGAAGATAGATATTTTTTAGCTTGGTCTAGTACATTGATACTACTTAACGTGCATAATATACTAGACCAAACTAGAAAATATCTATCTTCCTCGTAAAGAGATATGCTATTTTTTGTTTCCGATAATATTTGAGTGTACTATCAATGTGCCATATCATATGGCCCATATGCTATTTTCTGTTTCCGATAATATTAATTTCTATTTTTGAAAATTTTGGTGGTGAGTAAAATAAGTGATCCTATATAACTCAAAATGATTTTTAAAATTGTTATCAAAATGAACGATAAAATAGAACCTTATCTTTCACGTTTAAATCACGATTTCGGATGCAGAAAAAATTGATATCTGATTTACGTCACAAGAGGGGCGAAATTAAATTCTCTTATATTTTATTTTAAAGAAGAAAATAAATATTTTCAATATATCCTTGAAAGTGTAGCGAGTCAATCTGTCGTTTAAGATGCATTTATAAACGAAACTCCCGATCTCAAACATGTCCAGCTACTATTGAAATTTCTCCTAATCGCCAAGATTTAATTTACTCCCAACAGACTCATTGACGTAAACGGTTTTACCTTAACTTTGATATAGAATTAAAGGAAAACTCGTTTGCTGATTGGGAAGTGTTCATATTTGCGTTGTTTTCTGAAATCAGAAAATCAAAAATTATCTGTTGAATCTTGATCAAAATTCAATAATTTTAGAAATTATTTAGACAAATTTCATTTTAATTCAAATGCTCGATTTGCTCCTTCTAATTACCGATATTTTGATCTCATTACCACCACTGGCAATTTTTCTTGTAGCACGAATGCTCTTGAGAGTTTTAATCGGAAATTAAAAGATGCATCCTCTTTCCTAAGGCCTGTAGAGTAATCAAGGATTTCAAATCTGATTATTTTCATTTGAAGACTGAGTTGTTAATAATAATTTAAACAAGCGAAAAAAAACAACTCTAAGTCGCGAAATGCAATTTGAAAAAATTCTTGAAAATTTTGACGACTTGTCCGAACCTCATCAATTTTCAAATGTTGTCGACAAGGCATTTGAAATTGGTATAATTGATACATTTGTATCGATAACTAACATTTTAAATACCACGGCTAACAATTATACTGCCACTTTCGAAGAAGAACTTGACCTTACCATTTTCGGTCAAACTTTTTCTGACTCTTTCACTGATTCAGAATAAATAAACAATTACCAAATAATTTATCCTTTTTATTTAATTGAAACGCATCCAAAAAATTTAAGAATATGCTGAACCATATAATTTTAACTCAAATCATCAAAAATTTTGGTTCTTTATCATTAATTAAAATTTCGGCTTATTTGGACACCTGGAAGTTAAGTGCATAGTGTCTGTGAAAAAAAATATTGTTTAAAATCTCAAATTACTTTGAACTATTTTGCGGTGATCTACTGTATTCACAAAAATCCGATTTAGTTTACTTACTTATTTTCAAAAACATTTATCTCCCAGACACTTCCGCCTTAAAAATAATATGGTTTAACTGATTATCATTACTTTAAAAAATATCTTAATCCCACATTTAATCTTGTATCCCTTTATTGCCCTCTCCCTAAGATTTGGTCCCTCAAAAACACTGGAGTGAGAAAACAACGGGGTTTTCAAAAACGACTCAGCCGATTAGGTTCTTAGATAGCTCACACTGTGCAAAAATATCTAGTGAATAATACAAAATAAGAATTGGTCCGAATCAGACCATTCTTACTATTTTTTCTCAGACCTTTATTTCTATGTTTCAACAAAAACTAATAACTAAACAATTTCAATAATCTTTAAAAAAAAATTGGTCCTATTAAAATCAATTTTTAATGTTTATATAAATTAGATAATTGTGCTCAGTTTGAATAATCTAAAAACTTAATTGAATGACTCGTTTTCAAATGACGCGTCGTTTTCTTGCACATCGAAAGAAATAATGTTTTTCGTGAGGTGAATAAAATATATTTTGAACGGTGGTCAGGACGGCTCATCAATTTGGCAAGTTTCCGTGAATAATTTTCTTTTAATTCTTCATTAATGAGGGCTTTGATGGATTTCTCCCAAACCGTAGTTTCATTCAAAAAATTATGATTAAGAGTATGAACAAGAGCGAAGAAACAAAACGAGGACATATTTGAAAACAATAAAAAGTGGCATTCCCAATATCTTAAGCCAATGATTTCATAAAAATTAGTTTGAAAATTTTGAACCAGAAATGAGGAAAATTTTCAAAATATTTCCGATTAGTTTTGACCAAAAATTCAAAAAAAGTGTCATATGATTTTCAAAATAGGATGAAAAAAATATGTGGTCACCTACGCGAAAAGTTAAAGTAGCCATTTTGAAGAGTGTTTTTCGTTGATTTGCAACAAATAATGAAAAAAATATTTAAACAAAAAAAAGACTTTTTTTCATAATGTTCGAAACTTTTTTCGAAAATTTTTCATAATTTGTCGAATTCGAAAAGTTTAATGCGAACTCAAAATTTTTTAAAAACGCAATAATTCGAAAATTCTGTTGTCACAAAAGTTGCCTGGATTATGAAACATTACTTTGATTGTATATTGAGAAGAATATATAAGCTCAGTAAAAAAAATTTCATAAAGAGCCCATATCCGTATCTGTCAAAATGCGCCGAGGCCCTTAAGGTGGTACTGGTCGCTGGTTTTATACCATATGCGATTAAATGGTTAATGGTCACTTCTTGCCGGAAACCGAGTCTACGAGTTAACATTTTGCTTTCAGCGGACAAAAACGCAAAAAAAACAAAAATTAAAATTGTGAAATGGTCAGTTTGGGAGGCTCAGGCAAAAGCGATATCCTCCACCAGTTTGAGAGATACAGTTTTGACTCAT
>SCLH01001235.1:14672-46725 GCA_004367855.1 Oikopleura vanhoeffeni
CATTTTTTGAAAATTTCAAACAAATATCTCCTAGAATCCGAAGTTTGAACTCAATACGAATTGCGGTTAGCTCAGGACTAACGTTTGAAAATCAGTAAAACCCGTCGGTTACTCCCTTAATGATTTCGATATTTCTGGAATATTTATTTTGAGATTTTTAAAATCCGTTCTGTACGGACCGTACAGCATCAATTTTACTTGAAAGTTTTCACAATCAATAAAATTTTGATTAAAATGATAAAAAACAAGACGATAAATTTCCGAAACGATGAAAAATACTATCCTGGCGGAGTATGGAAATAAACTCATTTTAATTCAAATTGTCCATGTTTTCAGAACAAACCATTGAAAGGAAATTCTAAAATGTTCCGTTAGGGTCTCATTTCAGTACCACCACCCCCTTAATTAGTGATAAAAAATTAGTTTATACTCGTGTTAGTGATGAGATACAATTTTATCAGAATGAATATTACGCTAAAGAATATACTTTCCGAGGCGGAAAATTAAGAACACAATTAACAAGCTCTTCAGATAACCGATTATTCGTCAGATTTTTTACGCTTCCTACGAATAATGTGAAGACCGTTACTGTCAATTGTGATGTCAAATTAATTTGGCAGTCTGAATTAAATTATGAAAACATTGTTATAAAGGGGAGTTGTGCCAGTCATTTTTAAATTTTGACATGATTTATCTCGAAGTGACAAATTTTGCCAAAACCATACAGTATGTGTTTTTTTTCAAGCGAACAAAAAACGATGATTCGGGAGAATCCTCCCCAAATTATAGAAAATTCTCCAGAATCATTCTTTTTTGTTCTTACGAAAAAANATTTGGCAGTCTGAATTAAATTATGAAAACATTGTTATAAAGGGGAGTTGTGCCAGTCATTTTTAAATTTTGACATGATTTATCTCGAAGTGACAAATTTTGCCAAAACCATACCCTATTCCGAGTACTGTAGATCAAAATTGCCTAGGTAAAAATACAAACCAATTGTGTGTTCAATTCAGGGATTTGATTGGTTGGTTGGCCCGTCTCACTCTCGTTTGTATTTGGTTTGTATTTTTACCTTGTAATTTTTACCTTGTAATTGGTTTGTATTTTTACCTAGGCATCTTTGATCTACTGTACTCGGAATAGGATACAGTATGTGTTTTTTTCAAGCGAACAAAAAACGATGATTCGGGAGAATCCTCCCCAAATTATAGAAAATTCTCCAGAATCATTCTTTTTTGTTCTTACGAAAAAACACATACTGTATATCGATCATGATGCCCGAGTTTCTTAAATCTATTATTCCCTATTCTTTTAAAAGGCAAATGAGACTCTCATTATGAGAGATTTAAGTTACTCAGGCATCATGATAGATATGCTCAACTCGAGTAGGGCCACAGCCAAATAAAAGCAAAAATAAATACAGTACTCGCTCACTAACTGGTACAAAATTTGTACCACAAATACCGATCCAAAAAAATGTACCAATTATGGAAGTTGTACCAGTTAGGACTGTTAAAGCGTATTGGCGAGAAAATTGATTGTTAGTTTTCGCTTAGTTAAAAAAATCTGAAATGTATTACGGAATCAATATCCTGTTCAGAGGGAGTGTGTTCAAAATTCGGAGAGAGATATCAGTGTGGTGTAGAATAGGGATTTTAAGCGATGGTTGAGTGTAGAGGCCGCCTGTTGGCCAATCAGTGACGGTTATTTCCCAGTCCAGTACATTCTCACGATTTTTGAATACTCCCTCTAAACAGGATGTCCCTTGAAGAATAAACGACCGAGTGGAAAGGCAGCAGAACATTGTCTAGTACTCAGAATATGTACTCTGTGACAAACTGGCAATAAGCCGCCGCCCGCGTCGCCCACACATATTGAAATTTCCTATAATTTCTCTCACTGAGTACTAGACAATGTTTTTGTGTCTTTCGAACTCGTTTGTTGATTCTTAAAGCGAAATAATAACTAATATAAAAAAACTTCGAACATAACAGAAATTTGAATTTTTTTTTAGTTTTTTGGTATTGAAGTTATGCTCGATTCCTGACATTTTTGACTGTTCCTATTTAAAAAAAATCATAAAAACTACTCGCACAACCATTTTTAGAATGAAACAACCAACTTGGAACTAGACTTTAATAATACTGTTTACGAATGTGGACCCACCGATTCAAAATATCTTCATAATGGGTTAGAAGTTTATATGAAAATGTGGAAAATTGATAGAAATTCATGAGAGAGTAAAATATTAAAAACTGCCATTTGTGGTTGCTTGACTCATATTGATGTCTCATAAAACGCTTGACGGACAAATTTGCCACGATGATTTTCTTCCAGAAAATATTGCGTTTAAATTTTGAGCGATACAGGTGAAAATTACAAAATCAAAGATGATTCTACTCTTCTTTTTAGTAAGTATTTCACAAGCTCTGAAAAAGTGCCCCATGACTAGATTTTTGAGCAATATCATATTGCTAATATGTCAAAGAAAAAAAATAGTCGTGGCAGATTTGTCCGCGAAGCGTTTGTATGTAATATAAGTTATATCATATAACTTATATCAGTACAAGAATATATTATATGTATATCGTATAAGAAATACTTTGATGAAATAAAAATGTCAATTCTAAAAATACATGTTTATGATTTAGTATTCAATATGGATAATTGTTAAGGGGTGGTCGTCGCAAAAGTGAAAATCGGGATTTTCAATGGCCAATTGTCGCAAAAGTGCCAATTGTTGGACCAAATATCACCTCTCGGATATATTTGAAAAAAATTCTTGCATCCTTAAAAAAATCGAAAGTGAAGGACGGCTCGTCTAATCAGAAACGTGCTTACAAAACTGACGGAATTATGTTTTCAAAATGTATCTCCTCCCTGAGTTTTGAAGGTACAACAATAATTTATGATTTAATTAACCGGACAGAACGTCGACATGTCATCCAGGAGCGTTTTCAGAAACATTTTCGGATTTGGCTTTAAAATCACCAAATACAGCATTTTGACCCTATTTTAGGGGTCTCAATCAAAATGTATCTCCTCCGTAGATTTAAAAGTTACACATTCGGAACCTACATAAATGTGCTGCTGAACAGTCTGTGCAGATCAGTAAGGTTAGTTTTGTCCAAATCTCTTTCTTGTTTTTCAATAAATCGTGTTTTAAATTTCCAAAAATCAAGAAATTTTAACTTATTTCATACGAAATATTTTTGAAGCTATTAAAAAGTCTTCCCTGACCAGGTATAAAAATGAAACGAGTACAAAAATGCTTGTAATTGTCCATATTTTCATAAAAAGCGATTAAAATGAAATTTTTATAGGCCTTATTTAGCGACCCCTTAATCACAAAAAAAACTTGAATAAAATAAAAAAATTTTGATGAAAAATTTCCTTAAAAGTTTAAAGATAGCTAAGAGGGTTTAACTTCTATATAACTTTTATATAAATTTCGTTAAGATTTTTATGTTTAGGTAGAAAATTAAAAAAATGTTTTTTTTATATTTTTTTATCAAATGTGCGTCGTTTTTAACTCATCATTTTTCTACCATGTCCTTCAACCCTTTGACGCCTGCTGTAGAGTAATTAGAGTAGGGTCAAAGTTTAAGAAATTTTAATTTAGTTTGTCTACCCTTTTCATATACAAATACCTTCAAATTAGTTTCTAATGAATTCGAAAATTCATAAATATTTGTGAATAAAATTTCCCAATCATTTTGATTCGTTCCAAATCTCACAACCGCTACATCAATTCCATCAACACTAGTACCAGTCATAATACCGGCAATAATCATTTTTAAACGTGGTAAAAGTGCCAGTTTAGTTAAAAAAATAAGTTTTTTGAAAATAATATTTTATTACATAATAATAGAAAGAGTAATATTTGAAGAAAGTCAGATTTGTGTTTAAATATAATATGTAGACATATGCAACTATAAATATAAGAAACTGCGTAGAAAATTCATAAAACGTCATTTTGTAAATAATATAATTCGCGTTAGTTTTTGTTATAGTTTTATACAGGCTTTTGTACACAGGCTGTCCGCAGACAAGCAATAAAAACTGCAGACAGCCTCCGAGGATTGCAATTTGAAAGAAGTTGTATAACTTTCGTATGAAGTTGAATTTGAAAACCTATAAGAGATATAATAGCTTCAGAAGAAAAACATGGAAAATATTCCCAATCATATATATAAGCCTCAAAATTTTGTCAATAAACTTTATATCTAAGAAGACGATTCCCAAAAAAATTAAAACTTTTCTCAGCCCACACAAATTTTTTGGAAATTCTAGACTTATTATGAGCCCAATTTACTTTGCGGAAAAAATATGGATCACACGCGAACACGAATCTGAAAGTTGGTTCCTTTTTGGTTATGTTATCAAATAAGATAATTTACTGGTGAAAAATGACTACGAAAATTAAACTATAAAATTGATAATACAAGGATTATACTTTGAAAATTTGTTGTTGAAAATCTATTAGACAAAAAAAGATTATTTTTTAAGAATCTTAAAGAATTTGAATAATTTCGACTAAAAAACTAAAAATAATTACAACTGTTTAACACTTTTTCAGATGTACTTAATTTTTTATCAACTTCGGTAAATTTTATATGCTCAAATTTTTTTTGAAAATTTGAAAATCTTTTTTAACAACCGAATAAACAATCATGTCGAGGAAATTCTCATGTTACCTTATTTGGCCGTTAACTTTCGAAAATTGTCGAGAAAAATTTGAGGATGTGGTGATAAAACAAATTTCAAAATTATCGAAGTTTGATAAAAACATCTACAATACTGTGTATTGTTTGTTTGTGGAAATTATATAAATAAAGTTAAAAATAAATTTTCTACCAGTCCCAATGATCATATGGTACATGTGTATACTTGTTTGATAATTCTCCTAAGAATGGAGCATAAAATAATCGAATTAATTTTTTCGTTTCTTCATCAACTTGTCCATTTTTACTTCTTCCTTTATCTCCAGCTAGACAGAAAGGACCTCTCTCGGATTCCTCCGGTGGTTTCATACAATAAAAACCTTTGGCTTCGTCGAAATAAAAATTGTCTTCCTTGAAAAAGGTTCATTTTTATTTATTCACTAGTGTTCCAGATTAATACACGAAATTACGCAAAACCTACTCATGAAAACAATGTAAAATGGTCTTTTGGCGGTTTATGAAAACTCATCCCATGTGCATAGTTTCCTTATTTGGTAATAAGTAAATCGGCCGCGCTCATTGTCCACGCTCTAATTGGTCGTCAAATTAGGAGCTTGGAATCTAAGTAAACTTTTTAAAAATTTTTGTATTTGTTTGAATTTTTCACTTTTTTTTACAAAAACTTATTTTTCAATAAAATTGTATATAAAATTGTATATGAAAGTTTTTACATTTTTAATAATTGATAAGGACCTTTTCATTCGATCAATCGGAAAAATCTAATGTAAAATTAAATTTTTTTATACTAATTTAACCCAGAGTTCGTCAAAATCTGTCACCCACGCTATAGCTACATCACTTTTTAATTAAGATGGGGTGATAAAGCGAAATTGGGTACGAGATTTTAAGGAACCCTGGGTTGAAGTAGAACAAAGTTAAAAAAATGTTTCAGGAGTTAATAAATATTTATCCAATGAATTCAAATTGATGATCCTTTCCTTAATTGCTGGCGGTAAGTCTACAAATTCCGCAACTTCTCTCATCACTTTCCCTGGATTGCTCATTAACTCCGACGCGTCCAAAAATAATTGATTTTTGATATTCAGATATTTGGAATATTGTGCTATATGTACGGGATAAAGTCCACCAGTTAAAATAACATCTGGAATCCTAAGAGGGTAAACACGTGTTTCTAGCGGAGCATCCCATTTCATATAATAATCTGCTACCCTCTTAACTATTTCCGACGGAGTAATTTCATCCGGAAGTGCTCCACCAAGAATTCGTTTCATTGCGATTCGGACAACATCACTGAATTGATCATTTTCTGACAAAAGGGGTAAAAATATTATTTTACAAAACTCACAAAAGGAAGTTGAGAATATTATTCAAAACAATATCGAAAAAAAATTCGGAACAACATCAAAAACACATTTTTCATTTTTGCCAGGATCGATTTAGTTTGTTCATGACCGATTTCGGAAAAAATGAGGATTTTTGCCATTTTCATCTACTAATTTTTTGAAAATTATGTTTTATGATCTAGGTTAACCATGCGATTCCATTTCCGGGGTCTAAAGTTTTGAGCGACCACTTAGGAATCTCCAAACATTTGGAAAATTTTGCTTGAAAAAACAAACAAAAAAATTTCCATAAAATTTCTCACAAAATGGCTATCTTGTTTTTTCTGAATTTAAGCCTTTCCCAGAAAATCTTTACAACTTTAACTCATAATCATTTTTTAAAATTTTTTCTTAATATAGAAATTTGTTATTTTTTTTCGAAATTGAATTAAATGATAACAATATTTTTCAAAAACTCATTTAATGACCACTGGAGAGTCGAAAAATATATTAGATTTTTAAAAATAAATAAATTGCTTAAAAATAATTATACAACTAACTAAATTGCTCAAAAACCCCCAAAAAATAGTCGATTATTATTAGTGTTCACACTAGTTTAGACATCAAAGCTGTTTAAATACCTTGAAACATATTCAGTGTACAAATTAGAAAAAAAAACATTTAAATCCCTTAAAAATAAGCGAAACTTTTAATTCAAATTCTTTTAATTTTGACCATATCCCTTTATCACCTTTTGGTTAGAATGCGTAGCCACAACGTTAAAATCACACGTTAAAAAGAGTAGTGGCTACGCATTCTAACCAAAAGGTGATAAAGGGATATATAAAGTGCTTTACTATTGATCACTTTTAATTATTTAATTTCAATCTGGTTAATTTGCTGCCCTATCCTTCTAGCCAGTACCAGCCNGGCATTGCATTTCCATTATCTGCAGTTTTCTATGTTGGTTGTTCAAATCACACGTTAAGAAAATCAGCTTTCGAAAGTGGCTTAGCTTTTTGACATTTTTAGATCTAAATTTGACTTGAGCCACTTCAATTCAAGGACCTTAGTTAAAATTATGAACGTGATATATTTTTATAACCCGTTTACGTGAATAGTTGAATATGTCTATCGGTTAATTGTGCGCAATTTTGAACTTAGTATCTTTTGCAACAATGCAAATATATTTAGCAACAAAAAATAGAAAATAATTTTGAAAAACATTCCCTACTTTTTTTTAATTACGTATAAATAGCGATGAAAGTTTTTTCATTTAAAAATTTTCATATTTAAAATTTTCAAATCAAAAATTATTTTTGCTATTTTTTACTTGAATCTTAATAATAAGGTTTTTGAAAAAGTTTTATCGCCATAAAATTATTTGTATGAACTTCTTTCTAAAACTGCCCGAAACCACAATGTATAGAACATGCAAATTTGATTTATATATTTCCCATCTTGATAGTTTTTGAACTTGGAATTGTTAAAATCAGATTATATCTTTGAAAATTCTAATAATGTAATAAAAAGCGAATCTTTTAGATAAAACATGAGAAAAAATGATAAATTTGTTAAAAACTTTGCATTTAATTGACTGAAAAAAGGTAAAAAAACTGAAAGCCACTCAAATTTTAATTTTCTGAAATTTTAAGAAAATGTTTTGAAATTTTTTTTGAAATTCTTGTGGATTTTTCAATTATTTCAAATTTCCGAGAAAAACGTGAAGATAAGAATTTCGAAGTCCGTTAATAAAGGCTTTCTTCCAATCTGATGAAAACAAATTACTTCTCAAATTATTTGCCGAGGTTTTGTTAGGATAAAAAAATGCTGGGACTATAAATTTTAAACCTAAAATCTAAGAAATATGCTCAAAATTTAGTAGAAGTAATTTTCAAATGATAAACAACATTCCTGAACGGCAAAAGCATGTAGAAAATGACTGTAAGCTCTGTGTACTGGATCGCAAACGAGTGTTATAATTTTGACTGAATCGTTCATTTGCGCCATTCTTTCGGGTACAAAAGGTCGATCAAAATAATCTGGAGTTTTTTCATAAGTAATTTCGTCACTGTAACTCAGCGGCATTTGATCAAGATACCATTTGAACCCAAGTTTCCAATTGGTTGGTCGATTGAAGAAATGTCGTTCCCCTGGGGTGTCTCGTAGACCAGGATGATAATTCATAAAAATTTTTAACGCCGTCGTACCACACTTTTTCGCACCAACGATTATGAGCTGAGGATAACGCTTTTTTGGAATTTCATTACCGTGCTTTTGCTGTCTGTATTCAGGATCAACACATTAGAAATAAGTTAACCCTTGGAAGCTCAGCACCACTTAAGTGGTGCTGAAAAATTTGAATCCGCTTAAATAATAAGTTAAGGATTAAATTAATCAAAAATGTTTACAAAACTAATTTTATATTGTCAGAAAGAATGAGGTTCAAGCTGGTTGAGCCAGCCTGGTTCAAACTACCCTTCAAAATTGGTTTGATTGGAATACCTTTAGATAATATTAAAAACGGGGAATTTGGGGTGTGCTCGGAGTGACCAAAATTTTTCAAATAATCCAACCAATCACAAACTCTCAATTCAATATAATCCATTTTGATTGGTTTAATTTTTTTCATAGTGACGGAAATTGATAATGACAAAAATGCATTCCTGCAAGTCGAAATTTTGACCACGTGATCGTCAATTTCATTTTTGAAGCTTCTTTAGTCTCTAGCGCCTTTAAATTTGCTCGCGTCTATTCTTCATTTGATAAATTCATTTTTTCTCTGTTAAAAAAAAAGAAATAACAATTTCAAGATTCTGATTGATCAAAATTTGAGCCAATCAGAATCAATTATTTCAATCAATTTATCAATTAAATTTCCCGGTGTGAGTATAAATAATACAAAACCTGTGTTTTATCTGAGTTTTTAAGGTTTATTTTTCTTATAAAATACTTATATTTTGGTTGAAATTTGGCACTGAAAACTATGGACCGCAAAATTTCTTCACGAATGAAATTTGTTCTAGGCATAAGACGTCTAGCACTAGTACTACTAGTCTAGTAGTACCGCATAATGTAATTTACATTGAACATTTTTTTTGGTTATTTGAAATTGTGTGATCCGTGCCTTAGTCTATTTGGTCCGATATTATAAAAATTTCCGAGCCGTGTTTTTGCGTCATCACTGACTTCTAATTCTTGAATTGTTGGATATGTTATATTTGGTGGTACCCAATCTGCAATCGGATCCGGTCCAGAAACCACAACCGGGACAGCAGGAATCGGATCGTTAGAAATATTTGGTCTTTCTAAAAGAGGCAACGAAGGTTGCGCTTCAGCGGGGATAATTGGTTGTGCTTGATCGTAGTTGACAAATTGTTCGCCGTAGGCAGATTTATACACTTGTTCGTATCCATAAGGAGCACCATAGTATGCGTAATCTTGATTATCTCCTCCCATATGATAGCTTAATTATTTTTTTATTACATTACTTGTCGTGGAAGTTGTTCTGAGCGGTGCATACTCGTAGGTTGAAGTTATTAAATAGCATTAATCATAATAGCACCATGTTAAGGCAAACTCGCGCTCAGAACAAAACCCATGAATTCTATACTAATAGAAATATCTTTAACTAGATGTTAAGATTAATCAACAATTTCTAGATGACTCGAAAATTAGTACGGTTAGATTTTTTTCTAGCGGAATTTCTTACGCCCTTTTATAGCAAAAAATACAGTAGATCAGATTTTCATCACACTTATTTTGAGAAACCCCCAATTTAAATTTCAAGCGGTCAAATCCTGTTCAGTGGTGATCTGGTTGTTCACAGAAAAAAACTTCAGTTCTGGTCTAAAAACCTTTTTTATCAAGATCATCTAAAATTTCAAAATTCCGTCAAGACATGGCCGAGAAAAACTCTTGGAACTAAATTAATGTTTTGATCACGCATTTGCATTTTTAAGAGGTTTTTGGTATAAAATACAAGTACTTAAGGGAGTGGGTGTCGCTGACATTTGTAACTAACAGAACCAACCTTCGCGGTAATTTTAAACTTAACAGTAATCTGATACAATCCCACCTACGCCGACACCTGCGCTTTTAAAAAGCCTCCTAAAAAGACACGCAGTTAGTGCCTACTCCTTCAATTTTTATCATTTTTTTGTGTCAGGCCCCGGAAAAGCCTTACAAATAATGCAAAAGCGCTTTTGTTTTAAAATTTTGCTTTCAGCGGCCAAAAAAGCCAAAAAACGAAAACAAAAATTATTGATTTATTTATGATTTAAATTGAAAGTGCGCTAATTTGTTTTCTTTTGACGCTACCGAGTTAAAAATAGCACCAAAATCCTTAAAAGTGTTTGNTGACTTCTAATTCTGAATTGTTGGATATGTATATTTGGTGGTACCCAATCTGCAATCGGATCCGGTCCAGAAACCACAACCGGGACAGCAGGATCGGATCGTTAGAAATATTGGTCTTTCTAAAAGAGGCAACGAAGGTTGCGCTTCAGCGGGGATAATTGGTTGTGCGTTGATCGTAGTTGACAAATTTTCGCCGTAGGCAGATTATACACTTGTTCGTATCCATAAGGAGCACCATAGTATGCGTAATCTTGATTATCTCCTCCCATTATGATAGCTTAATTATTTTTTATTACAATTACTTGTCGTGGAAGTTGTTCTGAGCGGTGCATACTCGTAGGTTGAAGTTATTAAATAGCATTAATCATAATAGCACCATGTTAAGGGAGTACTGGTCGCATTTAAAAGACTCGGACATGAAATTTTCTAGATTAGTTTTAAAATGTTTTTTCTGAAAATATGGACAAAAATAAGTTGATCAGATGTCTTTTATTTTCATTTGTCATAAAAAAAGTATTTTCATCGCGATTTGAACATATTCAGTGTGATTTTTTTAATTTTTTGAAATTTCTGAGAATTTGAATCGCGGTTTCCAAAAAGACGAAATACAAAAATGCAAATTGTCGAACTAGGGGCTTTGCGCGTATCCTCAAGGATTGTATACATACCAGTTTTAGGTTTCTGCAGTCAAAATCCAGGGAGGAGTAGTATTTTCCCCGAGGCACTCAAAATAAGGCCCAAAAACAGTTTTTTGCTCATTTAAGCGCCGGATGAAATTTTTTGAGTAAAACTGAACTTGGGTTTCTGCCCACGTTCTCTGTGGTCAATAAAAGCTATAAAAGTATTCTCTATCTTCAAAACTCAGGAGGAGTAGGCTTTTGAAGTGAAAATAGTGCCACTTTTGAAAGGTCGTTCCTGATTGGTCGGCCAATCAGAGGCTTTCGATTTGTTTTGTGAAAGCAGATTAATGTTCAATTATCCCTAAACTGAAATACATATGTTCGTGCTGTTTCTAGTACTTCATTGAGGCGACGCTGAAAACCCTGTTTTTGGCCTTAAAATGCGACCAGTACTCCCTTAAGGCAACTCGCGCTCAGAACAAAACCATGAATTCTATACTAATAGAAATATCTTAACTAGATGTTAAGATTAATCAACAATTTCTAGATGACTCGAAAATTAGTACGGTTAGATTTTTTTCTAGCGGAATTTCTTACGCCCTTTATAGCAAAAAATACAGTAGATCAGATTTTCATCACACTTATTTGAGAAACCCCCAATTTAAATTTCAAGCGGTCAAATCCTGTTCAGTGGTGATCTGGTTGTTCACAGAAAAAAACTTCAGTTCTGGTCTAAAAACTTTTTTATCAAGATCATAAAATTTCAAAATTCCGTCAAGACATGGCCGAGAAAAAACTCTTGGAACTAAATTAATGTTTTGATCACGCCTTTGCATTTTTAAGAGGTTTTTGGTATAAAATACAAGTACTTAAGGGAGTGGGTGTCGTGACATTTTGAACTAACAGAACCAACCTTCGCGGTAATTTTAAACTTAACAGTATCTGATACAATCCACCTACGCCGACACCTGCGCTTTTAAAAAGCCTCCTAAAAAGACACGCAGTTAGTGCCTACTCCTTCAATTTTATCATTTTTTTGTGTCAGGCCCCGGAAAAGCCTTACAAATAATGCAAAAGCGCTTTGTTTTAAAATTTTGCTTTCAGCAGCCAAAAAAGCCAAAAAACGAAAACAAAAATTATTGATTTATTTATGATTTAAATTGAAAGTGCGTAATTTGTTTTCTTTTGACGCTACCGAGGTTAAAAATAGCACAAAATCCTTAAAAGTGTTTGAATTTACAAGAAAAATTATTGTGAAGCATTTTTCTGGTTTCTAAATTTGTTTCAAAAATTTAGCCTCAAATGAAAAGTTGACGTGGCCTCAGAGACGCACATACAATTTTTAAAAAAAAATCTATAATGGATGTTAAACAAGTCTTGTGCTTTCAGATGCAGTATGAGTCGAAAACTGTATCTTTCAAACTGTTGAAGGAGATAGATTTTTGCCTGAGCCTCCCAAAGTGACCATTTTCAAAATTTTAATTTTTGGTTTTTTCGCGTTTTTGTCCGCTGAAAGCAAAATTTCAAACAAAAGCGCTTTTGCATTATTCGTAAGGCTTCTCCGGAGCCTGACACAAAAAATAATAAAAAAATGATGAAAATTGAAGGAGCCTTTTAGGAGGCTTTTTAAAAGCGTAGGTGTTGGCGTATGTGGGATTGTTCAGATTACTGTTAAGTTTAAAATTACCGCGAAGGTTTGCTCTGGTAGTTACAAATGTTTTTGGAATATCACCTTTGCTAGTTTGGCGGGATATACCTTGGAAGAGGCCCAAATCAGCGACACCCACTCCCTTAAAGGTATCCCGTCTCTACATTTTCTGCAGTTATTATGGTATAAAAATGCACCAAATCAATTGTTTATGTTTTGAACACATTTTTTCGGGAAAAATTTTTCACGTGACCTTGAAAATTCATATTTTGAGTTTGGGGTCGAAATTGAAAAAACGGCTCCCCTTGATTTTTATTTGTTTTGAGCTACCTTTTGGCAAAAATTTGAGTGAATTTTGAAATTTAACCTAGGAGGAGATAGATTTATCGATAACAAAGTCCAAAAACGGTGGTTTATCGCATATTTCTCAAAAAATATAGCACTTATGAACAAAACGGCTCCCCTTGAGTTAGACCTACTAATTCTAAGATTATGTTAAATTAAGGTTTATTTAAAAATAAAACCTGAGAGGAGATAGATTTTCCGTTTTTGATTAGGTCTCCCTGTCTCCTATGTGTTTGAGAGTGTAAGCATACAAAAAAGTTTTGACACATTTTTAACGCAAGCTGAAGGCTAGTTCTACAAACTGGCTTATATGAATTATATCCCCGAGGCCCTGTTTGGGCTAATATTTTATCGAGAATATGTCAAATTAGGGGCAGGGATACCCTTAAAAGTCTTATTTTTTCCAGTTTTTAATTTTTTTAAAACTTTTATCTGTTAATTTTGTATGTTGCATAATGCAACTTGCATTAACAAAGTTATCAGTTTTCATTTTGAATTTTGGACTGGTTTTTATACTTTTATCGGGATAGGGAAAATTATTTTCCTGACCAGCTTAGAATAATCTTATAAGTGGAAAATAATTGGAGCAAAACAGTGTAGTGAAAATTTCTTTAACTGTGAAATAATAAGCTTTTAGATTTTGTGATGCATAATAGTATTTATGATCATGATGTAAGATGGTTTAAGATTTCATGATTTAGAAAAATTAGAAATGAGATCTTGGCCAAATTTGATAACTTAAGCCGGAGTATTAGGCAGATTTGGAACACGTTTTTAAAAATCGTGTTTGCAAATGTTCCGGCCAAATGTTTCTCAAGATACCGATGACATCATTAAGGAGTTTGTACAGTATGTCTAGGTTGGCTAGTTTGAAAATGCGAAATTGAACTTCCTTGGAGATACTATCTCCGAGATATTTTTGCAGCTTTATTGAATAAACATGATATTACAAGACTTGTCAGACAAGTTAAAAAATAAATATCGAAATTTATTTAAATGGGTTACTAATAGTAACTTACTATCGGTGAAAACTGGAATTGAAATGTCGTGATTTTTGCGAAAAAAAATTTTGGTTAAAAAATAGGTTATTAAAATATGTTTATCTTTTTATAAAATTTTATTGGCTAAATGCAGTTGAGCAAAACGTGTTTTTAGAAAAATTGAAATTGGTTTTCAAGGTATGTTGAAATAAGTAGGCTCAAATCAAGCGTCATAAAATTTGAAATGATGAAAAATTGAAAATTTCAAAAAAAATAAAATTCTAGGAAATTTCAAAAAAAAATAGGAGTTTTCAAAATGGTATGAAAAATTTTATTAAGGAAATTCAAAAAACTGTAACCAACGTGTTTTTAAATTGTTAAAAAATTGTGCTGTAATTTGCAATCTAAGGTTTATGTACTGCATAAACCAGCTTCATATCGATTTAACTTCTCGTTGAACTTTTCTTGTTTGATCTAGTACATTAGTAGTAAATTATAGTATAATTTACTAGACCTAACTAAAAAAAGTCCAATTAAAGTCTTTAGAAGATATGGAAGATAAGTCATAAAATAAATGCAACCTCAAATAGAAAAAAAAGAACAAAATTTAGTTTTGTGATGCATAGTTTACGAAATTAACTGTTTACTCTAAAAACACTGATTAAAACATAGTAGAAAAAACACCGAAATTTTTTGTAGAGAAAATGTTTCATACAAAAATTTGTTTGAAACGTAATTAGTATTTTCGTATTGACAGGCATCATAATTCATATAAAATTTTGTTATGAAATTCTAAAATTATGAATCAGTTTTATTTCTATTACCTTTTGAACTCTTCAAAAATCATTGTCGGTTTTGGATATCGATAGTTATCATCATAATACTGTAAAACTACTATCATCAATAGTGAAGTGAATAAAACCACTAAAATCATTACAAAAAAGCAAAAAAATCGAATAAATCTGCTAAAATTCGTCTTTTTCCCATTTTTAATCAAAATCATCCCCAAATTCATCTCTCAGACTGAAATGGGTTTTTAAGAAAATGTTTCAAAAATAAATTTGACGTCGTTGTAATTATATTCGCCGACTGTTTAGGGTATCGAAATATTGAAATAAAATATTTTAAATGTGCCGACTCGGACTTTCTTAATAAGAAAGCAACTAAGGAGCAAAATTGATACTGAGGGGTTCTAAAGCTTTCATAAAGATATTTTAAGGCAGTATTCGAATCTTGAAAAGTGCGAAAAAATAGAAAAATAGAATCCAAGTTGGAGGGAATACTAAATCGGTTTAGATAAAACGATTGATGGTGGTCTTGCGGCTCTGCAAAAATCGGTTCTCTCACTAGAGGAGCTAGAGGGTGAAATCGGAGCTCCGCGAAGGCACCATTTTCGCCTCAGTTAATCATGTAATCAATTTAATTTATGCAACAAAGGGACCAGAGCAAAATTAAACAAAAATGAGATTTACTGCTTCTTGAAATTTTGTGTCAATACAGAACATAACCTCAAAATAATTATAAGGTTAATTTCGCATCGCGTCGACAATATTACCAAAAAGTTTCCAGCTGTTGACTTTCTGATGACGATATAAGCAACTAAGGGTCAATAATGCACATATATAGGCCGCTAGAGGGTTAAGCTTATTTTGCTCTCTTATGACTCTTGTGCGGATAATCGACTCATGATTGATTGTACCCTTATTAGCAAGTCGATTCTTTTGGTGATATTTTCGAAGCAAATTAGAAATGTGCAATACGGTTGTTTGAAAAACATTAAGAAAAAAATGCTTTCATCTCTGTTTTTATGATTTAATCTCAATAAATTTTTGTACAGTACTAGTCTGGGAGACCGATTTTTGCGAGAGTTTTCGATTTCACCTAACTTTTCATTTGGCTTGATTATGTCGCCAATTGGCCGATTCGCCTACGTTTTTTTGTTCGGAAATAACGGTCTTTAAGATAACGATTGTATAGACTATACATATCAAATATTCTATTCTGCGTTTTCACTATACAGTAAAGTGAAAACGCCTAAACATGATTTAATTTAAATTAGTGCTTTATTATAATCAACATCGAAAACTAACCTTCAAATACACATTACAAAGTAATTCAAAGGGAAGTTTTTGTGGTTGATTATGTTAAAACATCGATAATAATTAAATATCGTTCGGGCGTATTTTGTATAGGAAACAGTTCCATTAGTCAAACAGTAACCGTATAACGATTATAAAGTTAATTTGATGTAAAATGCGGCAAACAAACTGGAGCAAAATTCAGCAAAAAGTTATCCGATTATTGTTTTTTCAAAATTTTTGCCAATACAGTAGATAACTTCAAAATAGTGTCAAGGTCAATTCCAAAGTAATCGGATGGCTTCGAAATATTACGAAAATATTTCTCGTAGCCAACTTTCTAATGACGGTATAAGCAACCATTGGTCAATTATGTACACGAGGGGCATAATATAGCAAAAGTAGTTTCATCGTTTATCGCCACACATGTTAATAATTTACCTATGGTGTTTATATCGCCATCAGAGAGTCCGCTATGGGAAATATATTGGTCCTGTTTCCGACGCGATCCGATGACTTTGAAATTGACCCTGACACTATTTTGAGGTTATCTACTGTATTGACAAAAAAGATATAAAAGTAATCAGATAAAGTTTTGTTTAATTTTGCTTCAGTTCGTTTGCGATGTAAATTAAGCTGATTATATCAGTAATTAAAACGACACTGGTACCTCCGCAGAGCTCCAATTTTACCCTTTGAGGCCCTCTAGTAAGAGAACCTATGTTCGCAGAGATGCGAGACCACCATCAATCGTTTTTTCTTGGCCACTTTAGTATACCCTTCTTAAACGGGTATCCGACGGGAGCCATATCTTGAAACTCAGACATTTCGAAATTCCTATTTTTTATTGATAAAAAATGAACAAATCAGCATAAAGAATTTGAGAGAAACAAAATGTTTGCCTTAATTTAGTGAGTTCAACTAATTGGTTAATATCGTTTGTAAGCGTGCGCTGAATCAACCAGCTTAAATCTGACTTACTGTACATTTATTAATATTGTATATTTTTATATATTGATATTGTATATTTTTATATATTGATATTGTATATTTTTATATATTTATATACAGTGGTTGACCACTTAAAGTCCCCCCGACCACTTAAAATCCTTCTTTTTGGGCATATTTGATATGGCCATAAGCCTGATTTGCGTATAAGCTTGTGACCACTTAAAACCCGCCTGACGAGTTAAAACCCTCCTTTTTGGCAAAAGATGTAGGGGGCTTTAAGTGGTCAACCACTGTAATGTACATAATTTTTTTAAGTTTTATCATATTAAGGTTGTGAATTGCAATTGAAAACAGACATTATTAAAAAAAAATTTGAAACATATTTTTTTCAAATTTAGCTGATACTGTTGTTTGATCGTTATAAACCTTGTCAAAGTCAATTCTTAATAAGAATTTTTTATTAAAAATCATAAAATTAGCCCCGTGTGGTCTACAATATTTATATACTACAGTTTTGTACAAAAACCGCGTAGTTCTGCCGAAAAGCACTAGAATATTTTATTTTAAATATTTTTGTGGATGATCAGTGATATATATAAGCAGTGATATATAAATTATTCAGTTTTGTCAGAAATGCAAATGTTATGACAGGTTAACAATCTTAACCAGAGTCAAATTTAATTCTGGCCGAACAGGTTAAAAGGGTTTTTAGAATTTTATTAAACTTCCAGCGAGTAACGCAGCTATTGAACATCCGAAATATAATAGAAGCTTATGTCAGCTATCGAGCAATAAATTTAATTTTGACCAAGAAACTGAAAAAACTTTGGAAATTTCGTTTTTTCTAAATATTTGTTTCAAATAATTAAGTGTTTGGAGTTATCTAGAGATCGGATCTTAACAAATTGTAAACTATGTTTTTGTTCAAAAATTATTTTGGAAACTATAAAAATAAACGTCACCCAAATTTTGAGCACTTCTTTATCAAACATTAAATAAAATATCGAAAAATAAATTTGGTATTTTCCCGTCATTTTTTGAAAAAATGCCTTTTTTAAACAATTACCAAATAAATTTCATAAAATAAATTTAATTCCGGAACAAAGCGGTTAAAAGGGTTTTTAGAACTTGATTAAACTTACTAATCATCGGCCATTTCTCTTTTCTGCAATTTATATACTCTCGCTTCTCTAAAAAGCAACATGCCAAATATAATACAAGCTAATGTCAGAAATCGAGCATATTTTGGTACACTGGAAGAAAAACTGCGTCGCCGAGATCGTCTGAAATAAAACAAATTAGATAAGATACTCTCAGCGGAGTTCGAAATGCTCCGAAAACTTTCGGAAAAAAATGTTCGGACCATTTTGAACTTCTGTTAAATGAAGTTTTCTGATTGGTCAATTAACTCAAATACAGTAGGTTTCTTTGCAAAAAATATAATAAAATATTCAGGTTTTTCGGATCATTGCATTTACAGTCCTCAGTGAGGACTCCTCACTCTTTAACTGATACAAGATGTAACATCTCAGATGTTGGTGGTGGTTAATCGAAACTAATTTTTTTAATTCAATTCATATCACGCCTTGAGTAATTAAATTAATGTTATTGTTATAATAACTTATTATGGTTTTTGAATTACCAAAAAATAACGAAAATCATAAGAATTTCATTCATAAAAAAAGTTATAATATTAAATCAAATGAACGCTGAAACACGTTTCAGAAGTAAAGAGACTGTTTCTTACTGGTACAATTTTTTGTGGTTTGTTTTTGTACCCGTTAGACAGCGAGTTAGCGTAATGGTGACGCAAATCAGACATGACTTTTTCATCTAGGTTCGTTCTACAGACTATCTTTGACTCTCAAATACTAATCTGACGCAAAGCGTATTGGTTTAAAAAATACAAACATAGATACTTGAGTACAAAAATGCCCAATTGTCCTAACTTGAGAATTATGCAATTTTTAGAAAATCCAAATTTCGTAATTTTTTCAAATATAGCTCAGAGGTAGCTTTTAGATTTCCAGACTCTTAAATCTTCTTAATTTTATTATTAAATGTTTAAAATTAAAAAAAATATTATTTGTTTACATTTTGATATATTTTGATCAGCCCAACTATTTTTGAGCTTGTCCTAGGATTATTTTATGCATCGTGTTTATACCCAAAATGTTCAACCAAGGCGTAATGTGTTTGGCTTGTCTAAAAAAACAATTGCCTGAGTAAAAAAAGATAATTAATTACTTAATAAAATAAGGTCAAACCTGTGATATAATATTGACTCTATTTAATTGATTAATGTTTTTAATTAGGTCCGAAGTCTTTAGCCAATTTATTTTCTAGTGAAACCAAACACTGTTCGTCTTAGGTGAATATTTTGAGGGGAAACAGTATATATTACGCTGTGGGCATTGTATAAATAAAAAATACTCCTTAGACAACATGTGAGATGTCCAATGAAAAAAAATAATTTCGAAAAAATATAATATTAAGCAAAATGAGAATCCGGTCGAAATTTATGTAGATTTTTTAGATGAAATCATTTTGAGAGAAGGTATAATACAATTCCAAAATTTTTCAGTGAAAATGTAATTTTTTTTAAATGATTTAGAAATCCATAATTTATTAAAAATAATAAGAATAATTTCCTAATAGTCAGCGCATTAACCCGGTACTCAGACAGTGCCAATTGGCACTGAGTGGTCCTTTAGCGTGCCTGTTAGAATCAGGCTTCCAAAACGGATGGCTTTTATCCCCTTTTCTATCCCTTTTCATAGCAAAAGATAAAGGAAATTTGGGGATAGGGATGAAAAATCGTCAAAGGGATGACTTTTTTGGAAGCCTGGTTAGAATAGTAAATTACACGCAAATTTTATGAAATTAAAAATGCTTAAGTTTATCACAAGTTTCTATTTTTTCTGTTTCGGGAATTAAAGCCATTTGGTTAAGTCGAAATCGTGACAGTGAAAAAAATAGTATTTGTTTTTGAACACAAAATTTTTAGGACACAATATTCTCACACAAGATTCTCTGGACTTTCAACTGAGTCACATCATAACTTCGTGGCATGTAAAGGGAATTAACTATGATTTTTTTAAACTCATAAGTGCCGATGGACACTTGTCTGAGTACACGGCTAATCCATTTTGGATTGTACGAGTTAAGTTTTCATTTCTCTTCGTAAAATACGTAACTTGAAAGCACATTGACCGATAAATATCATAAAAATGAGGAAGGTTCCAAATAAAATCGCCATTTTCAATATTGAGTAACTTTTGAAATAATTTTTCTAAAGATTTTTTTGAGAATAAAATGAGATTATATCCATGTTTACCCGGCCTAACGGGACGTTCAAACTGACTAGTTACGAAAAAACCGCCAAAGACCGCATTTCGGTGCAAAGACTCATTTTGGTGCAAATTCTTACCTTTCCCAATTTGTCTCAAATCGCAGCGTGTCCTTTTGGCCCTGATACATTATGTGTTCTTTATTTAAATCTCGGTGGGGTATCACGAAAAATAATATTATTAATTCTAATTTATGCAATTTGAATTAAACAAGTCAAGAACTCGGCTTTTCAGCGCCGCAAGTGGCTTGATTCTCGGTTGTTCTCTTGAAATATTGCTCTAGATCAAATTATCTGTTCAAATCACTTTTTATTTAATTTTTCAGATTAAAAAAAATATAAAATATATTTATGGTGGTGTTGTGGGTTAACTTGGCCTGATAAAAAAGTCAGACCCAATAGGACATAGCCGGTTTGGTATGTTTCGAAAGTGAACTTTGCCTGGGGCACTTTTACCTCTTATGCCGCCTAAAAATCTAATGATATTCATAGTAAAAAATAAAATTCTGCTTGGTATTATCAAGGTGATCTTATCATTTTTAAAAACAAATTTTGTAATACAATATTGTAAAATTTTGTAAAACTAAATATCTGAGAAACCAATTTTGAACAAGAAAAAATATCGCAGGGGCTTGTAGGTTGAAACGCAGTTTTGAGATTCGCACAGACTCCATTGATCGGCTCAAGCAAAAAAATTGTGGTGGATTTTTTCCTTGAAATGAAGCGAGTAATTAGAAGTACACTTACTGATCATTTATGGAAATCCCTTGTAATGGAAACCCAATACCCTGTAATGGAAACCCAATACCCTGTAATGGAAACCCATTACCCTGTTATGGAAACCCACCACCCTTTAATGGAAACCCATTACCATTTATGGAAACCATTTTTGAAGGACAAGGAATTATCATTCGTGGAAACCATTTGAAAAACAAGGCATGTTTTAGAAAAAAAACTCTGTTTTTGATGCTTAACTCGTAGACTCGATTTATGCCGACGCGTCGCCATACACCATATCATCGCATTTTACGACGCTTAATCATTAATGACAAGATCAGTTATAAAGTTATCGATAAACTTTGAAACAAAATGACGTTTGTGCATTTTTTTTGAAAATTTTTACTGTATTACAGTACTTATTTTTTGCAAAATTTTTTAAATCACAAAATTAAACCTTTCATCGTGATCAAAAAAAAATTCTAAGGAATTTTTTTCATTACATCATAACCCGAAAATGATCACGTGACCGTATATTCAAGAAATAAGGTCGGCAACAAATAGTACTGGTTTTTTTTAAATTGCTTAAATCACTTTTTGAAAAAAGTGAAAAGGTTTTTTAGAAGTTTTTAAGACTTTTTTCCATTACACCAAAGTCCAAAAACGATCACGTGACCTTTATTAAGGAATAAGGTTTTGGTTAAAGTAAACAAATAGTGATCAAATTACGCCGAAAATTTTTTTGGGCGAATAAACACCTAATTTGAGAGTTTTGAACATAATATATTTTCAAACACGTCCGTGATCTTAATTTTTCGAGAAATAAGGATTTATCTATGACATATTTGAAACCTTATTTTTGAATTATTTCGTCACTGATTTTTTATTCGGACTTTGGTGTAATGATAAAAATGTCTTAAAAAAGTTGAAGTTGACCCGGAATTTTTTTTGACTAGTTTGAGTACTTTTTCAAGCTACGTGTATATTGGTTACTACATGCCTTTTTTTTCAAAAAAGTACTCAATCACGTGGGCAGACCTTAACAGAATCGTAACGAATTTCGAAGACTTCTATTGCATCATAATGTAGGGGTCCTCCAGTTTTATACAGAGCATCTCTAGAAGTCATAACTTTCGAAATGGCTGATTACATACAGAATAGCGTAGGCGAGAGAGAAGGTGAGAGCAATCTTTTTATCAGAGAAATAGTTTTCCTCAAAAATTAAGAGTCATTTTACTAAAGATTTTGTGGAAAAACATATATTTATTTTTAGACAGAGCGATAGAAAATCATTTGAAGTTTTATATGCAGGAATTGCAAATATAAATTAAGGTTTAATTTCATTTTATTATTGCACTTTGTGTGTAACTGGAGGTAATTTTCGCAATTTTTTGTTTTCTTATCCTCATTAAATGCCTTTAAATTCGTTTAAATTTTTTGTTTCTAATTCTATAGCAAATTGGCTGAATATTATTTAAAGCTATTGAAAAATGTATGTTGATAATGAAACTTTGCTCATATGGCTCGATTTATAAGTATGGCGACGCGTCGGCCTAAATCGAGTCTGGGTACAGATTCATGTCTAAAGTCTACGAGTTAATTTGCTCAAAAATATTTCAAAAAAAATGGTGGCGTTTGACTGCATATCCTTTTCTCAACGGAACTCCACCTCAAAAACGTTTACTATCTCTATAGCGCATGTTCGAATCCCACTGATATTGTCTAAGGGATTGTCTTAGTGATTGCTTGATTGATTACACACCGATCAAATTTAGCGGTCCCAATATCAAGCATCCTTGCCTATAATCAGTGGGATTCGAACACGCGCTATAGAGATAGTAAACGTTTTTGAGATGGATTTCCGTTGGGAAAAGGATATAATTGTTACCTGCAAATGTAGTTTGAAAAAAATCTCAAATTTTTGGCTGAAAACAACTTTTCAAAGTTTGCCCAAAATTACCCTGTAGTGGAAACCCACCACCATGTTATGAAAACTCATCACCGTTGAATGGAAACCCATTACCATTTATGGAAACCTTTTTTTCGCCAAAGTGGGTTTCCATAAATGGTAAGTTAGTGTATGTGACAAATAAAATAATTTTTTGAATCGACTTAAATATTTCAATGTTATTTTTTTTTGCGGAAAATCTTAAATCGGTTACAGGACTCTTTTACGTCGATTAACAGAATGAAGTGGGGTCGATAGTAAAATGTATAAAAAGTGAAATGTATAAATTTGAGATTATGAACATGAACAGGCGAGAACAAGAGTTCTAGAGCATAAAATTCCAATATTTTCACTGGATCATATTATTGAGATCGAATTCTTCAAAATGATAAAAAAATTATTTTTTTGCATAGCCCAATCAAAATATAAATTTGCAAAAATTATTGTAAATCTATCAAAATCTGTATTTTTCATGATGTCATTGCATTTTCAAAATAATTGGATAACGCAAAAAAATATTTTTATTATCATTTGAAAGAATTTGATCTCAATAATCTGATCCAGCAAAAACATTAGAATGTTATGCTCTAGAACTCTTGTTCTTGCCTGTTCATGTTCAAAATCTCAAATTTATACATTTCACTTTTTATACATTTCACAAACGACCAAATAAAGTGCTTCCCAAAGACTATCATGAGCGAGAATCAGGTCATAATAAACTATACAGCTTGAAGCTATGTAGCTTGTTTTTTTTATACATTTGGTTTTCTATAAAATTTCCGGTACTAGTAGTACAGTACTACCCTAATCAGGGATTCCTCATATTGCGTAGGTTATCCAAAAGATGGCACGCTATAATCTTTCTGTTAACAGCGTTCAAAGTCAAGCCTTCAATTTTTTGTGTCCAATCGACAAATTTTTCGGAATTTTCAATGAAAATTTGAACAAAAGTGACTTCAAACATCTTGTAATTTTCGAACAAAACTGTTTAAATTAGTTCTTTTGTTATACATTTTTTATTATCTTGGTGGTATTCGTTTGGGATATCCGTTCGAGGTATCCGTCGGAGCTATCGGATCGTGGTATCCGTTGGTGGTAACCGTTGTTTGTAAACGCTGGTAGTATCCAAATCTTTTGATCCAAATTTTTGATTTAGAAAAAACTCGAATTCATGCAATATCAAATACGGAGCCTCCTGCTCGGTTTTTGCTTGATTTTTAGCCAATTTTTTTCAAATATTTCGGCGTTTGAAAACGACTCATCCCATTAAGTTTTTAGATCGCGGAAACTGAGCACAACTATCCAGAAATAGATAGAGTAA
The DNA here is from genome assembly GCA_004367855.1 of Oikopleura vanhoeffeni. Lineage (NCBI taxonomy): Eukaryota > Metazoa > Chordata > Appendicularia > Copelata > Oikopleuridae > Oikopleura > Oikopleura vanhoeffeni. The sequence goes on from SCLH01001235.1 coordinate 38,996, forward strand.
AAAAATGGTGCAAATTAGAGTCTAATTATTAGACCATTTTTTCCAATTTTTTTGAACAAAAACTGATAATAAAACAACTTCAGTAATCTCCGTAAAAAATTAACATAATGGTTCAATTCGGACCAATAGTTTTTATTTTATTATTCACTTAATATTTGTGCTCAGTTTGATCCATCTAAGAATGTTATCGGATAAGTTGTTATTACGCCAAATTATTTAAAAATGTTGGCTAAAAATCTAGCAAAAACGACCAGGAGGCTCCGTAATCGATATAATTTATAAAAACCCGTAATAAGGCTTTAAAATATAAATTTTACCCCTTATTTGTATTTTTTGATTTTAATTTTTTTTAATTTTGTTAAAAAATGATACAGCAGGTGCGGCTATAGTTGGAAAGTTTTTCGCCAAAATACGCCCACTATCCGCTAATTCCAACTACTACGCGTAATTTCCAACTATACGCGTACGGCTGGGAAAATTTGCTCTGATGGTCAATTTAAAATATCTAGATTTAACAGGTGAAGTTTTTCCCTTCTTTTTCCAAATTGGATTAGAATTGATTTCCGCTGTTTTGATTGGTTGAATCTGAGAAAGACGTAGTTTTTGCCAAAATTAATCGTTCTCATCGCTCTCCAATTGAAAAAAAAGGAAAAATCTTACACCCTGTAACATGTACTGAGTTAAGGGTGGTCGAGTAAGAATTTTGGTGATTTAAAAGTAATTTTTCGTTACAAATCTTCTAAGGTGGTATATTAATTTTATCTTAATTGAAAAAAATGAAATAAAGTTAATTTTAAATAAACATGAATTCGAGGATTTATCCGAAAATTGTTAAAATGTCAAGGAAACAATGGAAATTATATAAAAAAAATATGCTCACAGTAAATCACTCTCAGAAAACCAGAAAAACTAAATATTTTCATCTGGATAACTATTGGCCCATTTTCAAGCTAGCCGACATTGTCTGCGAGACTTGAAAACATTTTTTTCAATTTCTTGAAATACCGACACTTCATTGGCCAATCTGAACATGTTTTAAAAAAAATGTATTTTTCATTGTCGCGCCGACCGGAGAATCTTGGTCTGAAAATCTATTTAAAAACGCCTATCTTTTGCCTAGAAACGTTTGAAAAAAACCCCTATCTTTTGCCTTCAACTATACGCCGCACGCCAGGGACGATTAAATTTATTTTTCAAATGCGTAGGTTTTTGCGGAGGCTTATGTAGGTTTTTGCGAAGGTTCCAACTATACGCGTACAACTATACGCCGCAGCCTGCTGTACTAGTAGAATATAAGAAAAATTAATATTCAACATTTTTATATACAGGGTGTAAGGTTTATCCCTTCTTTTTTCCAAACTGGTTACACTTGATTTCCGCCGTTTTGATTGAAAAACCTTACACCCTGTACCCAATGTCTTTTAGCTTTTGGGGTGTTCCCCGAGGAGATTCACGCTTAACCAATCAGAGCGCGACTTGGTTAGTTAATTTAAGGGGCGTTTTAATCTCCCTGGAGAAAACCCCAAAAGCTAAAACACATTCGGTAGAAATCTAAGAAAAATCGGTTATCAAAATTTTGAAAAAAAAATATTTGACATAACACGCACTAGTTTATTTCGAATTATTTTCTAGCACTTTTTGAGTTGAGGGAAAATCTACATATTAATTTACAAAAATATAGTGTTTTATTTGGATGTGAAAATAATTGTTGTTGCACAGTGATAAATAATATATAAATATAAATAACTATATGTCTTTCGAAACGGAAATTTGAATTTTTTTTAATCTTTCGCGACTTCCGTATGCGGAATATGGACGTCTTCTTGGGGTAGGGGAGTGATCCTAATTTTTGGGATTTTAAAAAATTCTTAGATGAAAAATTAGTGTTCGGCACACAAAATGTCATTTTTTGAAAAAATTGATTCAAATCTGAACAGTTTGAGACCTCATTTCATATTCTATTTTTGAAGGTTTTCAAATTTAAATCTTCCATTCATTTAACTACCAAGTACAGTTCAGCAAATTTTATATCAAAAGTCGCAGTGCGAACTCCAGGGGCTCGTTCATTTTTGTAGCCCTGGTTAAAGTGATCAAACTTTTCAAAATTGGAAAATTCTCACTAATGAGCTGATGAAAAGCAATTAATTCTTAGAGCCGTCCCTCTAGACCCGCATTTATATCGATAAAAAAAATGACGAACAGTTATGTAAAAGATCAGACTTTGGTTGACGATCTCTTAAGGTATATTCGCCTTTTTGGGCCCTCTAGCGAGAGAAGCTATTTTCAGGTGACCGCGAGACCACCACCAATTAATTTATAATTGGTTTAGTATTATGTCAAATTTTTTATATCAAACTTTTCAGAGCTGATTGATGAGGGTTTTTTTTGAAGCATCAAATCTGCGATCATTATTACAAATTTCTATTTCCTGTTCAGAGTGAAAAAACGCAAAAATTGGAGAGAGATGTCAGTGTGGTGTAGGATAGGGATTTTCAGCCACGGGTGAGTGTACATGCCGCCTGTCGGACAATCAGGGACGCTTATTTCCGAGTCTAGTACATTCTAACCATTTTTGTGTTTTTACACTCTGAACAGGATATAGAAAACGTAATGGATACAATAGAAAAATGAAAGAAGATGGCAATAAAGTTTAAAAATAAGGAACTCATGAATATTTACGGATTAAATCAATTTTATATTATAATGACACATGATTTTTGAATAATTAGTTTGTTAATAAATCACACACTTTTCAATCGACAGATTTTTTTATCTGTGAATTAATTTTTTAATCAAAATTTAAAAAACCAGAATCCTGTTAGTCATTTCATGTTCAAGGTCAGGCGACCGTCTCACAATCTCGGGAAGCTAAATTAAAAAATCTAATAACTAAATTATTTCTTTAAGTGGTTTCGAAAATATCGAATTTTAAGGAGATTGTAGGTGGTAATTGCAAGAACTTTCGAGTCATTTATCTAGCTATGATGAGATTGTGGAATCCATAACTTATGTCCGTTTTACTTTGACGACATCTATTAAATTTTAAAATTATCAACAAATTTTGACAAAGTTTTTAGAGATTGCTTAAAACCCAATACATTATAAAAGCAACTGTCTTCAAATTTTATTTCTACTTTAATCGGTCGAAAATGACACATCATTGGAACTATAATGTACATGAATAATCTCAGCGAAAATTATTTAATAACTTTTGTTGCGTTAACTAGAAGAGAACTCCGGAAATTCGTTGGGAGATTGTATTATAAATTTTAAAGCTAATCGATACTGGACTCCAGTAACTGGGGAAAAAATCAAAGTGGCGGCTGACAGATCTTGACTTGTTAAAAGAAAAAACAACGCGGCCCGCGTTACGCGAGGTACTTGCAGCAATCAAAACCCTGAATTTAAAAATATTCCAATTTAATTGGCTTTAATTTGAGCAGTCAACAAATCATATTCTCGCATTTCGCATGATTCAAATAGTCACGATTTGTCAGCCGAACGCAAATCCTTTGCCAATTTTCAACATTTGACACCCACACCCCCTTTAAATTTGTAGATTTTTCAGATTATTTATATTCAGCTTATTAAAGCTTTCAATTTATCATAATCATTTTCGAATCATGTTACTAAATTATTAAAATCATAAGTAGAATTATTCATGGAAACCATAAACCAACAATATGCTATATATCTCCTTATCACACTTTTGTCCATATCCCGCCCCTACTACTTAAAAACACACTACGTTTGCTAATTAGGGCCGGGATATGGACAAAAGTGTGATTAGGGAATATTGAAAATATTGTTGGTTTAAATTTCTACCTAAATTTAAGTGATAAAACCACACTTTATAAATACCTTGACGATTCGCCCTTTATATAGTTGACCATCTGTTCCCTCCAAGTCTGCAGGTTCCATATGCATACCAGTAATTTCTACAAGTAAAATAAATCAAATTTCATTTTAGATGTTATGAAAATTTCGGCTATTTTGAGTGATTTCCAGAGAACTCCGATATATTTTTGCATTTCCGGATCATAATGATTCTAAAAAACTAGGGATTTCAAAAGCAAAATTTTACATGGATTTGTCGCATTCTGGAACATACGACGGTAAAATTTCAAATATATCCTTTTGCCAACTTGAGTGGATATTGAAAATGAGGGTTACCTCTATAGCGCGTGTTCGAATCCCACTTATGTTGTCTTATTGACTGTCTTGAGTATGATAATAGGCAAGGGCGCTCGATATTCGGAGCGCCAAAGTTGATTGGTGCGTCATCACTTAGACAATCACTTAGACAACATCGGTGGTATGCGAACACGCGCGATAGAATTAACCATCATTTTCAACGTTTGAGATATAAAAACAAATGTTTCTGACAGGAAAAATAAATAAAAAATTATTTTAACCCTACATGTACGGAAATATTTTTGACCACATTGACTCAAAAGATGAAGGCAACAAACCTTGTTTTCTATACTCTCTTTCTTCGTGATATGGCTGTACAGGAACTGTAGCAGGTCCACCAACTTGCCTTGGTATCGAACCAGATTTAAAACTTAATAAACATTTTTAACCACTTTATATTTATATGGAACTAAATCCTCCTTTTTTACTAATTTTTCCCAGTTATTTTTGTTGTTTATAATAAAGGCGTTTCAAAACATTGAAAGAACTTCTTATTTCGAATCAAAATAGTACAGTTTGTCAAATTTAAGCTGTTGATTTCAGCTCCAGTCAACAAAGGACACCGACTAATTGAAACTGAGTCAGTTTAAAGTCAACACAAGATTATTGAACGCAAGCCAATCGTTATCCGGGTTATCAGGTTTAAGGTGGAGCTCAGCAGATATGACATACTGTAAATTATGTTTTTATATACATTTTCATCTTCGGTACACCAAAATCATTTTCCAAATTTGCAAACCTCATTATCATATATTTGGTGCAGAAATTTTCAGTACTGTGTTAAACAACTACATTTTCTGATGATTGAAGACTACCATTGGGAGTGTTGTTTTTTATAATTTTTTAATGTTGGTGTTTAAAAATAAATTATTTAAATAATCAATTTATAATTAAGTTAAATAATTAATTTTACCTATACGCATTAATTTCCTGTCTTATTTTATTTTCTCTCATTTTTCGTCTCCTTTCAAGCTCTTTTTCGACAACAACTGAGGAGTACGCTGAATGTTCTCGTCTCAGTGGATCAACAACTGATCCTTTCACTGATCCCTCTTTATTAACAGCTCTAGCTTGGTCTTCAAAGGTTGTTAAATAGTATTTAGTGAAAAATTATAAATTAATTTAATATTTCAACATTTGTAAATGTAATTTAATTTTCGCAAGAAATATTTAACAAGTACAGGGACTCCCTGTCAGGGAGCCTCAATCGTCTCTCAAAAATATAAGAATTTTTTTTTTAAATTTTCCAATCGTTCAAAAATGCGCAACGGAAATCTAGATTCTAGCAATATTCTGTCACCCAATAATAAAAAGTCATCATAATCATTAATTAAGTTATTAGCGGCGGACGCCTACGCATTTTTGTTTTCTAGGAAAGTCTGATTCTTGGCTCCAATCGTCTGAAAGTGCGCAATGGTCTAAAAATGCCTCATTGTCTTATATTTATGCCTAAAAACTTTGAAACGATCGGGGCCTTTCATTGTGAATTTATAATATTTAAAAATTCGAAAAATTTTGAAATTTTTGTTGAAAATTTTCGTCCTCATTTTTGTACTATCTTATCAACCTAATCTATATCATAGGAAGTGTGTGGTCTTAATGAAATTCTTGCAGGAAATGCGCTTGGTTCTGGTAAAATTGGCTTGCTGATTCTCATGTGAATATCCTTATCACAACTGATACAGTTGTAAAGTTGTTTTCTGAATCCTGCTGCGCCAGCTGGTGTCGCCAAATCAACCAAATCTTCTTTACGTAACGCTTCCATTTTCTTCCTCAACGCACGTAACTTTTGCTCCATCTCATCCCTATTACACAGATTAGTTCGAAAAACTATAAATATAACACAGATAAGGCGACATTTTTTTATCTTTCTCGTTCAATTAGCTAGAAAGTTCCACATTGCCCATTTTTTGCGTCACAATGTGTTTGACAAATATATGAAAATCGTTTGCCGTAAATTATGACTCAGAATAATAATTTTACTGTGAAACTATCAGCCAAAATTGATCAAAAAATGTTATTTTCAGAACTCATGGCGCTATAGAGCAAAATATATGTAAAATTCAAAATTTCGAGGTCTAAAAGTGAAAATTGGTCAATTTATGTTTACTTCATTTTTTGAAATTATGCTTCTTCGATGCGATTTTTTTTTTCTATTTTTTAAGTAAATAAATACATCGATGTTTCTGCCTTTGCAAGTGTAACACTCTCAGTTAGTCTAACACTCTCAGACTGAAAACAATGAAATTATGTGATTTTCTGTATTTTTACAATTATTAAAGGTCAATTCGACAAAAGTTGATAACGAATTTATATTTATTGACACATATTTTAATTCACTTTGAATAACTGAGTGACTCAGTCTGAGTCTTAAATTATACTGAAATCTTCGATTATGACTGGTTTAAATTTCGACCGATCCGAATCCAGCTAAAGTCTCAAAGTTTTTCAAAAAATGGGAATACTTGAGTTTAAAATTTCACATAAAATGTATAATCTGAACTTTCAACATTCGTCCAAAATTAAATAGATAGGGTTGAGGTTTTTGTGTACTAACTTGAAAGGATTGAATTCATCATTTTTGGTCCTGTCATCAATTTTATTTCCAACTTTATGAATATCATCTTTGAGTTGTTCTTCGGTTGATGCCTGTTTATTAATAAGCTCTTGTAATTGGTTGATAATTTCCTGAGCTGTGGCATCTAGATCATCCTTAGAAAGCATTCCGGCCAAATCCGATGCATTAGCTTTTTTATCCAAATTTGTCACCACGAAATCACTCATTTAGGGTCACTAATTTTTTTTAACTCATTCAGAAGATTTTCCTGGTTAACAATTATTTGCTGAAATTGATAAAGTTCTACATTACGCGGCGTAATGATTTGAAAAATTAATTTTATCGCGCACCAGTGTTCTAAAACAGGATGAGGTTGGGCCGTACTTGGCCCCAAAGGTCATGTCACATGACTCATGTTACATGAGTCATGTAGCGTGTTTTTTGTGGTCAAAAGTGGTTTTCTCAAATTTTATCAAAATAACTCTCAAAAGTCCAAAGATTTCCTGGAGAAAAGAAGTTTAGCTTATTGCTTTTCTTAATTTTGACCACAAGGTGGCCAAAAATCAAATTTACGCAGTTTTCGCTCTTTAGCGCCAACATATACATGTACCGTTCCCTTTTAGAGCTTAATTAGTCTCCAATTTTCAGAAAATTCTGTGAACCGATCAGTACCCCTTAAGGGGGTATGCGACTCTGATTAAATAAAGGCCTTAGAGGCATTAAACATGCTTGAAATTGATACGGGGTGATAATTAAGTGTACTAAGAACCCAATCATCAAAAAATTTTTTCGAAATTTTTGCATTTTTTTCGATTTTTTTCTAAGTATTTTTAAAAAGATGAAGTTAAAAAATAACGTTTGCTCAAATTTGACCACTAACACTTAAAAATATCGACTTGACGTAAGCCAACTTTCTCATCAGTGTTTTACTGGCTTTCTTTTGAGCCTAATTTCGAAAAAATCGAAGCACTTTTTTTTT
>SCLH01001235.1:47147-67607 GCA_004367855.1 Oikopleura vanhoeffeni
GTTTATATTTTTAATTTCTTAACATAACTAATTATCTGGGAAAATATAAAAAAACACTTTTCACTGTACATCCATTTCCAACTTAACCCGACTACAGAATTTATTTCGAAGACGATATTAATATTATTAATAAATATTATCGATAATATTATTAATTTAATAAACTTCAGACATTTTCGGGTGTTATGCGCTAAAAAGTCTTGTTTTAATTCTGCACATTGAAAAATTTCTTCGATATCAAAGTTTTTTTTCCATGAAAAATGGTCAAAAATGCCAAAAAGTAGAGAAAAACAACTTTTTTTGAGATAAAAATTGACCTTCAATTGCGTTTTGATATCAAAAAATGTTTTGACTATCACAAAAATGACGCCTATAACACCCGCAGTTTTATTGAGAATTTTTCACCACCATAAAATTTTTAAAAATTTAGTGCCGAATGGCACTTATCGAGTCTACAGCCGAGTGTTAAAAATTTCATACATAGTTTAGAAATGATAATCGCGCGACCAACTCATTAGTTGACATACGAAGATTTAATAGATACAAAAAAATTAAATAAATGATTCCACCTCATTTTTTATAAGGAATTCGAAAAACCACAAATTAAAAATTTTGGACATGATTTGCGAAAAATTTTCATAATATTTCCAAGAAATTCGACAAAAGATAAAAAATAAAGATTTTATGATCTTTCAAACGGCTGTCAGAAAATATGTAGGCGTTTTTGAAAAAAGTTAAAGTTGCTATTTGTTCGGTTTTTACCCACAGATTTAAATAAATGAAACAAAAAAAATTTTGGACAAAAAATGCGGAAAATTTTCATAATAGTTTGAAATTTTTTGAAATTTTTACGATTTCAAAAATGAAAACTCGAACTCAAATCTTTCCTAAAATGAATAAAAATAATTTATCAAGCTGAAACATATTTATATCGGTTCAGCTAACTATAATAAGCATAAAAAAATATACTGACTTATTATTTTCGTAAATTATAACGACTCCAGTCTGCTGGGTTTATGGCACCCCCTTAAAGCGTTTTGGGTTCAAATTAAAGATTGGATAATTTTTATATTTCAAAGGGCCAAATTGACAAAATTGAATCTCATGAATCATGATGCGCGCAAAAAATAAATTTTTGGATAGATCGTACAGAAATAGTCTGAAATTATTAATTATTTAAAAATAAATATTTTTTCATTTTTGAAAAGCAATTAATAATCAACATGCATGATCGAAAAATTGATTAAATCCGCCAAAATTATTTAATTTCGAAAAATTTAAATTTTTAATTTGGGACCTTTCACTCATTGCCGCTTTTTCTTGTAAATCTCTCAGAAGAGCCTGAAGTTCTTCTAAATCTCTGTTTTTGTTATTACCATCTGCTTGTAAACTCTTGATTAACTCATGTAATCGAGAAAGTTCTTTTTCGGTTCCACTCAGCGCGTTCTATAAATTTATTAAATAATAATATAAACATAATAAAGTAACTGATATAAAATATTTAGTAGTTGATAAAAAAAATAACTTTAGAAACACTTAAAATAAACATTAACATTAAAAAGTACCTAATACAAAATACACGAAATATAAAAACGATAAAGTACCTAAGAAACAAGTAAAAATTAACTTGAAAATAAACAAATATAAAAAATAAAGAGGTTTAATAATTGCATTTCGTACAATATTAATCTTGAAGACCGTATTTGCAGGGAAATTTTCGATTGCACATGACTTTTTATTTGGCTTAATAATGCCGCTGATTGGTTGATTTGCCTTCGCTTTTTTGTTAGGAAAAACGGTCTCCAATGATTAGCGTTTCACATGCCCCAATGGTCCGGCAACAATCGTTTAAAAATATCGACGCATTTTTTTAAATATCACTCAATTTATTCGAAATACTTCCAAAATATTTTATGGGTCCGATTTTTGACAAAAAGTTTCGGACCATTGGGCCGCCCTGATTAGGAAACATGTGTGTTTTTAAGTAGTAGGGCCGGGATATTAACAAAAGTGTGAATAGGGGATATATGTTTCTGAAATCTTACCTTGAGAAAACGGAACTGAAGTGCAAAATAATTAAAGAAAATTAAAAAATAATTTCCAAATTAATCTATTATAGTTTAAAAATTCAGATAAAAAATCTTTACATACCGGTATAACGGTGTCAGTTAAATGTGGCTGAAACTTAATTTACTTTTCAAAGTCTCTCAAATTTCGGGAAAATTCAGCATTATTTTACAACTGTTTTTTTTTTGCTCATTTTAGGTTCAAATGACAAACTTGAGGGCAAACATCGCTTTCTCTGAACTATAAAGGGGGTAATAAAATAGACGATTTTACGTTTTTGCCAGCAACAAAAATTTTTATCGAAAAGATCACTATTCGATTAGAGACGGTGGAGATCCAGGTTTCTCATGCCTTTATTACGAAATGTATCATTTTTTTTGTAAAAATTTTCATCTTTGCATTCAAACCGACTGGTTTTTGTTCGAAATTATTCGGAAATTTTATCTTAACCTCTTCACACCCAGAAACGAGAACTTCGCCTCACACCCAAAAAGCCTATAAAGCAATACTTTGAGCGCTTATACGGAAAACTGGAGAAATCAATTACTTGAATTTGTCACTGAATGGATCAACGATGAAATTAATGTAAAAACTGAACATTTTTAAATTTGAAGTTGTAAACTTAGAGATAATGCGGAAGAAAAGAGGAGTTCACTCACCTTGTATCTCTGAAACACATACATTTTGCAAACAATGAAGATAGTTAACCAAATTAGGAGAATAACTTTTACCACTATTGGAAACCTGGTCATAAATGTAAATAATGATTATCGGATCGCTACAAAACAATATTTCATATCGCCGCGCGTCGAAAAAATATGCAGTAAAATGCTGAAAAAAATGCTAATACAGCTGAAATAGCTTACAATCAGTACACATTTATTTCATATTTGATCGTGTTGTCTTTGTACGCTCATTATATGCGGTTAAAGTGCTGTCAATTTCTTCGAAAATATTTATTGACAAAATTTTTTTCATATTTGAGTTTGCATAAAATCACCTTGTAAAAAATATTCTCATATAGAGACTGCGAGAGTAAATAAACATAATCAACAGGAAATCCTCAATACTTCTAAAACTGCTTCCTCAGAATTTCGATTCAGTACGTTTCACACAATTAATTTTTTAAGAATTTGACGAAAACCAAAAGAAATAGAAAAAACTTTCGAACAGCTCATCTATAAAATTTCAACATATTTGGATAATAAATTGCAAACTCTAATGACATATTTATTGTAGGTCTGGACGATGTTATTTCTGCGCCGTTGTGGCTCGCCGAAAATTTTTTTTCTTTAATAGTCAAAAGGTGTGAGGGGGTTAACGACATTACAAAGCTTTCAGATTGGTAAAAATTTTGCGCCTACACATTTTTCATTGCAAAATACAGGAGAAAAAAAGACTCCAAAAATGAATATATTATTTTGTCATGTTAACCGGTTTAAAAGTAATTTAACCTGTAATTTTGAAACAGTTTCATCATCCACGCCATTTCCACCGTTATTTCCGTTCATAATTTCTCGTTGATTCTGCATCTCCTTTAGATCAGAATGAATCTTTTCCAAATGTGATTTTAGATTAATAAGTTCATTTAGTTTCTCTTCATGATTATCGAGAGTTTTACTAAATGAATTTAAGGTGGAACCATGCAAGGCCAAATCACCGTCGTGCTTTTCTAGAATATCGGCCGCAGTTTCAGTTTTTTGTTCTAGATTTTTAACACGTGACTTCAAATCCAAACAACTTTCTGCTACCGAAGCTAGTTCATCATGCAATTTCAAATCTCACGAATCAATATGAGAACAATTATAATCAACATTTTATGGAAAATATAGCTGTTTTTACGTTTTTGAGCATAAAGTATTGATTATAATTAATGATTTAATATATGAAAGATTGAGATCTCCAGTATCTTCGTTGCGCGTTTGACCAATAAGGGAGTTGGAAATAAGGTCTTGGACCAATGAGGGCGTTGTAAATACGGATCACACGCGAACGCGCAACGAACGGACTGGAGATCCCAGATATGATTTAATTCAATATTGTTATGAAACATTTTCCAATTTTATGAATTGGAAATGGTAAATGATTGACCATAAAGATCCCTCGAACAAGTTGTTTCCGAAATTATAGGGACAAAATTATTCGGAAATTCTTGGACTTGAGCAGGGATCGGAATATTTCAAAAATTCTCTGCGTTGAGTCAAAATTTGGAAAGAATTTGGAAAGAATTTGGAAAGAATTTATCAAGTAAACATAAGAATGTGTTGGTATTCTGACATCACCTAAGAAACCCTGAGGGTCTGACCCTCCGAATAAGGTTTTGAGGTAAAGAATTCAAATGAATGGTAAGTATTATTATTAATATTTTTTTTGACTTATGGTTTACATGTAAATCTTTCATGATTTTTACGAGCAAAAATTTTCAATTTTTTCAAATCCAACAATAATTTTTTAAAATTTTTTTTTAGCATTTGATCAGAGAATTCTTATTAATCATTCTTCCAAAAGAATGAATTTGAAAGCAAATTATTTTGTAATAAAGTCCTCGGAATGAGGATCTTTATCATGGATAACTTTTTCGGCAATAATTCGTAAGCATCAATGATGCTGCATCATCTAAAAACGCTAGTAATATTGGCCCAAATAGTTACAACAAAATTGAAACATTTTTATTCAGGCACAAAGCTTGAAATAAAACTGTTATTTAAATATACTAAACAAGTTAGTACAAATTAAAAGTATAAAAAACAGTTGAGATGAGTCATCTGTTAGCCCACTTTCGTGAAGAAACGTTGAATAAATTAGCCTGTAGGCAGATTTATGGAGCGCTTAATAACTAGAAATAATTGTTTCATACCAAGCGTGTTTTGCAAGAATGTTTTTTTATAATAATATTGTTCTAACAAGGTTAAATGTATATTTTTCGATGATTTAAAATTTGATGATTTTTATATATTTTTGATATGAATAATATGTAAAAAATATATGATCCGCGTATCATTGATTCAGCAGTTGAAATTTCATTAGTATCACCAACCCTGTCTGTTGCTGCTTTGTAGTTTTCGAGATCTCGTCGAAGTTTATCATTTTCAGCGATTATGTCTGCCAGTCGTTTGTCCATTTCATCGATATTTACCTCATTCTTTTGAACAATTTCGTTAGCCTTTTCAAGATCTTTATTTGTGTTCCCGATTTCTTCTCCATTTTCCTCTTAATATTTATTTGAATATTGCGAAGGCGCAATACAATTCCTGATTTGCTTATAACATTTTAGCCAGTCAGTGAGAAGTATTTTTTTATAGCTTGCTGATTGGCCGAAATGTTGACGAAGCTAATCGTGGTTAAAAAGACCAAATAATTTAAAACTTGATCGACATATTTGTGAAAAATGTTTAAAGTTGTTCATTATTATACAAATTATTGCGTTCAAAAAAAAACTTTGGTCAATAAAAATTATTTTAAAAATTATTTTTTTCTATACGATTCGGTTCGCAAAAATTAACTATGTGCAAATTTTCGATAGACGAATTACTTATTTGGTCAGCAAATTTTTTAATCCCAGCACCCTTTTTCAATTTTTCAAAATTTTGAAATATGGATTAAAGAGCCCTTGATGAACAGATCGTGACTATTTGAAAGATACAAATGGTGTGCGATACTTGTAGCCAATCAAAAACATGAATTTAAGAATGAGTCAATAAAATCGGCTTAAATTTTGACGGCGATCCAATCATACGCTTGCATTTTGCACGAATCAAATAGTCACGATATGTCGGTCTAGGGCCCTCAATCTATGAAGTCGACTTAAAAATTTTGGTCGATCAAGTTTTAAATCCGAAAAAAAGGTATATTTGACATGTTTTTGCAGAAGTTTTGGATGTCGAATATTGAGTAAATTTTTCATTATTTAAAAGCGTGCATATAATGATTTTAACAAATATTTATCGTGCTTAGCTACTTAGTATAAAGTTTAAAAAACAAGGGAAAAAATGATAAAGCATATTTTATCAAAAATTCTGTCCCAGTTGATAATTGGACATTATCACTGATAATTGTTTGTTAACAAAATATAGTAAATAAAATACTGTCTGATTATTAATCAGGAAGCATTTTATTTACCGTATTTTGTTTACTAAGCAATAATTTCAAACACACAGAATATTTGAACTTCAACACAAAATAAATAAATTGAAATGATAAATATAATTCCGATTTTGTTGTAAGAATTTTGCTTTATTTTATAATAAGAATCTTCTAAAAAACGTTTAAAGTACTGTCTAAAATTCACTTATTTTTTCGTATTACAGGGAATCCAAAATGATCCAATTTTTATGACCTCTCTTGGATAAGCTATTTAATTTTTTCCAAAAAAAATCCTCTGATTCAAAGAAATTTTCTCGGACCACTTTAAAACTCGCTGTAATCGAAAGTAAATATTTTGAGTATACAATGTGAGGATCGGACCAGAGATCGGAATTTCTATAAATTTTACCATTTTTAAAACCTTCAATTTTTGACTTGTAGAAAAACCGATTCCTGGTGGGGAGTATTTGAGCTAAAGTTTGGCAAACTAAGTTTGCTCTGAATGGTGAAAAAAAGTTATAAATGGTTTGGTTGCTTTCTATATAATTTCGTTACGTTACCTTTATTCTGGTTGTCTGAATCTGTTAATTAAATAGTAAATTAATAATTATACAAATAATAAAATTAATAATTGAATAAATAACAATTAATATCTTCCCAAATTGCTTTTGAAGAATTAATTACGAATTTAAATAGCTTTTATGACCCTTTAACGACGCCAGAATACTTATAAGTTATAACTCGGCACATAGTGGAATTTAAATATTTGCTTCAATTGTGAACAAGTCATTTGTTTTTTTATTGCAGTTGTCAAAATTAGATTTTTAATTTTGAGAATATCTGATAAGATCGCTCGATCGATAAATCGGTTCGCACCTGATTGTGGGCGTCCATATCTACTCAATATCTACTACACCGAGGCCGTTTGCGGTGTGGTCGGGCTGATGGTATTGATAAATAAGCGACCAGTGTGTTTTTAGTACAATAGTCATTAATTAATGGAATAATTAAATTAATGGAATTTTTGGTCAAAAAACGCTAAGCGTTTCGGTAGAAAAGATTCGAATCTATTTAACCTCAAATGAGGTTTTGTGCCTCCACTGAAGTTTTTTTTTCGAACGTCCAAGGGTTAAAAAAAATCACTTGTTATTCAAAAAACTTGATGCGTAGATTACATTATGTGTTATGATTTATATCCTGTTTCAATTCTTTCTGTTCGAAGTCGAAGCACTACACTCGTGTGTATAATTCAGTGTTGAATACAAATATATTTTGTGATGGTGATAGAGAGGCTTTAGGCTGTGATAGGCTGAATTATACAAAAAAATGAACAAGGATATATTAAGGTTTAAATTTTTCTATTTGAAAATGTTCCTTTTCAAAAATTGTTGAAATTATTTATGAATTAAATTGAAATGAATTAATTAAATTTTAGTCAACTTTTGAAAATTCCCAAAATTGTAGAAATTATTTGTTAATTAAGAAACAATTAAATTAAGAAACAATTAAATATATTTTATTCAATTTTAGTTAATTCTAATTAAACTTAAAAAAGTTCGTTAATTCTTGATTAAAATTCACTAATTGAATTTTGCGGCAGATTTATTGGTCGCGCGTTCGTATTAGATATAACCAAGAATTTATGTGATTAATGTTATCGACTTTTTTTTGTGGTTTATGGGCCATAAATTATGGCCTAACAAACTGCGAGGGTTGCAAATGAACAATTTGGCACCTTGTTCAGCGTTTGTGTTTTAAAAGACCAAAAATTTTATAAGAATTTTTACTGATGACTGAATCAAGACAATTCTATTTTTTGCCGCACAATAAAATGATTTTTGAAACCCGCGTCAAGTAGAGTCAAAAAAATCCTTATATTTTGGCACTTACGCAAAAAATTCAAAATCTATGATTGTTTATTTCGTAAGATCCCGACTTAAGAATTAAAGTGCAAAAGCAATTTTTTCGATAGAATAATTTTAATACAAGGTTATTTTGAGCGAATCTCGCAATGCGAAATCTAACACTTTTAAAAAGAAATAGCCCAAATTTGGGGCTTTCATCTAGAACTTTGCCAATTTCAAGTTCAAAAATAGTGAAAATAAACACCCGCCGGGCAGGCTGCTTGAATTGTCAAAATCAATAAATAGTTATTGTGAATCACAATTTGCAATTCAAAATTTGTGGAGCTCATCAAAAGCGTATTCATAAATTATTCTATTATACAATTAAAAAGAGAGCAAAATATTTTCCGTGTTATTTCCTCTGTACCTGTTTTATTCTTAAGGTCATTGACAAGTTCAGAATTTTCGGCAAAATCTTTTAATAATTCATCAATTTTCGAACCATAATCAGATAATTTTTCGAGTCCAGTAAAATAAGCAGGGTAATCTTTTCGTTCAGTTTCGCACAAATCGTCAGTTTCGATACCTTATTCACCGGATCAACAAAAAAATCTTGGGGAAGTTAAACTCAAAAATAATGAATATCAAATTAAAAAATTGACTCAAATTTTACGTCAGCTGATTAGAGGTGTTCATAATTATGTGTATCCGTAGCTTCTTGTAAGAAATCTCGTTTAAAAGAATCTTCAAGTTTTGGCCAAGTGACACATTTCGACAAATTTTCATTTTGCTGATCTTGAAGATCTTTTAATTGTTCTAAAATCTCGTCAATTCTGTTTTTTTGGTCGTCAAGTTGAGATTGATCGACTAGAGAATCCGCAAAATCATTTTTCAGTTCTTCCAATGCTTTTTTATTGTCTTCAATCATAGAATTTTGAGAATCTTGGTCCGAATCTATAAAGAATAATTTGTCTATACCTTTTTCCGGTTAAATAGTTTTAAGATTTAAATATGCTGAAAAATCTGAAATTTTCTTAGAATTGAGGAGTGAGATTTTGCTCTCTAGTGAGTAAAATTTAAATAAAGTACTAATATTTTTACAGCTATCTCAATGCTTATATAATCCAGGGGTCGGCAGACCGACTTGAAAAAACTTGATCAAATTGACCTGATCGGATTGACCCGAAAATAAAACCAATCCGATCAAGTTATGCCGACCCCTGATATAATCTTATAAACTTATATTGATATATTTTTGGAATCAGCATAAAAAATACATTAAAAACTTGACCGAAATAATCGATTCCGATAGGTTGAAATTTAAACCATTCAAAATCGGCGATTTTTTTGTTGACTGCGGACAGTGTCCGCCGGACACCCATATTAGTTTAAAAATACAAAAATCGATTTATAACTGCATTGGTTCAAGTTTTTGCAATTTCCAAGTGCTTGCATTATAATTGAATTTTGCACCAACAACCTTCTTAATTCTTAATAATGATGATAATTTGAAAACCTACCAATGTGTTTTTTTGTTTCGTCTAAATCTTTTTTCACATCTTGAATTTCGTGTACAAGTTTATCTAGAATCGCAAGCGCTCTGTCGACACCTTCTTCGTTTGCATCAACACGTTTCTTCAACTTTTTTTGTTCCCAATCATTTTTAATTGCATCTTCTCCATTTTTACTATTTTCTATTAATGTATTCGGGCTGTTGGGTCGCATTATTTCTTCGATAGCCTTTTCTGTACGCGGTTTGAAGCATGTTTTAAAATACAAAGTAAGAGAATTTATTTGTATGGTTTAAAACCATTGGTTTTGATAATGAAAATAGGTCGAAAATCTTTTTAAATTAAAATTTTTAGTAAACAGCTTGTGTTCGCCCTTTTTTCAATAATATTTAGATTTTTTGTCTGTTATTTTGTAGGCAGGAAGTTCATGCCATAATCGATTAATTTATTATAATATTTGTAAGTTAGACAAAAATGACGAAAAGGACATGTTTATCTTTTAGCTTGAGGAAATACTGTTCACTTTGAAATATGGTCTTTAAATTTTAGACTAGACTAACTCGGCCACAAAATTTACAATGGTGGTTATATCACATATCTTAAACGTTAAGTTCGGCGTCTATGAGACTTCAAAGATCGAAAATTAAAAGTCATTTTACTCACTGACAACACATTGGATTACAGGGTGTAAGATTTTTCCATTTTTTTTTCAAATTGGAGAGCGATGAGAACGCTAATGAGAAGGATTAATGCTGGCAAAAACCTACGTCTTTCTCAGATTCAACCAATCAAAACGGCGGAAATTAAGTCTATCAAATTTGGAAAAAAGAAGTGAAAAACCTTACACCCTGTACATTAATTATTTCTGCAAAAATATAAACTTTCAACGAGCTAAATCCGATTTTGCGGTATTTTTTCAACTGATCTCGGTAATTTTTTTTATTTTTTGAACAAATGTTACTTAGGAAAATTTGGAAAGCCCTGCGAGAGTTGATATTTTTGTTTGATTAATTTACGTGATTGGATGTGTGGTTAGCGAGAGAATTACTTTCATTTTTGGTCTTTCAAGTCTCCTAGACGCCGAACTTAACGTCTGAGAGATGCGAAACGACCACATTTTGAGTTAATTTTTAAATGTGAACAGTAAGTTACTGTCAGTAACCCTGGACTGATAAACTGATAATATTAAGAATAATTATATTGTTTTGTTGTACTGTATGATTTCAGTCTGATCACCTCATTTTCATAATAAAGACGAAATATTTATTTTGTTTTTATTTGCAAACCACCCTAAGTCATCAATTCTCCTTTGAAGTTCATCATTATTTGCTTGACCTTTTTTCTCTTTTTCATTCTCATTGCTTGCGCTTTCACCACCAGATGGCGGAGGAGTAAATTCTTTAGGCTGTTCTTCTCCAATTTCAAGTTTTTCTAGAACTGTATTTAAAACATTTTTAAGATATTTAAAATTGACAGATCCCGCATCTTCTCCACTTCCGATTGCTTGATGTAATAATTCTATCAAAGTCGGCTCCATTTATCTCTTAAATAAAGTTCCCTGTGAGACAGTTTCATCGAAAATTGTTGTTTTACAGATTATTTTATTTTAATTATACTTTGACAGGAGATTTACAAAAAAAACATTTTTTAAATTTCAGGTTAATTTTTATGAATTTCTTATACAACGTTTAGGTGGCATGCCATCGGAGTTCTTGAGCTTTATTATAAAAATTTGGACTAATGAGCATAAGAATAAAGTTTTTTTTCGAAAAAGAAAAACGCGTAGGCTTGAGAACTTTTTAAGACACATTGGACATGAAACGTAATAAAAGTGTTCAATTGATTTCAAAAAAGGTGCGTCTCTAATTATCTGAAATGGCGTCATAATTTGAACAGTTCTCAAATGAAACCCTTATCGTTACTTAACAGTTAAATAAAATTACAAAAATTTAAAATTACACATATTTTTCAAACTGAGCTCATGAGCGGACCAAGCGGAAATTTAGCAAGATTATATTTGTAATTAGCAATAAAAACGATATTTTTCCAATTTTTGTTTCTGTTTTCTCTGGAGAAAATCTGGATGAAAATTCTAGACAATAAATTCTAGACGACAAATTCTAGACAAAAATTCAAATCTCACATATTATTCAAATCAAGCTCATGAGCGTCACAAGCGGAAATTAAGCAAGATCATATTTTTGATATAAAATGACCACTATTTTTAAAATTAATTTTTCTCTTTGAAAACACCAGCTATAGTATTTTTTATAAATTACACTATTTCTATACTAGATCCAAATTTGACTATAATCCCGAAATGTTTGAGTAAATCAGGCTTAATTTCAGTAAAATTTGCTCAACTACGACACTTTTTGGATTAAAGATCTGCTAAGACTACACTGTAGGCATTACAGCCTCATTATAATTTATTCATGACAGTATTCTATGAAACTTTTTCGCTAACGGTATATCTAGTATACCGTATACGGTATATCCTCTAATAATGGAATGTCAGAAAATCTCTATCTCTAATCCAAATAAATTTTATTTTTTGTGAGTATCATTTTCATGCCATAGAGACCATTCGTTGCTGCTTTTCGGAATATTGTGCAAATATTATAAAACACGATTTCTTTCTAATTTGAAACAACAGAGAGGTGAATACGTTACAATCAAACACAGCATTTTTCATTCATTAGAACTCCATGGTTGATACAATACAAAACTTTATTCAACAAAGAAACTTTTTATACTTTTTAATATTTTGTATGACGCAGATATTCGTAGAAAAGGCCATACTGATTTATAGCGATTTAATTCATCTTTTCAACGAAAACAGAAATTAAAAATAAAAGAAAAAGCTCAAATTTGCTAAAGAATATTTTCCTCTAAAACCTCTGAAAACGGGATGAGTTTTCAATCCCGATCCTACCCGGTCCTGAGTCATATTTTTCTTAAATCCCGATCCCGAGTGTTATTATTTTTCAATCCCGTCCCGATCTGGGGTCGGGATATTTTTATCCCGACACGGGATCCCGAATAATCCCGTTTTCTTGAAAAAATAAAACATTTTTTCAAACCGCTACGTATTAGAATTATAAAGCTAAAATTATGTGTGTTTTGCAAATACATTTTTAATTAATAAATATCACAATAATATTTATTTGAGTGTGCATTAATTTTCGATCTTCAGATACTCATGAATAATAACTATAGGATTTACGCCACTATAGGATGCGCCATATTATATGGATTACCGACCCTCAGAGTTTACGGCCCTCTAAAATTTTTTTGAGAATCTACTGAAAACGTGACTCATGGCCCTCTATGTGGCTGTGATCTATTTACCGATTAAGCCAATCAGGGCCCTGCAGAGCCAATGTGATGATCACTGTATTCTCGATTTAGATTGAGGGGGTAGTATGTATTACTCATTTGATTCTGAGCATTTGAATTGTTTAATTTGAACCCAATGAAACGCCATCGCAATCCAGGGTTTTGATTGCTTGTAATATCTTGCGTTGTTGTATAATCAAATATTTAGAATCTTACTCTGAGGTCGTAATCCATATCCCTTTATGACTTTTGATTAATCTAAGAATGAGGCTGAAAGAAGAGAAAACGCCTCATGACTGGGCCATATCATTTAGTTACTTGACACCAATTTCGGATACCAGCACATCACAACTTTATTATTGGAAATTTGTTGTTTCATTTTCAAAGGTTTATATCAGCCATATTTCATATGGCCATCATATATATTTCCTATGGCCATATAAAAACACCTTTTGAAATGAACCAACAAAAATGGTGATCAAGTAATTACAAAAGCTTACGAGTCACGGTAAAGTTTTTTGGAATACTGACGGCGACATGGAAATAAATTATTCATCAAGGCAATAAGCAAATTACGCCTCTGTATTCGTCGTGCAATAACAACACCAAACCAGTGTCAGTTAGGACAGCACCATTATCCTTAGTATTAAAATATGAGTCAAATCTTCACGAGAAGCAATAAGAGTCGAAACCAGCGATTATAAAGGTAGAATCAGATATGCAAGTGTTATTCAATTTGTAATGAAATGTTTTACCGAGTTTAAAAAGTAATTTTGTTATAATACTAGTAGTGTTACACCTTAGGATTTGCGTATGTTTGGCAAATAAAAGAGATTATTATTAAATGTATTTATTTGGTGATTTCTCAAACAGGTCGAAAACAGGAATGATCGAAAAGCTCGAAAATAGTTAATTAGGTTTTCTAGCGAAAACCAATTTGATCTAATAGAACTGTTGTTCTGTCACAATAGTTATGGTGCTTGTTATATTATGATTTGTAATAAATAAATATGAATTCAATTCTTTAGGATATTTTCATTGATAAAATAAGTACAGAAAATATACTGTATTCATGAGTATCTGAAGAACATCGAAAATTAATGCACACTCAAAATATATATTATTGTGATATTTATTAATTAAAATTATATCAAAAAGACAAAACCCCATTTTTAATTGCAGTCTATTTCTTTGGTGCTAGATAGCATGTTGCAAGAAAAATTACCAAATTTGAGGCCTTGGTTTCAAATAACTACTACAGCCACAATCCCCTTGAATACCATGCAGAATTATTTACCCAAAAAAAAATTAAGGCGAAATTCAGCTTTTCTCGTCTCGCCTTGCAATTTTTCACCGATATTTTTGATAAATTATACCTTGAATATTTTGCTTTTTTTGTGATGAAAGTAATCAACCTCTATTTGTGACACAAATTTTGTGTTAACTGCAAGAAATTATTGTGTATTTTCAAATACTACTTTATTAAATAAAATAATAAATAAGTTTTAATCAAGTTTTTTTTCTGCAGGAACATTTTCAAGTTGTTCTTTCAACTTGAGATAAAATTCTTCTGAGATATTTCTGACCCAATCCAACATCTTCGCTTTTTGTTCCTTCATGACAGCATCAATATCATCATTTCCAGTTATTTGGATATTTGAAGAATAAGATTTTGATGAATTTCCAGTTTCAGGATCATTTTGGCTGTTTGCGATTTGTTGTAACTACAATATTGTTGAAAGTTTTATATATCCTTTTTCCAACCTAAGTGGATCTACAAAATGAGGGTTATCTCTATAGCGCGTGTTCGAATCCCCCTAATGTTGTCTTAGTGACTGTCTTTGGTATAATAAAAGGCAAAGATGTTTGATATTGGGAGCGCCAAAGTTGATTCGCGCGTAATAACTGAGGCAATTACTAGCACAATCACTAAGACAACATTAGTGGTATCGGAACACGCGCTATAAAGATAACCCTCATTTTCAAGATCCACTTAGGTTGAAAAAATGATATAACAACGCAATTAGTTTTATGTTCCAGCGCCTATTGTGTTAATAAACGACTTATGGTAGCTGATACCATGATTGAAAAGCAATAACTTGCAATTTAACTTTTCAATTTCTGACTTTAAAGAGATATCTATTTTATTTCACAAAAGCTTATTCCCCCACAGCTCGAAAAATAATTTTTACCTTATTCTTATTTATCAATTTTCAACTTACTCCGGATGAAAAGTCTGGTAGACCTGGCATATCATATTTAAAAACGTTTTCATCATTAAATCCACCATTTATTCCCATATCTAGCAATTGAGATGAAACCTTAAATACAAATTAAAAAAAATAAAAATATGATAAGCTATGCCATCCAAACTAGCATTTCAAGTTGTTACTGTGAACAGAAAATAATTTCCAAACTTGTCCTTTTTCAGGTTGACTACTAACTGTGAATGGCCCGCGCAACTCTTTTAGCCCTTATTGCTGATCTAAATCGATGCTAAAATTTTGCACAATCAGTACTACAGGTTTTAAGCCATTACATTTCTACGATATTTACGAAAAAGTGAAAAAGTACAATTTGTTTCCAAGAGCAAATATTTTATATTTTTTTCTAGGAGGATATTTTTCCGAAAGATAATTGCCAAAAAACGGTGTTTTTTTTACATTCTAAAGAAAATGTAGCGAAATTTAAAAATCTGTCCGAGAAAAAGTTTGCCCTAACACTTTTACAATTTATGTCAAAATTTCAGCCAATTTCAACATAAAACCCAGGTGAAGATAGTTTTACCATTTTGGCTTAGGTACTCTTGTGTCGCTTATGTGTGGGGGAGTGTATGCATACAGAAAAGCTTTGGCACATCTTACACGCAAGCAAAGGCTAGTTCTACAAACTGGCTAATCTCAATAATATCACCGAAGCCCTGGTTGGCTTATATTTCATCGAGAAAAATCAATTCCAGCGACCCTAAAGGGGCTACTTGTCGCATTTTAAGGGGTTTTCAATGACCAATTCTCGCAAAAGTACATATCTTTGGACCAAATATTACCTTTTTCTGATATATGAGAACAAAAGTCTTGCATCCTATAAATAAATCAAAAGTTACAGATGGCTGATACAATTAGAAACGTGCTTACAACTGACGGAATTATTTTTTCAAAATATATCTACTCCCTGAGTTTTCAAGGTACAACAATGATTCATGAGTTTGATTAACCGGACAGAACGTAGACAGGTCAAAATAGAGCGTTTTCAGAAAAATTATTTGATTTGGCTTCAGTATCACCAAAAAACAGTATTTTGACCCTATTTTGGAGAAAATGTATTTCCTCCCTCGATTTTAAAGTTAGACATTCGAAACCTGCATGAATCTGCAGCTGAAGAGTGCGTGCAGATCAAAATAGAGAGTTTTGTCCGAATTATGAAGAAATTTCAACTTATTTCATACAAAATATTTCTTGAACATTCAAAAAGTGCTGTCCTGACCATGTAATACATGGCATGTATGGTCCATACAGTATGGAGATAAAAAGACTACCCCTTTTATCGAAATCGTCTATATTTTCATAAAAAAACATCAAAACAAATTTGGAAAATTTGTTTCTAGAGCCTCATTTTGCGACAACCACCCGCTTAACTCTTGTGAGCATATAAAAAAAGTTCCGCCACGGCACCAGAGCCACAATTGTGCTCTACTTTGAATGTTGTTTACAGAAAGCTTAACTCAGTTGGAATTTCAATTTTTTCTGCATAAGGAAGTTGAAAGGTAATATGTTTGCATGCGACATTCTATATTCTAGAATTTCAATTTAAAGTTCTAGAAAATATAGTGAGAAAAGCAAGGTATACCATATCACGTGATACACGGTCACAATTGTTTTCACTAGTTACATTTCTGTCGGAAAAGATGCACAAGTATCTGGCCTACGTCATAGTTATGTCAGCTTTGATTTATATCTCATAAATCAAAAGTAATTTATAAATAAGTCGAAAATTTCGATGGAATATCATTATTTTTGATCAAAAATGTTTATTTTTTCCTATAAAAGCAGATTATTACATTTTTTCTTATTACTTTCAAGTAAATATGATAATGAAGTACAACTGTTGATAATTTTTGATTGCTTAAAAATATCTGCCCCTAGATACCAATAAATTTTTATTTCAACTCTTATGCATGCACAAAACACTTTCCTATAAAGATCTCACATTTATATTTTATGTCTTGTTTCGAAATAATTTTTCAGGAAATGAAACATAGGCGAAAATCCTAATAAATCAACTCCTCGTAATACTGGAACCAAACATTCGAAAAAAATTTCAATTATTTTTTGAGAATCAAATAAAATTCTTTATAATGTGTTTGAAAAAGAAGATTCAACGAGTCCGTTTTTTGCCTTTTTTTCCGTAATTTTAGGTATGCGTGAGCCACAATTGTGGCTCTGTGCTCACAAGGGTTAAGAGAAATTTACTTGATAAATCAAGATCAATTTTGGAACGAAGTTTTGAAGGTATTTTCTAACTGTTTACTGGTAAATTACCAAATCTTTGACGGTTTCTGTAAGTTCTTCCCATTCGTATGCCCAATCATTTTCTCCAACAGTGACCTCAATTGACCCTGTCCCACTTCCGCTTGTCATAACCTTAACACTCACATTGTGTATAATTGGAGCGGAGAAAAAAGAACCAATCAAACCTCAAAATTCAAATTAAAGGGAGATAAAAAATGAAAAAATTTTGATCAAAATATTGAATGAGGATCTCTAGGCCTGGCGTTGCGCTTTTGACCAATGAGAGCCAAGAGTCAAACGCGAACGTGCAACGCCGGGCATTGAGATCCCTTTCTTAGATCATCAACTCCTTGAATGAAAAACCATTTCAGTGGAAACCAATATTTATTAAAATTGTTGATAATTTTTTTTGGAGGTAAAACCAACGGACGCGTCTGTATTATGCTTCGTCTGTAATTAACATAAATTACCTAAAGTGGATTTTTATTAAATCATCTTCAAAATAAGAACAAAATAATTTTAGTCCAGGAAAGTCTTCGATCAAATTAATTTGGCAATTAGCTCTCAGATGAATTGTCCAAATAAGCCCATAATACAATTTTATTTTGAGAATTTTCATAATAACGCAAGTCGTCAACACCAAGACGAAAAATAATAGAACTAAGTAGTGCAAATGGGTTTTTATGCATTAG
Organism: Oikopleura vanhoeffeni; assembly: GCA_004367855.1. Lineage (NCBI taxonomy): Eukaryota > Metazoa > Chordata > Appendicularia > Copelata > Oikopleuridae > Oikopleura > Oikopleura vanhoeffeni. Next base: position 65,192 of record SCLH01001235.1, read on the forward strand.
TACAGTAAAATTTTAGAAAATTAAAGTTCAGATAGTGCTTCAGGATTTGCACGTCCGTTTTTCAGAACACAGTCGTTCGTGGGGCGTTTAATCATTGATTTCAATCGAATTATGAAAAATATATTGAATACAAACAAGGTTGCATAAATTGATTTTCAAAATGGTTTCCATAAGTTTTTTGTTTCGCAATGGTTTCAATACATCAGGTTAGCTTCAGGCGCGTCTGTGTTCTAAAACACGAATGTCAAAAATCTTAAACTATCTGTAATTTTGTAAAATTTTCTAGATAAATGTGTGACAGAATACCGTATCTCGTGAAAGACGAAATTGGAGTTTTTCGCGCCTGCTAATCATTGTCGAGCAACAAAGCAAAACAGTTTCGTTGCTCATTCTTATTTTTATTATTTTAGAGAATCATGTAATAAATAACCGAAAATATAATATTCTCTCTTTCTTTGCCAAAACGCATTTGTCCGAGTGTAACAAATTGGTACCAGAAGTAAAAGGGGCACTGAAGAGAGTTTATTATTTTTGAAATATAAATTTTGAAAAAAAGAGAAAAAATTTCAAATTTTCGGAAAATAAATTTTTAAGAGATTATTTTTTGAATAAAAAAATTTAAGTTAATTTTCTGTAACACGTTATTTAATAATTTTTGTTTTAGGTATAAATCTTTATTGATTTATAGTAATACCGTGTATTTAATACACGAAGAGGCTTGCCCTGATTTCATACGTTCTATCGTAGGGACGCTCTTGCGGCGAAATTTCCTACTTATCATAAGTAGTGATGCTTTCTTAAGCAAACCAACCTACTTCTTAGTAGAGACGCTCTAGCAGCAGAAACTTTCCCCACGTCCCAAGTGACTGTAGTAGACCGCTTTATTAAGCACAAAATTTCCTACTTAAATAAGTAGAGACGCTGAAACGGCAGGAAAAATGTTCAAAGCTAAAATTTTGCAATTTAAAAAAAATCAATTGAAATTTAAAAAAAAATCAATTGAAATTTAAAAAAAGCGTCCAAAAAAAAATTAAAAAAAGTTCTCATTGAAAATTTTTTTTTGATCTAAACAAAAATGGATTTGATCGATTTACTGTTTAAAACAGTAGATTTTTTTGAAGAATGCCAAGAAAAAATTTCTTGCGAATTTACTATTTTTTTATCNTTGAATGAAAAACCATTTCAGTGGAAACCAATATTTATTAAAATTGTTGATAATGTTTTTTGGAGGTAAAACCAACGGACGCGTCTGTATTATGCTTCGTCTGTAATTAACATAAATAACCTGAAGTGGATTTTTATTAAATCATCTTCAAAATAAGAACAAAATAATTTTAGTCGCAGAAAGTTCGATCGAAATAATTTGGCAATTGGGCTCTCAGATGATTGCCAAATTTAAGCCCATAATACAATTTTATATTGAAATTTCATAATAACCAATGTCTCAACACAAACGAAAAATAATAGAACTAAAGTAGGTTGCAAATGGTTTTTTATGCATATCACAGTAAAATTTTAAAATAAAGTTCAGATAGTGCTTCAGGTATTTTGCACGTCCGTTTTTCAGAACACAGTCGTTAGTGGGGCGTTTAATCATTGATTTCAATCGAATTATGAAAAATATATTGAATACAAACAGGGTTGCATAAATTGATTTTCAAAATGGTTTCCATAAGTTTTTTTGTTTCGCAATGGTTTCAATACATCAGGTTAGATTCAGGCGCGTCTGTGTTCTAAAACACGAATGTCAAACATTTTAAACTATTTGTAATTTTGTAGAATTTTCTAGATAAATGTTACTAACATAAGCATACAAAACTGTTTTCAACATGTGCTAGCGTTTTATCCATTAATACTAAAATTTTACAAATTTTATGTCCAAAAATTTTCTGAAATAATAACGCATTTATATACTTGCATGTTAACATTAATTGATATCNTCTCTGATTGGCTCAGATTTGGCTTTCCTTACAAAATGATAGGAGACGATGAATAATAGCTTGCGCAGCGGATCGCCGCGCACCGAGTTGATTGTACCAAGTAGAACATTGAAGTTCTCTTTCACACATATAACTCTAGAATAGATCAAAAGAATTGCTTACCAAAAAATAAAAGAAATTTCATTTTGCTTTTGAAGTAGTTGTCTGCATGTGAACTAAATAATAACAAAATAATGTTTACTTACTTTAACAAATATAAAATAAACTGGTACAGGACGTTTCGGGGCATATGTGCCCAGTTACGCAAGAATTCATATCATTTATCATGAGTTTGAATAAAAAAAATTCCTGTTCCTGTGGAAGCTCAGTTTTGCCGTTTATTTGGGAATAGGAACTAAGAAGTTTGACCTTAATATATTAATGGCGTCAGTGAAAATATTTTGGCCATATCCTTTTACCAACGGAACTCCATCTCA
>SCLH01001235.1:82826-94216 GCA_004367855.1 Oikopleura vanhoeffeni
CCTACAAAATATTGTTATATTTTGTCCTTATTTCGTTGAAAAAATTATTCGTTTGTTTTATACGTAAAATAAGTTCAAGTTGGTTTAATTTCCCAGTGATTGTTGTTGGTTTGTCTTGCGTTGTCGCCCACGCTTTGCGAACCGTTCTTTTTGAACCAATCGTACATCTCTACGTATTATTTCATCACTTTTAAGAATTAATTATTGTTATTGACGGTTCTAGAAAATATAAACTATTTTGTTCCACTCATGCATTCTTTACACCACAACCCCCTTAAATATTTCATTTGAGAGCAAAATTTTGGTCACTCCGACAAAAATTCGACCAATCAAAATGGATTATATTAAATTGAAAGCTTGTGATTGGTTGCATCATTTGAAAAATTTTGGTCACTCCGAGCACACCCGAAAAAACGCTTCGATCGGTTAAATCGTATGCGCGTTGTAACTAAAAAAATTCAGAGCATTGTACGACAAGGTGCCATTTAAGTGAATTATCTACCTACGTTCTGAAATGTTATTAAAAATCATGTTTTAAAATTTGAGCTAAAAAATCTTAACAAAAATTAGAATTTTTTGTTCAAAATTTGAAAATAAATTTAAATGCAATTTGAATGTTTTTCCGACTTCTAGCCAAAGAAAACCTTGGACCCCTCAAACCACGAAATTTTACTTTTGTATAATTTATACCGTATAAAGGGTCATTTTCTGTTCTCCAGTCTGGCTTGATTATTTGGATCTTTTACCAAGTTCACATGGTCATTATAAATCACTTGGTGGATGGACATACAACTTTTATGACTATTACGTTGAAGGAACTGTCAATTAAAAACTCATTATTTTGTGATATTTTTCTAAAAAAATTAATTTTTATTAAATGACCAAAAAATGAAAAAATTGCTAGCCGCGGCTTGTTGTTTCATAAAAACATTTTTTCGATATTTTCAAACTTTATTCAAAGATTTTAAGTACAATTTACTAATGTATAGTATGTAAATTAATTGGTCAATTCATTTTTAGGCGCTCATTGACTAATCATAACATAAATCTCGATAACTTTCCCGTGCTTTTCTCGATGAAAAAATTCACATATCTGTACAATACTGATACTGTACAATATAGAAAATGCTTAATGGTTAAGTGTATCTTTTTAAAAAATGATTCATACTTGGAGGCGCGATTATTGATCAGCCAATAAGAGGGGAAAATCGGTCACCTACAAGTATGAACCATTTTTTTAAAAGATACACTTAACTATTTAGCATTTTTTGTATTGTACATTATTAAATTTTACTTAAAATCATTGAATAAAGTTTGAAACTTCAGACCGAGTATCAATCCCTGGTTTTTGTGTACTATGTAGTATGTAAATTGCGTGATTTGCAAAACTCCACTTAGGTTTTTTAGTTGTTGATAATATCAACTTGATATAGATTTTGCGTGCGCTTTTACTAAGGAAAAATTTTCTGTGATGTATTGCGGAACTATGTATTACGGCAAAATTCTGACCACTAGGTGGCGCCAAAAACATTTTCAGGGTCTAGTTATTAGTTATAAAATTTTTTAACAGTTTTCAGGATTCACTATGAATTTGGATGATCCAAATTATCAATTGATGGCTGATATCGTTGATCCTTATTCATACGTAGACAGATACAGTAGATCTCAAACACTTCTTATTCAACATGCTGGGAATGATGAGTTTTTTATGCCTTCTGATACTTACTACTATTGGGATGATCTTTTTGGAGAAAAATATATGAGAATTTATCCAAATAAAGGTTGATTTATCTTGTCAATTTATTTTTTAAGGAGCTGACATAATCCTGTCAGACAACTGCAAATTTTCAATGGGCGGATTTAAAGTGTGCAAGTCGGCATAGTCTAGAAAAAAATCCCGAGCGATAAAAATGCAAATTTGAAAAATCTGATATTTTGGATGCATGATTTTTATTGATGCGTTTCGAAAAATACTCAAAAATACTTTCGATATTTTTTCCTACGCTTGAAAAATATGATAAAGACTTTTTATCTCAGCATTTTCACAAAAAAAGTGTTAAATAAATTTCAGTGATAGGCATAAAAATTCAGAAATGTAAGAAAAAATTATGTCAATAAGTGCATTTGAACATAAGACCAAAAGATTGTTTGAAAAAGTCAAAATCATTATAATGATTTATAATTAAGGTCATGGTGGTGTTGGACGTAATGACGAAGATGGTCCTGAAATAGATAACATCGTCTGGCAAGCAATTGATGGTATTTTCGATGAAGTTTTAAATCCAAAAATTTTGAATAAATTTGTCGATTTTGAACCATGGACTTGGACTCTTAACGATTTCGAAAATGAATCAAATGTCCAGTTTTTCTCCAATATTGAACCGACTTCAATTAAAGCGTGGGTTTCATATTCGGCTACATCAGACAGGTAATTCATCTTTTTTCACAAATTTGGACCTGTTGCGTTAGTTTCAACTTAAGTCGAGACTTGAGATGATTTGAAACCATATTTTAATACAAGAGGCTGCAAATTTGACCATAAATCACCCAAAGTCTCGGCAAATTAATTTTTATCGCAAATTGAAACTAACACGTTAATAAACCTAAAATTTTGTCTAGAAATATTAATGTTTACTCTCGAAGCAATAGTTAGCAATAAAAAGACAGAAAACGGGCTTCAGGTTTTTTAGACATACTTTAGTCTACTTAGTATTTTTTTTTAAATTTTTTTACTGCCTTTTTAATTGCCATTAAAATTTTGAGCGCAGTGCGTTCTTTCAAAAGTATTTAATGTTTTCGTCAAAGTTGTCGCGTATAATCATTTTCAAATTCCTTTATTTGAAGACTTTTATTGGTAATTTGATCAATCATTATTCAGTTATTATATTATACTTTCTCATTCTTGATTTCAAAATGTGTGGTATGAATTTCAAGTTTTGGGAAAGCGGATTTAAATAGTATTTTCAATAGGATTTTTTAATAGTATTTTTTGATAGTATTTTTAATAGTATTTTTTAATAGTATTTTTTAGACAAGATTGGCGAAAATCTGGATTATCAGAATATCTTTGTCCATGGGATATTGAAAACCCAGAAGATATTGAGGATAAATTTGAAGAATTATGGAACCTACAAAATGTCACTTACTATGACATCACTGATCAAATCGTTATTTTAGCCGCACGGGTCGCCTTATGAATTCACATCAAATCAAAAATAATTCGATTAATGATTTTACCTACTTTTTTGAATTATTCTAAATCAATTGATTTGATTTGAAAAAATGCATACAGTATTCGAAAATTTTTAACTAGCAGAATAACTTTTTAACATTTTTTCCAACATTTTGCAAAGTCCTAATTAATCAAATAAGAGATATTATTGATATTCAATTTATTTTTGAATTCGAATAAAAATTTTCCTCAGTAACAATTTGATGTTGAGTAAAAGAGTACTACTAAATACCTGTTCAAAACTGTTCAAAATTTCGAAAAAAATCAGTTCCAGAAAGAAGTTGAATTTTCAAGACCTCTGGAGTAGCTTGAATGCGACTTTGCAGAAATAAAACTACGCAGGCTCGGTTGTACTAAAGTCCTGAAAATTTGACTTTCATATTAATTTTTTCCCAAAAAAAGTTCAAAACTATAAAATTTTCTTCTAGATAAGCAAATAAAATAAAATTTTTACTTTCGATTTTTTTATTTTAAAAGTACCAATCACAGAGATTTATCATATCAAAAATTTGAAAACAATTATGTGATTTGATCTTATTTGTGAACTGTGGCGACCCCATTACAGACGATAAGAAGTATCCATTTTCATATGAAATTTCTCAAAGAAATCCTGATTCTGGTTTTATAACTTACTTTTTGGATATTGAAGTTATTGAAGAAGGAGGCGGAAATCTTTATGTCACAACTCAATCACAAATCGCTCCAAAAGCATTTTCGTTTGATGATTGTTCGACACCACTTGAATGCTTAGGCTGTTTCATCTAACTTTATCTTTTAAAATCTGTTCAAAGAAACATAATAAAATAAGCTATAAAGAGGTACTCGTCAATCATTCAACTTCTAACAAAGAAATTTTATCTACATTAGCCTGTCACACGTCGAAATTTCGGGTCGACCGACTTAACTATGCTGGAACGCACTACTTTTGACTATTTTTTGTCTTGAATTAAGGTCCTCATGAAAGTTCACAAAAAGTTCATAAACTTTTAATTTTTAAAAGTTCACCGGAACCGATGTTTTAATTACTGAAAATTGGAATATTGATTATTATAATTGTCTATAGACAAAACTCATTTTCAGGTCAACGTTATTCAGTAAACTTTAATAGAAATCAATGGTAATAAGTTATTACTAATAAATCTTTGGCCGTGTATTTTTATAGTGTAGTTTTGCCAGTTCCTGGACGTGTGTATTGCAGCGCAATCCAAATATGAAATCACCAGTATTATGTGCAATACTTTGTGTTGTTGAGAATCTCAACTTGAATGATGTTATTTTAAAAAAATAGACTCGCGTACGTTGGGCCGCCTTCATTTGTTCTCCTCGAAATTAGAGAAAATTATCTGTCATTTTGGATTACTTTTTACGCTTTTTGAGTCCGCGTAATACAATTTACAAGAATGTTTTTCCAATTTATAAGAGTAAATCAAAATCTAAACTTTTAAAAATGAATACATATTTATGATAATGTACAAAAGATATTCCTGTGAGAACGATTTTGAACCTATCATCAATAAAATTAGATATTGGGGAAAATTTCAATACACATATCTGCTGGGCTGGGCCACTGTTTTTGCTGAGTCTGGCTGGGCCGGGTCGAGGCTTTTTTTGGCCCACATCTGGGGCCACATCATTTTTGGCCACATCTGGCAGAGTAATCAGATGATTAAGAGGGTCCCAACGGTATGAAAGTGTTTTTGAAGGGCTTTTACAGAAAAACGGTGAGAGCTACAACCTGTTATCTCGTATGGCTGGAATGACCGAAACCTCGGCTGCAAGTCTTATGATTTTGAAAGTTCTACTAAATGCCATTTCACCAGTAAACCGAATTTAAAACGGTATTTCAAATTTTTAAAAATTTTCAGCGCCTTCATAAAACACGAAAAAAAGTTAAAAATTCTTGAGATTATGTAAAACTGCAGTAGTCAACTACTCTGAGGCCAAATTTTTATTGCTCGAATTCTAGAATTTTCTCAAAACTTGGATTTTGACAAGTGTCGCCATAAAATTTTCAGCGTCTTGAGTTCTCATTTAATTTTTTTTGCATTCTTATATCTCGAACAAACCCGTAAGTAACTGGTGTAGAAGCAAAATTTAAAAAATGAGTCTCATTTTCATTCTAGAAGCGCGCAACTTCAAAATTTAGGTAAAAAATGTCAAAATTTTGAAATTGCCATTTTCCATTTTTCCTAAATTTTAAAGTTGCGCGCTTCTAGAAGAAAGTGAGACTCATTTTTTAAAATTTGCTTCTGGTCATCTTTAGGTTGATTTTGTTGGTTGTTAAAAAAGTAAATAAGTTTCGTTTTCTGACAATTATTGAATCAGCAAACATTCTGATTAACTGTGAGAAAAAGAGATAATTTGTATGTTCGAAACAAAGAGAAATATCAGAAGGAGTCCCCGCGCGCCCTAGTCAGTGTTCAATTTAGCGAAAAGTACAGGTGGAAAAATATTGATTAAACGATTTCCAGTTATCCAGGCGACCAAATTTACACCATGGAATTGGTAATAATGAGTTCACTTGATAGAAGCCAAAAAAATGATTTTACGACATTTAAAGTCGAATTAATTTAAGGTGTTTTATGCTGTTGGGTATCCCTTAATAATTATTTTCTCAAATAAGAGAAATTATGAGATCAGCTTGAAGTCTTCAAAGTATCATCTTTACTCTCCGTTAATATTTTTATGTTTGAAGTCTGAGTTATTTTGAAATGACGTAGGTTCACGTGTTCATGATCAATGAAAACCATCAAATACTAATTTCTTCTCGCGCCAATTTTCACTTATTTTAAAATCGAGAAGAATTCGAGGAAGAATAACCGAAGAAGATTTTAATAATCGAGAAAATTCTTGAAACTTTTTTGAAATCTTAAATTTCAGGTTGACCATATGTTATTTTTTGCTTCCAGTAAGGAATGTGCAGGCTTCCAAAAAGCCATACCTTTGGCTATTTTCCATCCCTATCCCCAAATTTTCCTATCTTTTGCGATGATAAGGGCTAGAAAACGGGAGAAAAGCTATTCTTTATGAAGCATGGAAAATATCATGAAAGAATAAAAAATTCAATAGTTTCGACATTTTTAACGATCATCTTCGAAAAATTAGAGTCTAATCAGTTCAGTTTGAGAATCGAGAATGTCTTTTCCTGAAGTTTGGTTTTTTCATAGCCAGTGGCAAATCGTCACCATTGGAAATTTAATTTAACCTTGGAACTCAGCACCACTTTAGTGGTGCTGAAAATTTTGAATCCGCTGAAATCGGATGAAAAAAAGTCCTGGAAATTTTTTGATCAAACCAACATAGAGTTTGCCACGAGGAATTCAAAAATGGCAGTTAAATTTTCTAGGACTTCTCGTTCAAAATTTATTTAATCTTACTTTTTAGAGAATTTCTTTCAAAAAACTCTAAAATGCGTGCTTATTAAACAGTTTAAACGATAGATTAAATCTGAGGAACTGAGTTTTTAAGAAAGTCTTTTGAGTATCTTTCAAAAAAATAAAAAATAAATTTCCACCATCGGAACACTTTTTATTTTTTCGTGAGTGATTTTTCAATTTTGAGAAAAATTCGGAAAAAAATATGCTTCGATTTTTCGAAAGTAGGTTCAAATGAAAGCTACGGCAACACTGATCAGAAGTTGGCTTACCTCGAGATAATATCGAAGCTTAGCGGTTAAATTATAACAAACGTTGTTTTATAACTTTATTGATCACTCGCGCTGCTAATCGTCTATTTATGAGAAAACGGGAAAATAGATAGAAATCAAAAAAAAATTGTGAAGAAATGTTTTTGAAAATATTCCTGTTTCAATGGAAGTAAGTATCAAAGTCCAATCTTTGCAGCTTAGTTTCGCCCGATTAAGATAAAAATTTTAAAATCTAATTGATTACCTCGCTAAGTTGGACTATCCTTCAAAATTAAGATCATTTACGGTTTTTATAAAATGTAGTTAATCCGTATGAAGGTCAAAGTCGCCCCACTTTAGTGGTGCATGAGCCTCTGCCGATAAAAAACAATTTGGAGCTTCCAAGGGTTAAAGAAATTATCAATTTGGTCGCCAAGCGTTTTTTTATTGGCTGCCTCGCCCAGTATATTGCAGTTTAGTTAATTTGGCAAAAGATTTAATTTTAAATAAATTCTCAATTTTGTCGCCCACGCGGTTTTTTATTGGCTGCCTCGGCCAGTGTATTGCACTTTTAGTCAATTGTGCAAAAGATTAACTGCAATACAAGCCCAGCCTTTCGGCTGGGCCTTGTATTGCATATTAACCTATGTGATATTCTCTGTGAGGACAGATTTTTTAAGAAAATTTTGTTTTAGTCTGTTATACCTTGATATTCAACTTTTTCTTGCGACCATCGGTTGAAATTATTTTTTATCAAAATAACATTTTAAGTTTGTTGTTTTCGTAGTCTGGGTTTTAAAGCTAGCACAATAATTATCGAAAACATTTCTCGAAAATCTATATCGATTACGAGGCCTCGAGGGCATTTTTTGCCTCTTTTTTAGCCAAATATTTTAAAAAATTCGGCTTTTCAAAACGATCAATCCGATTAAGTTTTTAGATGGCTAAAACTGAGCACAAATATCTAGTGAATAATAAAATAGATTGGTCCAAATCGGACCATTTTTAGATTTTTTCTGAGATTGCTGAAATTTTTCAATTATCATTTGTTTTTAAAATGGAAACAATAGTTTGATTTTGACCCTTATTTCTATTTTTTTTTTAATATTTGTGCTCAGCTTGAGTTATCTAGAGACTCAATCGTGAGTAGTTTTCAAAAGCCGAATTATATAAAAATGTTGACTAAAAAGGGTAGCAAAAAATGCCCAGGAAGCCATATTTGTCACAATTTCGAAACGTCCTGACAATTAACCCTAAGTTAAAAATTGACAAATGTATAGACTACAGGGGGGCAAATAGCTCCGGCTTAATATTGCCGAATGTGCTGATATTGCCAAATTTAAATTACGCAAAATCATCATTTTTAGCTAAACTTATTCCTGTGCCCATATTGCCGAAAGTGCTCAATATCCTTTTACCAACGGAACTCCCTCTCAAAAACGTTTACTATCTCTACATCGCGTGTTCGAATCCCGCTCATGTTGTCTTATTGATTGTCTTTAGTATGGTTATAGGCAAGGGTGCTTGATATTGAGACCGCTAAATTTGATCGGTGTGTAATCACTTAGACAACATAAGTGGGATTCGAACTCGCGCTATAGTGTTGGGGCTAATAAAAGATGTGTAGCTCGATGATAATAAAAACTAAATATAATTTCGAGGGGTTATTTATTACATTATTAAAAGAGTTCCTAATTTTAGATAGGGGGAAAAGTGAGATGGTTTGTGCAGAGCTCAGAATTATAAAGGCTTTGCGTAGGCGTTTCATAAAGCAGGTTTTATAAAGTGAATGGAATTTCGTAAGACCCGTGTCATGGGATACGCGTCATAAACTTGAGCAAGAATGTTCAAGAATATTCGAAATCAAGATAGCAGAAAAATGAAAGTAAAGTAGTTCAAATATCTGTATTTCGCCGATACATTTTTCTTCCTCCACATTTGAAAGTTGAATTGATTTGTCGGTTTTCGAAAATATCGATAGTTAAAAGATAACGAAAAACAGGAGAACAGTAAAATTAAGTATCGGTATTATGCCGATACATTTCCTCTCTTCACAGCTGAAAATTGANAGGGTCATTTTTATTTAAATTCCCTTTCGGCATATTTCTTCGAAAGTCAATTTTTCATTTTATATTTAATTACTTCTTAGTATTTTTCATCATTCGGGGCCAATTTTTTATAATTCATATTTGAAATTATATTTTTTCTCAGAAAAGTTTGTTATTTTACGGATGATGATAGAATTGTCTCCAAATAATAACATAGCTTAAATTAATTGTTTTTTGAACAACTTGCTAGTTGCCTACAGTATGGAATATAATTGTTCGAGACCAACAACGGAAATTTCTCTGGCGTGAAAGTAATGCTCCCGCCAATCAGAGGTTTTGAAATTAAACCTTTCGTCTTGCTTTACNACGGGGCGCCGACCAATTACTACAACCAATAGAATTATTATATAGTCCGCCTCCGCAGCCAATGAGCGGTTGTCTTAAAATCCACTATAAATAACAACACATTCTCACACTGTCTGCCGGTCAGAAAATATGTAGGAATCCATGAAAAAGTTAAAGTAGCTATTTTTCGGTTTTCACTCACAGATTTAAATAAACAAAACAAAAAAAAATTTGGACGAAAAATGCGGGAAATTTTCACAATAGTTTGAATTTTTTGAAATATTAAAGATTTCAAAAATGAAAACTCGAACTCAAATCTTTCCTAAAATGAAAAAAAATAGTTTTATCAAGCTGAAACATATTTATATCGATTCGACTAACTACAATAAGCATGAAAAAATATACTGACCTATTATTTTCGTAAGTTATAATGACGCCAGTCTTCCGGGTTTATGGCACTCCCTTAAACAGACCTGCACATCATTTTCATAAAATAATAATAATATTGAAAATACGAAATAAAATAATCTGCGGATCGTCAGTCCGGTGTTTTTTAAAAATAAGGATTTTTCGTAATAAATTTGCTGAGATTTTTCAGTATCAAAATCAAGTAATTCGTTCATTTTATTTTATTATTTTATTTTCTTATGATTAAATTTTTGCGCTTATAAACGGACGCGCATCTAGAAATGTTACTTCAGAATCAGCACACTTAAATTATTCATATACAATTTTACCTGTGATGCAAAAAAAGAAATGGATTCAGTAAAAACAAGTTAAACTTTTTTCTAGACTTCAAATATTTGAGTTCAAAATTGGCACACGCAAGAAATAACAGAAAACACCAACATTATTCATCATACAATTTTAACCTATACTGAAATTGATGTAAATGGATCATGTAAAAAAAGTAATATCTTTCTAAACTCAAATATTTGAGTTACAAACTGAGCAACCCAGAGAAATAAAAAAACGACCAATGATAATCGCTGGAACAGCATCAAAATTAATTCTTACTTCACCCTTCATTGAATGAACGCTTCTAATTCTCTCAAATGGCATAATAATCCGCTCGCTTCATTTCACGCCAGAGAAATTTCACTTGTTGGTCTCGAACAATTATATTCCATACTTTATATATTTTTTTTTAAGAAATAAAACAGTCCCATTATACAAATATTCAGACATCTCTGAAATCTTTCTCTTTTTCGGCATTTAAAAATTCCGTCTCTGCACATTCTAGTACGAGGTAGCCAACCTCGATACCATGTTGGGGCTTTGGACTATTCTGAAGGAGTACTGGCCAATTATTTATGCGAAGCATAAATTAATATCATGTACGAATCTAAGCTAAACGGTTACGGAATTCTTTCCACTTGGAAACAATTCTGAGGTTGTCCGCCTTTTGATTTTTTCCTTCAAAAAAAATATTCCCTAGCTTATTAATAGCTGAAATAATTGTTCTCCTTCTAAAAAGTACTTCTAAAAGTTTAAGCTTTTAGCCTTTGCCGAGAAAAAATTAAAATAACTAAATGGGCGTAAGAAACGGTAAAAATGTTTTCTTCATATTTATTTTAACTATTTCAAGCACGCAAATCGCAAATCATACTTTTATTGCGGATCAAAAGACGGAAAAAAAGGTGTATGACAAAAGCTCTAGATTTAGGCGATTTCTAAATTAATAGAATTAATGCATGACGTAGAACGTCAAAAAAATTTTAACGGGGTTTTTTATCCCGCTCCTTCACCATGTTGGTGCTAATAAAAGATGTGTAGCTCGATGATAATAAAAACTAAATATAATTTCGAGGGGTTATTTATTACATTATTAAAAGAGATCCTAATTTTAGATAGAGGGAAAAAGTGAGCTGGTTTGTGCAGAGCTCAGATTTATAAAAGCTTTGCGTAGGCGTTTCATGAGGCAGGTTTTATAAAGTGAAAGGAATTTCGTAAGACCCGTGTCATGGGATACGCGTCATAAACTTGAGCAAGAATATTCGAAATCAAGATAGCAGAAAAATGGAAGTACAGTAGTTCAAATATCGGTATTTCGCCAATACATATAGATACAGCAGGGTACGGCGGATAGGTGAAAGTTTTGTCGCTCGAAACCTTCACCTATTAGCCGGATTTCACCTAT
>SCLH01001235.1:95621-122018 GCA_004367855.1 Oikopleura vanhoeffeni
CTTTCACCTATCCGGCGGACGTCAGGAAGGAAAAGTTTTGTCGCTCAAAACCTTCACCTATTAGCCGGATTTCACCTATACGCCTTCACCTATCCGCCGGACCCTGCTGTAGTAAACGTTTTTGAGATGGAGTACCGTTGGTAAAAGGATATCGCCGAATGTGCGAATATTGCCGAAAGTGAGAAATTGTCCATAATTCAGAGTTAAGTGCCCATATCACCGAAAATATTTTTTGGTATTAGCAAAAATTAAATTTTTAAGTGTCTTTGAAAATACATGCCAGTAAAAAGCTCAAATTTTAGGCCACCTTTTATTATAATTATTCAGTAGATTTAAAATTAATAATCGGCACACAACTTTTCATCCAGTAGAGCTCCGTTGATAATTTCATATCCAATTTTCTTTCTATAATGAGTCATTATTAATGATTCATCTAGTCTTTCGTGAAATCAAAATTAAGGCATCTACACGAAACCATTTCTGCCAGAACCAACGTAAAAACCCCACAATCACAAGCATTTTTTTAGTCGGATTATCTACGAAACAGGTTAGCTCCCAATCCGATCTAACCAATTCCGATCCAAAAATTTGAAAATGTTCAAAATTTAGCTGTTCAAATATTTGCCGACTTTTTCATTTGTCTCTTTAGAATTCGATTATTTTATTTTCAAGAGCTGAATTTTAATTTATATTGTCAAATGTTTGCGCATCTCTTAGGTTCAATTATTGCGTTCAATCTTGAGTATCAGATTCTCACTGATAATCAGAATTATAAATTAATTTTGTGAGTAGTCTAGAATTTTTTTTCTCACGCCTATGCATTTTATTTTTCAACCAAAATTATTTATTCCTGTTCCCATATTTCCCAAAGTGCCCGATATTTCCGAATGTGCCAATATCGCCGATTTTTTTTGCCAAAGAACTTTCGGCAATATTGCCCCCCCCCTGTATACTGTTATGTCTTTTGGGTCCTTATAAAAGCTATTTCTAAAAGTTAGTTTCAGTAACTGTTTACAGTGTGAACTTTACAATCTGTTTATTTTTTCTTTCACTATTTCAGTGATTTCAGGCAAAATTTCACTCAATCATCCCAAAAACTTTTCAATTTCTATTTTTTTTTGTAAATAACATTCAATATGAATATAACGTAAAGTTAACTAAAAGTATAACTAGAAGAGCTAGCAAGAAGAATAAAATATAAGTAGAAATTTTCAATAATTCTGTAATTCTCACCACTTGAAAAAATCTCAAAAAAAATTTCCAAATTCAACTAAAATATTTGACTACAAGTAACCTAACCACTTATTATGAAAATTCTCTGGCAAAAATTTCTTGAAAAAAATTCCAGGAAACTCACCCTATGCATGTCACATGCAGCATGTGGTTTACAGCTGAAAGCTCGGAAATTTTCAAATCTTATGAAAAATTGTCTGTTGGGTTAAATGCAGTTTTTGTTTGATGGTACTTTGTTGAAAATCAGATACAATGCTGATAACAACTCTTATATTAAAAAGTCAATTTGAAAATTGTTTTTTTCAACGTTTTCACATTTATTATTTAGTTGATTTCAAGAATAAGGAAACACTTGAAACTGAATAAATAATAAATGTCGAAACGTTAAAAAAACAATTTTCAAATTGTCTTTTCGAAATATAACAATTTCTAAAAAAATAAACAAGCCAATCTTGCTGATAAAAATAATCTTTTCCACAGCAAATTCCGCAAAACAATCACAAAAAAAATGTCTTTTCCAAAATTTAATATGGATCTGATACAACCATAATCTGGGTAACCCTTATTTGTGAGAAAGCACATGACTATTTATTTGGCTCGAAAATGCCGCTTATTGGCTAATTGGCCTACGCGAAATCAAAGGCAGAATATGATTCCCTCATTAGTATTATATAGGGCATGACCTGTATTTGAATAAATGATATAAGGCATATTTCATCTCGGTTTTTTGCTGATATTTCGTTTATGCCATTTCTCATATATAATTATTTTTGTCGGTTTTATTAATTAGAGGCCTAAAACCTGTAAAGGTAAAAAAAATCTCACGCTCATTTATAAAAGCCAAAATGTATGGTTGTCTTCATTTCGCCACATGATTTATTAATATCAATAGTTCACAAAAATTCGCATATTTGTAAAAAATTACTGTTTTAATTTTTTTATAAGACGAACTCTTTAATGACATAATCTGGTGGGTTTTTACAATCATTGTTATACAAAAATAAACTCGCGGATGAAATGCATTTTAAAGACATAATTCCATCTAATTTATAAGCTCGTTTCTAATTGGACGAGCCATTCGTGACCTTGGAGTTTTTTTAGGGCTAGAGATAATTTTAAATATATCAAAGAGAAACACTATTTGTTCGAAATATTTTTACTACAGTAGGCCCAAAAAAAAGTGCGAAAAAAATGATTCGGATCATATTACTAAGAATCGTCTCTAATTTTGGGAGAATTCTCCCTGACCTTTTTCAACTTTTCCCGCAAAAAAATTAGACATACTACTAGTATATTTCGAAAATTTCCCGGTTTGAGCTTTTAGTCATGACCACCTCTTTGTTGCTTCATAAAAATTGTATTTTTTGTGAAAATTTGTAAAAATTGTTATTATAAGCGTTCAAATAAATTATTTTTCCTTGCATGAGTTATTTTGGGATTGAGATCGAAAAGTGGTCAAATAAATTGGTCAAATAATCTTAAAAAGCCATTTTGATTGTCTTTTGTTTGGATCGTAAGTCAGATAACAAATAAATGTAATCCGTCTCGATCTGCTTGAATGAACCATAAAAAAGCTTTTAAAGTAGGGCAACAAAACAAGGGACCAAAATATACCTAAAAATTAGGCCATCCATCATTTTGGTAACCCACTGGTTAAAAGTGTCCAATATTGTATTCGCTTCAGAGCCCCCATCGAGCCTGACAAAATTAACAAAAATTGATTTTTTTTATTTCATCAAAAATTTAAACAGTGGTGACTTTTGTAATGTTAAATTAATCCGAAAATGAACTTATGAATTAATTCTTGGGAACGAAATGTTACACACTGTGCGTCACAAACATCCTGAAGAAAGCTCAAACTAAAATAAATTATCCTTAATTTTACAGAAATATGATTTAATTTTTGCTTTTTATACAAGACTCTGAAAAGTTCCGTTCAAAAGATTGATGCGAGGCCCTTGGCCGAACTATGTGCGTATTGAATGCGGAATCTGAGCATTTGATTGGTTGCTCCGCCCAAATCTGACCAATGAAATCGGCTTATTCTGCAATCCAGGGTTTTGATTGAGTGCTAGTATCCCGCGTTGTTTGTATCCTTCAAATAGTCACGATCTGTCAACTGAGGGTCCTTAATCTAAATAATATATTATATTTTTTGATTTCAAAATGCCTATTTTTTTCAAAATTTGTCTCACTCATGTTTTCTTATCACACGATTCTAGATTCCAAGTTCAAAGTTTTCCGTGAATTATTTCTGTGCAAAATTTTCTTATTATTATAATGGTTGAAAATGAATAAACACGAAAACGTTACCAATTTAAGTTTTTAAATATATTATATTAAATTGNTCATTTTCAAATAAAGGTTGAATTTATGTTTTTTAAGTTGAAATTTTTTGAATTGAAGTTAAAATTGTGAAAAAAACGATTCGGAAAAATGACTAATCGCAAAAATGAAAAAATAGACGATTTTTCTAAAGTGTATTATATCAAAAGATATTTAATAAGATGATTTTTCTAAAGTTAATTATATCAAAAAATCAGACGGTTTTTCTGAAGTTAAATATATCAAAAAATAAGATGATGTTTCAAAAGTTAATTATATCAAAAAAAAACAAGAAAACACGAAAATACTATATCATTTGATATAATACACTTTAAAGTTGACTATGTTGACGAAAATGATAAATATATACTAGTATATTATAAATATATTATATATTCGTTTCCGTGAAATATTTTTGAGCTTTCCAATTTGTAAAATTTTTCAAATTAAAAGGGCAGAAAACCTAGATAAACTTAAAATTTGGAAACACTTGTATAATTTTTGCCAACAAAACTCAAAAATACATATTAGACGTTTGGAAAAGTACATTTATAGATGTATTTTCAGTTTTTGTCGGTCATAATTTATGACTCATTAACCTTGAAAAGTTAATAATTCAAAGTTTGGTTATTTTAAAAAACTAAAATTACAGTATGTGTAATGTTAACCCTCGCCATCGAGGATAGCTTGGCTTTATAAATATAATCGACCTATTTACAATTTCTTATCGTCGGAAATTTCCTCCACAGCAAGTTGCCATTTCGGGAGTAAAAAAAGACGTACTTTTTTGGAGTTTACAGTACAATGTGGACATCGTACATAGTCATACAACTATCACAGAAACATATTTATGTGTTTTGGCTCGGAGAGATTTTGAGTAAGTAGCCAGGCAATGTACTAGTTTATCGATTTCACCGATACATTAAGTGGCACTTATCTCCCCTTAGCTAACTTTTTTCGATAATTTTAGAACTTTATTAAAAAGATTTTGTGAACATTCAGTTAGGTAAGGGCAGTACTTGATTGCAAGAAATGTTAATATGTAAAAGATTATAAAAACACTTTAGGACAAGAACCGTTACTACTGCGTGAAAACGCCCAAAGTTATACGGGGTAGATTGTTTTAATAACAAACAAAGTATAGCTTTGGTGTTCTCAGCAATAGGGTTTTTTAAACTGTCCATATCACTTGTAAGCAAACCTGAGAAAAGTTCACTTTTGTCTTGCGTTATTTTATAATTACGCAATTTTGCGTAAAATTTCAATTAATTTCGAGCTTTCAATTGTTCGGCTTTAAAAACGATAAAACACAAGTAAAAAATGCACAATTTCACGGTGGAAATTATCGATATTTATGCCTTCATTCGTCCCTAATCAAAGCAGGTGGCTCTAAAATTATATTTTGATTTTCGATCAATTATTTTTAAGGGTGAATCTTATATTTAACCGATCAATTAAATTGTGACGGTTGATACAAGGCAAAAAAATCTAATGAAAAATTTGTGAGGTCTTGATCTCGCTAAAATTCTATGCAAAATGTAGATATTTTTATAAACACGATAGTTTACAATGGTGAAAACCTGTCACAGCATTGGGATCGAGGTTTAAATAAAGGTCGGGATCGGAACGGAATTTGAACTGACATAATCTAAGATTGATTTGGATTTGATTGTAATCACGAATTATCAATTGCATTTTTTAAGTTGATTTGCATTTATTACTATGACTTGTTGTTACATTAAGCAGCAGGTTTATACGACTATTTTACTTTAACATCAAAGTAATTACCCACTTTAGATATTTTTTACTATAGTGGTTTTAGTCATGTAAACCTAGGACTTTAATAACGTTTTAGAAATTTGAATAAAAATATTACCATGAATTATGAATCATAATTTATGATTAAAAAACTAGGATCCGAAATTTTCAATAAATCTGATAAAAATAATACCAAGCAGTAGCTTTTAGCCCATCATTCATAGCCTATAAATCATAAGGGAATAAAAAATATTTTTTAAAATTTCAATGAAAAAACAATTTTCTCATGTCAAACCTTCGGTCAAAATTCCGTCAAAATTTTTTGTTTAATTTGGTTCCTACTCCTTTTTGAGCATTTTTCATAAATGATTCACGATATTAATTAGACTTGTATAAATGAAAAAAGCTATAAAATGCTATCCATAAAAATGGTAGTAAAAAAAACTTTTTTATATTTCAATCGAATTTTAGTCCCAAATATGTGCAGGTGGCGTCAAGGATTGGTCGATTTCTTCTCATTTGGTCAGAGCGCTATGGCGCCCCTCAACCCCGTTATTTAACGGAACAAACGGTCCGAAAATTATTCATTTCAAATTGTCCCAACGAGAAAATTTTGAAATAAAAAAATAATTTGAAAAAGTGAACAAAAATACATAGAGGAAAATGAGTTATAAAGTCATGGAAGATATGGTGACAAAAGCCTTACGGTATAGTACACCGCTTGGATACATTTGGATGTTTTTGCTTTTCACATTCAGAATGTTTATAACTGCAGTTGTTGGCAGTTCTGTTTATGGAGATGAATCCGTAAGTAACTTAAATAGTAAAATTTTACCAGAAACCATTTGGAATAACAAATTACAAGAGTCAAAAATGACTACCGATCGTATTAGCGCATCTAGTAGACTTTTTTGGATTTTTTTCAAAAAAGGTAGGAGTGTAAATAAGAAGGTCATTTTTTGTTTTATATTTTTACAAATTTGTTACAGCAACTTCTTTTCAAATTAACACTTTTTAAATCGATAGTTTAAATTTTAAGAGTACACATGTTTTTGAATGCTTATCTTTTTCTATACTTATTTGTAAAAGAAGCCTGTGCGATAAAAAAATCTCATGCTATAAAAATAAAAATTTTTGATACATTGTATATTTTTAAAATAACTGTTTAAAGGGGTGGGTGTCGTAATTTTTTGAGCCCTTTATAGAATTAATTTATCATACATTACTATCGATTGTGACTAAAGAAAATTATCGAAAAAGAATCATTTCGTAATTTTTTTCTACTTGTACTGTTGATTGCCCCCTAAGCTCTTTTTATTAGAAAAATAGGCATCAAATAAAAGACGACCCAAAATTGAGATTCCTAAAACTAAAAATGTAGATCAAAAAATGTAATTCATAAACAATAAAATGTAACAAATTTGTCCAAAAATAGAAAAAAAACACACTAATGGTGATTTGGGTAACTGACATATTGGTTCAAGCTGCGCCAGCTACCTGCATTTAACTTAGTTTGAACAGGGAATATGATAAAACCGTACGACCAGAATAAAACAAACGAATTTTCGAAATTATTGAGTTTTCTATGTCAGGTATGGTGAAATACCATCCAAAGTTCCGAATTGTAGGCTGTGTGCGATCATTTTTTGTCTCATAATTATCTTCAAATTTGTATTTGTGACCAAAATTAAAAAAAACGTATAAACTCGAATTTGTAATTTTTTTCGATAATAATAAATAGAGGTACATATCTCTGTATCTTAATTGTCCTTCAATAATCAGACTATATTTTTTTCATTTTTTTATAATTGCCATGAATAGTTGGTTAGTTTATGTTGTAAAAAATAATCTATAATTTTTATTTTAGGAAAAAAAATGACCAAAAATGTAAACTCATTATAATCTTAATTAATAATATTTTTGGTTAGAGGAGTAAAATAATAACTGAAGTTCAAATGTATGGTTTGATACCAAATCAGTTTTTCCGATAATTAAAAGTGACGGTTTATTTGACCGTTGCTTTATACCGTTGGCTAAAAACTGATTTTGGGCTTAACGATTCGGCGACTTGAATCTGACATTTAGCCCTCACCTTTTCGACAAAATTATAAAATACTTTCATTTGCTAAAACCTCAAATATATGCATATAATGTAGATTTTATCATGATTTTATAAAATTTGAGCCGATTAAAAAATAATCTTGAATAGGTTAGTCTGATTTTAAAGCACAAATAATATAATTAAATTTACAGTGTGATCTGCAATAGTTCAAAGTTTGAACTTCAAAAAACCACGCACAACCTACACATTCTCATTTTTTAATGGATATTTTATCGAAATAGTCCGCTGGGTGTCCGAGGTCAAAACTGATTTTCTCAAATTTTTCTGATTGGGTAAATTTCAACCGATCAAAATCGGGCTAAGACTTGAAAATTAAAAAGCGGATTTTGTTTGACAATTGGTCATTGGGAATTGTTTTCTAGACTTAAAATCTTAACCAGTAAAAACATAAACTGGCATACTTGAAACATCCATTTTTTTGTAAATACTTTTTTCTTGCTTCATTTATTTATTGTTTTTTCACCAAATTATATATAAATACCAAAAAACACTATTTTCTCAGAAATGCGATAAAAAATTTATCTCAGTTTCTCAAATCTGTTATTCTTTGGGTATCTCCGAGATCTTGTATCGCCGATAAAGGAAGCTAGCAATCTGTGCTTTGAACAAACAGTTGTTTTCTAAAATCTTAATGGCGTTCATGGCTCTGCGCAGCCATATCAACTTTGATCCTATTTTCACCCTAAAAGATCAAGTTTGTCGACTTTTCTTCAATGTGTGATTTTCATGAATGATTTCTACAAAATAAATGTTGTTGAAGGTTGGCTTAACCGAATTGCATTAAACCACGCTGATTTGCTGACACATATTTTATGTGACCATACCCTTAATAATTTTTATTATTTTGAACTTTTAAATTATATGTTTTTATAGAAACTTATGCCCATGTAATGTCCTTCATAAGCACAAAACTTTGAATTTATCAAAAAATAATTACAATATTTTTTTTTCTTTTGTCATGCGGAAGTTTACCTGGTTAACCTAAAAACGGTGGCTTATAATTATTTTTAGAGTAATTTCAAATGTGATACGAATCAGCCTGGTTGTCAAAATGTGTGCTTTAACCGATTCTCGCCAATTTCCCACATGCGATTTTGGGCTTTTAATATTATGTTTGTTTGTGTGCCTACATTATGCTTTATGACGTATGCACAATTTGAGACGGAAAAATGTAAAGTCATTATCAAACAACGAGACGAATTTCTCATGAAGGCCGAAGTAAGTTACATTCATTTAGAAAATAATGCTTACTCGAAAAGTACTTCAAAAAATATTGGAAAAACTTGATTGTATATCGATTATGGGGCCTCCTCGCATATATCAGGGATAACGACACATCTGATTTAGTTTTAAGATAGCTCAAACTGAGCAAAAATATTTGGTGAATAATAAAAATGAAATGAATCGGACTATTTTTTGCTTTTTATGAGATTAATGAAATTGTTTAATTATCAGTCAAAATTGGAAACAAGGGTATGATTCGAACCATTTGTTTAATTTATTTCTTTCTCAATAGGTTTTGCTCAGTTTGAGCTATTTAAAAACTCAATCAGAAGAGTCGTTTTCAAAAGCGGAATTTTATACAGTATGTGTTTTTTTAGTGTCGAACAGAATCTTAAGTGTCCGGGAAATTAAAGACGATTCTCCCGGATATTTGAAATTATGTTCGACAATAAGAAAAATCCATACTGTAGATAGAATTATATATATACAAATGTTGGCTAAAAAGTGGTCAATATGTGCGAGGAGGCCCCGTTATCGTTATTAAAACTAACCTTAAATCTTTTTTTAGCCCATTTTAAGGGCCTTGCGCAAAAATCTACAGTATGTACTTTTTTTACTTGCGAAGTGAAAATTGACCTTTAGGTAATTACGGCCAATAAAAAATAGTAACTAGGTGGATTTTATTCTCAAACCCTTGGCATCGGCTTTAGCTTGGCTTTCAAAATAAAATCTACCTAGTTACCATTTTTAATTGGCCGTAATTAGCTGAAGGACAATTTTCACTTCGCAAGTAAAAAAAGTACATACTGTACTCTTCTCATGATTTTCAAATAAAGACTTAAAAACATCTTGAATATGCAGCCTTCAAACTTCGTCGAGAGCCCCAACTTGGGGCCCCCAAGTGAGCCTTTTTGAGATTTTTTTCCATCGTCCATAATTGAACTTTAATTTTCCGGAAATCAAGCCAAAAATTTCAAAACAAACAAAAAGTGCTTTTCTGACCATGTGTGAGGCACCCCGAATAATTGACGACTACCTCCTTAAAAAACCTCAATTTTTGATAATTTTGGATTTTTAAGGACGATGAAAGTGTGTACACATCTGCAGAATACATGAAAATTGACAAGAAGAATAAAAAGCATGGACTTGACAGAATCAAAAACAAGAAGACTATAACGAATACCAACGTAGAAGAAGTCATGTGGACTCCTCGAATTCGTTTAATTTACATTATTCATCTCATTTTCCGATTTGGTCTCGAAGTATTTTTCCTATATTTAACGTATCTCCTTCAAAAGCAACAATCTAAAAAAGCTGGAATCGCCGCTCTCTGGGTTCCTGAAAAATACGAATGTACTCATGGGGCTACAGAAGCCAGCTCGGCATGTTCTCAAAATCCACTTATCCCATGCTGGGTTTCGAGACCTTGGGAAAAGACTATATTTTTACACTACATGCTTATTGTCACAATTTTGTCGATTTTTGTATGTTTTGCTGAAGTTATCTATGTTATGATGAGAACATCCTCAAAAGGCTATAAAAATATAAAGGAGAAAAGCGAAAAGAAGAAGGAAATGAAAAAAAGTCTTATTCATAATATGGTAAGATAATAAAGTTTTATTATTAAAAATGTATTTCAACCGAATAAAAATAATACAAATATTTAAAAAAATTTGAAGACAAAAACTTTCAAAGGATTTTTAGCTAATTTTTTTGAAAATATCTAGTGATAAATTCTGGCACATGCCACATAACTATCGTTAATTTGGGTAGGCCCCACTTGGGACGAATATGCACTTGGGACCAGCACACATTTGGCGTTATAACTATCAAAATAGAAATTCAAGGCTAGTTAACTCCCGTAGTGTCTTTTGCGCCATCCGTGGCGCAATGGCCTTTAATCGCAATTTAGGACCGTTTAAAGAGTTTTGAACGATAATAAACTTTCCAAAACCGTCACCGTGCATTCTTATTTTTCATGATAAAGTTTGATTGACATATCTTAAACCTTAGTTCGGATTATTATTCACGTGATCGTATTCGGATTCTTGCATGTAATGTGAAAAAATCTTAAAAACGTTGAAGTTGACGCCTGGAATTATTTTGACGGTATATTGATACTTTTCAAATTACATGGATACTGAATTTTTTCAAAGTACTCAAATCATGCTGGAGACCCCCTTAAAAGATCGTAACCAAATTTTAAGACTTTTATGCATTACAGTATGTCCGTCCGTTTAAATTAGTAGGCATTCATGAAATCCAGAGCTTCGAAATCTGATAACATAAGAATGCGTAGCGCGAAGAGAAGGTGAGAAAAATGAATAATACCGATTGTTTTTTTTAATTGCAAGATTTCGTTTGTAATATTTGTGAGAAAGGCCTCCGGTTAAGATAGAGCACCTCTAGAAGCCAACACCTTCCGAAAATTAATTATAGATCAAAAAGGTTTGCGAAGGAGCGTAGCGTGACAGTCGGTTCAATAACTGATATGAACAATAATGATAGTGAACAAGTAATTCAGAGTCAATTATACAAGAGAGAATTTTGATGAAAACATATAATAATGTTAAATGGAACTAGAGAAAACCTGAAGTAACTTAACAGTAGTTCAAATATAAATAAACGAAATTCGTATGATATGCAACTGGGTGCCGTCGTCACTGGGTACAATTTTCGCGAATGTTTGTCTCATCCCCATTAAATGCCTTTGTTCATACGGAATTTTTTATTTTTATTTCAAATTTATATGCACATTGCTGAATATGATTTTAAGCTATTGAAAAATGTTGTTGATATATGAAACTATGCTTATATGGCGCGATCTAAAGAATGGTACTATTGCCGAAACGATGTCTGGGTACAGGAGCAGGCTAATCCGAAGGTAAAGACATAATCACTAATTATAAAGTCGTTTCTAATGGACGCAGCCATCGGGACCTTGATTTATGGGCTAGAGATAATAAATTATCAAAGAGTAAACCTATGTTCGAAATAATTTACTACAGGAGGCCCAAAAAAAAGTGCGAAAAAAAATGATTCGAAGTAATGACCAAGACGGTCTCTAATTGGGAGAATTCTCCTGACCTTCAACTTTTCCCGCAAAAAAATAGTAGTATTCTATATTTGATAAATGCCCGGTTTGAGCCTTTTAGTCATGACCACCTCTTGTTCTTCATAAAAGTATTTTTGTGAATATTTGTAAAATGTTATAACGTCACGATAAAATTATTTCCTTGCATGAGTGTATTTGGGGATTGAATCGAATAAGTGTCAAGATAAATTGGTCAATATAATCTTAAAAACGATTTGATGGTCTTTTGTTTGGATCGTAAGTCAGATAACAAATAAAGTAAAGCCGTCTCGATGCCCTTGAATGAACCGATACAAAGTTTAAATATGGGGCAAACAAAACAAGCGCCAAAGATCCTAAAAAAGCCATCCCATTTTGCTAGACCCACGGTTAAAAGTGTCGATATTGAGTCGCCAAGCCCCATGCGAGCCTGACAAATAACGAAAAATGGATTGTTGATGTCATTCAAAAACAATAGAAACCAGTGGTGATTTTGTAATGTAATTAATCCGACAATAAACTATGAATTAATTCTGGAACGAAATGTTACACCACGTGCGTCACAAACATCCTGAAGAAAAGCTCAAACGTAAAATGAAATTATCCTAATTTACGAAATAGATTAATTTTCTGCTTTTATAGAAACGCTAAAAGTTCGTTCAAAATAGATGAACAAGGCCCTTGCCAGAAATACGGACGATGTGAACAAATGCGAATCGAGCATTTGGATTGTGCGCCGCCCAAATCTGACCATAAATCGGCTTATTCGCAAAGCCAGGTTTGATTGAGGCTAGACGACGCGTTGATGTTGATCCGTCAAAAGCACGATCTGCAACTGACGGGCCCGTTAAGTCATAAATATTATATTTTGATTCAAAATGCCTATTTTTTTCAAAAATGTGTCTCACCTTTTGTTCGTTATCACAAGACGAGCTAGATCAATTCAAAGTCCGGAATATTTCTGCGCAAAATTCTTATATTCAAACCCCGGGGTTTGTGAAAAAAAAAACAATGGAGAAAAAATCACGGAAAAAACCCCCGGTGTACTAATTAAGTTGTAATAATAATCATATATCGTTCCGAAATACTTGAGTTTCCAATTTGAAATTTTCAAATAAAAGGGCAGAAAACCAGAAAACTTGAAAAATGTTGGAACACTGTAGAATTTTGCCAACAAAACCAAAATACATATAGTAGCGTTTGGCAAAATACATATAGATGTATTTCAGTTTTGTCGGTCATAATGATGACTCCATAACCTGAAAAAAGTAATAATTAAGTAATGTAAACCCTTCGCCACGAGGATACTGCGCTTTAAAATATAGTATCGAACATATTAGAAATCTTATCGTCGGAAATTTCCGTCCACAGCAAGTGGCATTCGGGAGTAAAAAAGAAAGTACTTTGGAGTTACTTGTTTAACGATTTTTAAAACTTTATTCAAGATTTGGAAAGTAAAATAGTAAGGAACCACATATTATAATGGTAAAAGCGGCAAATATTTCTACATATTAGTAATATTTGAGCGAAAAGTTTCATATTGTTGGAGTAAATTGACGTCGTACTGTACGACTCGAGCAAGTCAACAAATTCACAGAACATATTTATGTGTTTGGCTCGGAGAGATTTGAGTAAGTAAGCCAGGAATATTGATGTACCAGTTTCGATTCCCGATATCATTAAGTGCATTATCTCCCTTAGCACTTTTTTCGCATAATTTTGAGACTTTATTAAAAGATTTGTGAACTACGCTTAGGTAATGGCAGTACTTGATTTGGCAAGAAATGTTAATATGTAAAAGATATATAAAACACTTTAGACAGACCGTTACTACTATAAGTGCGTGAAAAACGCCCAAAGTTTACGGGGTGATTGTTTTGATGGCAAGCCAAGTAGCTTGTGTTCTCAGCAATAGGGTTTTTTAACGGTCCAATCACTGTAAGCAAACCTGTAGAAAGAGTTCCTTTGTTTCTTGCGTATTGTTTATTAATTACGCAATTTGCGTAAATTTCAATAATACTCGAGCTTCAATTGTTCCGGCTTTAAGACGATAAACACTAATAAACAAAATGGCACATTTCACGGTGGAAAATATCATATATGCCTTCATTCTCGTCCTAATCAAAGCAGGTGCTCAATTAGTTTTGATTTTCGATCATATTTTTAAGGGTGAATTGTATATTTAACCGATCCAATAATGCTGACGGTTTGATACAGGCACAAAAAAAGAAAATTTGTGAGGTCTTGATCTCGCTAAATTCTATGCAACAATGTTTAGAGATATATTTAACATTGATAGTTTACAAATGGTGAAACTAGTCAAGCCGTGGGATCGAGTAAATAAAGGTCGGAATCGGAGACATTGGACGCCCAAAATTTAAGATAGATTTGGATTTGATTGTAATCATGAATTATCAATTACATTTTTTAAGTTGATTTGCATTTATTACTATGACTTGTTGTTACATTAAGCAGGTTTATACGACTATTTTAACTTAACATCAAAGAAATTACCCACTGTAGATTATTTTCACTATAGGGTTTTAGTCATGTAAACCTAAGACTTTAATAACGTTTTAGAAGTTTGAATAAAAATATTACCAATACATATGAAAAAAAACTAGCATCAGAAAATTTTCAAAAATCTGATAAAAACATACAAGGAGAGCTTTCAGCCATCATTCATAGCCTATGTCATATTGAATAGCCCTATGAATTCTAAGGAAAAACAAAAAATTTGAATTTCAATGAAAAACAATTTTCTCATGTCAAACCTTCGGTCAAAATTCCGTCAAAAATTTCTTTTCAATTTGTTTTACTCCTTTTTAGCATTTTAATAATTAGATATTATTTGACTTGTATATGAAAGAAGCTATAAAATGCTAGCCATAAAATGGTAGTAAAAATTGGTAGTAAAAAAAACTTTTTATAATTTCAATCGAATTTTAGTCCCAAATATGCGCAGGTGGCGTCAAGGATTGGTCGATATTCTTCTCATTTGGTCAGATGCGCTATGGCGCCCCTCACCCCGTTATTTAACGGAACAAACGGTCCGAGAATATCATTTCAAATTGCCCCAACGAGAAAATTTTGAAATAAAAAAATATTTGAAAAAGTGAACAAAAATACATAGAGGAAAATGGAGTTATAAAGTCATGGAAGATATGGTGACAAAGCCTTACGGTATAGTACACCGCTTGGATACATTTGGATGTTTTTGCTTTTCACATTCAGAATGTTTATAACTGCAGTTGTTGGCAGTTCTGTTTATGGAGATGAATCCGTAAGTAACTTAAATAAAAAATTTACAGAAACATTTGGAATAACAAATTTAAAGTCAAAAATGACTACCGATCGTATTAGCGCATCTAGTAGATTTTTTTATTATTTCAATAAAGGTAAGAGCGTAAATAAGGAGGTTATTTTTTGTTTTATATTTTAACAAATTTGTTACAGCAACTTTTTTCAAATTAACACTTTTTTAAATCGATAGTTAAATATTAAGAGACACATTTTTGAATGCCTACTTTCTATACATATTGTAAAAGAAGCCGTGGATAAAAAATATCATGCTAGGTATAAAAGAAAAATTTGATATATTTTTTAAAATAACTGTTTAAAGGGTGGTGGGTGTCGTAATTTTTTGAGCCTTTACAATAGAATTTTGAATTAAAATTCCTTTTGTAATAGAATTAAATTTATCAACATTACTATCGATTGTGACAAAGAAAATTATCGAAAAGAATCATTTCGTTATTTTTTTCTACTTGTACTCCTGGGCAATTTGCCCCTACGCTCTTTTATATAAAAAATAGGCATCAAATAAAAGACGACCAAATTCAGATTCCTAAACAAATCAATGTAGAAAAAATTAATTCATAAACAATAAATGTAACAAATTTGTCCAAAAAAGAAAAAACTACAAGGGTGATTTGGGTAACTGACATATTGGTCTCAAGGCTGCGCCAGCTACCTGCATTAAACTTAGTTTGAACAGGGAATGATAAAACCGTACGACCAGAATAAACAAACGAATTTTCGAAATTATTGAGTTTCTATGTCAGGTATGGTGAAATACATCCAAAGTTCCGAATTGTAGGCTGTGTGCGATCATTTTGTCTCATAATTATCCAAATTTGTATTTGTGACCAAAATAAAAAAAACGTATAAACTCGAATTGTAATTTTTTTCGATAATAAAAAATAGAGTACATATCTCTGTATCTAATTGTCCTTCAATAATCAGACTATATTTTTCATTTATAATTGCCTGAAAGTAGTTGGTTAGTTTATGTTTGAAAAAATAATCTATAATTTTTATTTAGGAAAAAAAAGACCAAAAATGTAAACTCATTAATCTTAATATAAATTTTGTTAGAGGAGTAAAAAAACGAGTTCAAAGTATGGTTTGATACAAATCAGTTTTTCCGATAATTAAAAGTGACGGTTTTTGACCGTTGCTTTATATCCGTTGGCTAAAAACTGATTTTGGGCTTAACGATTCGGCGACTTGAATCTGACATTAGCCCTCACCTTTTCGACAAAATTATAAAATACTTTCATTTGCTAAAACCTCAAATATATGCATATAATGTAGATTTATCATGATTTATAAATTTGAGCCGATTAAAAATAAATCTTGAATAGGTTGTCTGATTTTAAAGCACAAATAATAAAAATTAAATTACAGTGTGATCTGCAATAGTTCAAAGTTTGAACTCAAAAAACACGCACAACCTACACATTCTCATTTTTTAATGGATATATCGAAAGTCCGCTGGGTGTCGAGGTCAAAACGGATTTTCTCAATTTTCTGATTGGGTAAATTTCAACCGATCAAATCGGGCTAAGACTTGAAAATTAAAAAGCGATTTTGTTTGACATGGTCATGGGAATGTTTTTCTAGACTTAAAATCTTAACCAGTAAAAACATAAACTGGCATACTGTGAAACATCCATTTTTTTGTAAATACTTTTTTCTTGCTTCATTAATTTATTGTTTTTTCACCAATATATAAAAATACCAAAAAACACTATTTCTCAGAAATGCGATAAAAAATTATCTCAGTTTCCAATCTGTTATTCTTTGGGTATCTCCGAGATCTGTATCGCCGATAAAGGAAGCTAGCAACTGTGCTTTGAACAAACAGTTGTTTTCTAAAATCTTAATGGCGTTCATGCCTGCGGACCGTATATTTAAGGAATAAGGTTGGTAAAAGTAGAACTGTTTATTTTTCAAAAATTGCTCAAATCAATTTCTGAAAAAAGTGAAGTGGTTTCTTAGAAGTTTTTAAGACGTTTTTTCCATCACACTAAAGTCCAAAAACGATCTCGTGACCTTCAAATTAGGAAATAAGGTTTTGGTTTAAGTAAACAAATAGTGATCAAATTACGCTGAAAATTTTTTTGGGCCAATTAACACCTAATTCAAGAGTTTGAACATAATAATATTTTCCAAAAAGTCACGTGATCTTATTTTTCGATTTTGGATAAATTTATGACATATTCTTAACCTTAATTTCGGATTATTTCGTCACGTGATTCTATTCGGACTTTGTGTAATGTGAAAAAAGTCTTAAAAACGTTTGAAGTTGACCCTGGAATTTTTTTGACGTCATTTGAGTACTTTATCAAATTACAGTACTATTTTTCACTCAATCACGTGGAAGACCCCTTAAAAGAATCGTAACAAATTTTTCAGACTTTATTGCATTACAGTATGGCCTCCGTTTAAATAAAGCATTTCTAGAAGTCATAACTTCCGAAATACTGATTACAGAAGAATGCGTAGGCGAAAGAAAGGATAGAAGGAATCACTAGAAATAATTATTCCAAAAAAATTTAAGACTCATTTTACATGAGAATTATGATAAAAACATTGAATTTTTTTGCAGATGCAATACCCAAATTGGCGACGGTTTAATATTTTCAATTTGAAAATGTCAAATTAACCCTAAATTCGTGTTATTTATGCACTTGTTTGTGAGAATCGGCGAAAATGAGAGAATTTTTAATTTTCTTCTCATTTGATAACTTTTTATAAACTTTTTTAGCAAATTCTATAGGACTGTAGAGAATTCTCTGAAAAATATGATTATCATTGAAAAAATATATGTTGATAATAAATCTTCGGGTATAATGCTAAATTCAAGCGCAACGCCAGGGATGGCGCAAAGACACGACGGGTCCAAAGATTGTCGGCCACTACGGGAGTTAAACATGATATCATCGTGATCAGTACGAACAGTGCGATCCGATTATATTTTCGTTTTTAGAATTCGATAAGTTTTGAAATTTATATTAGTGCTACAATTTTTTATTCCTAAGTGGGGCCTAATTCGTTGATTTATATGGTGCTGTCCATCACAAGAATTTTTGGGAGATTCGCGTTATAATATTAATGTGTCAGGTGTTCTGCCTACACGCTTTTTTTTGTAAAAATGACCAAAATTTTTCGAATATTTAAAATTTTTTTATCTTCATGAAGCAAATTTTTTCGTGTTATAAAAAACGAAAGAATCAAGTTCAGTATGCTTAAAAATCAAGTCAGTGCTGAAAATAAGGGGTCAACGGAACAAATTTTCTGTCCTGAGAATAACGAAAATTATTGAAACTTACAAATAATATTTTCTTCAGAATAAAAAGCCTTCAAATATGATATATGCTAATGGAGAACTAAATGGTACTATAAATGGCTCAATGATTGATAGTTTTGCTCCTCACTATCCAGATTTGAGCAAAATGAACGGTAAATTACCAATGAACGGAACTTCTACACAAAAACAAACCAAACGTGTTGATACTTTAGCCGACGATCTCCCACGTGAGCTCTTAAATATTTATTTTTTAAATAAGATTTAATTTAAGACAATTATCAACAGAAAAATTTTCTATTTCCATTTAATTTGAAAAATTTTAGGATAATTTTGGGCATACACTCTCAATCACTACTTAACCCACACTTGTGCCACTGTGTTTGAAAACACAGAGAGTAAAATATGACGGAGACAGCATTAAGCGGATTGTGGGTGATCCAGCAATGTGCTTGGGAAATATTTATCTAAAGCTTTTTTTAAACTCAAATATCTTTGATGGGAATTGAGTAGACCTTTTTTTTTCAATCGCATATTCGTAACCTTGAAATGTATTAAATTGATTTATTTCTAGAAAATAATTAAGAAACCAACCGTTCAATGGATATTATCCATTGGATAAAACCTAATTGCTGTTTTTTCGTTCCAGCGTTGAATAACGTCATATCCACATATTCAAAAATTACATAATGCCGATATTATTTGTCAGAAAGTTTGATCTAGTACATTCGTACTACTTAACGTACATAATGACGATTTGAAATAAGGAATTTCAAAAATAAAAAATCGGTTTTAATGTGTTCAAGCTATCTTGTGGAGAATTTTTTTCTGGTCATTTTAAGACCCAGGATTTTTTTTTTATAAAAAANGAGAAAATTCAATTCCAGCAACCAGTACCCCCTTAAACGCGCATCCGTACAAGCGATTGTTGCGATTAGCAATTTTAACATTTGGTCCTCAAAAATCTGCTTATTTTTGCGCTAATATTTGAGAATAAAGTTTCATTGATGTCGAAAAACTTTTCAAAGTTTCAATTTTCAATGCGTCAGGAATAAACGACAAAACGCAATTATTAAGTCCTTTATTTTCAAAATTTAACATTCGTCTATCACATTTAGAAGAAAAACGGGCTGTATCAATGTTCACTGAAAAAAAGAAAGTGGTTGGTTTTCATATCTATTGAAATATTGTCAGCCACCTTCAGCCAGAGAAATTTCCAGAGTTGTTTTTAAAACAATGTTGTACACGAATATTTATACAGCACGTCTTTTTTTCACACTGAAATCGAAGAATGTGAAATGCAAAGGTGACATAAAAATTAAGTCAAGCGACCGTCCCAGTTGCTTCGAATGTTCTCGAAAATGGATCATTGAAATCAAAAATTCCAAAACTATTCAAAGTTGATTCTTTAAATTATTGACAAAATCACAGAAAAATAAGCGAGTGATAACAATTTTAAGATTTTCCAAAGTTAATCTCGACAAAGAAACCAGGGATTGATTGTTGATACTATATCTTTTACCAAACCTTAGTCCATCTTAAAAATGCTTACTATCTCTAAATCGCGTGTGAGAATCCCATTAATGTTGTATCAGTTATTGTTTTGGTGATTGCTTGAGACGATTTAAAATAAGGAATTATAAAAATAAAAAATCACTTTCAATGTGTTCAAGCTTTATTGTAGAGAATTTTTTTTTGGTCATTTTGAGACGTAGGATTTTTTTTCGTCGGGTTGGTCGCCGACCCTCAATGAAAAAAACGGGTAACCAAAAAACGCTTAATTTTCACTGGCCAAAAAATCAGCCTTCTGGCACTTCATACGGTTTCGCTAGAACTGGATCACATACTACCTGTAAAATCACAAAAAATTGACCTTAAAAAGCGATTTTTTTTGAAAATTTTACATAAAAAAAATCCTGAGTCTTAGAATGACCAGAAAAAAATTCTCTACAAGATAGCTTTAACACATTAAAACCGATTTTTATTTTTGAAATGCCTTATTTCAAATCGTCTTAGTGATTACACATCGATCAACTTTGGCGGTCCCACTATTAATCACCCTTACCTATAATCATACTCAAGACCATCACTTAGACACCATGAGTGGGATTCGAACACGCGCTATAGAGATAGTATGCATTTTTAAGATGGACTTAGGTTGGAAAAAAGATATAACTTCGAAAAACTGCTAATGAACAATTCACCAAACTTTAAGGGATATAAAAAGCCTGTCAACCAAACCTAAAAAAGATTTGTGGCATGACAATGATATTGTACTGAAACTACCTCCAAAAAAACGTATTGTGGACGGTTTGGTCGCTTTTAATCATGCGGTTTCCAGAACAAGAGATGCGGCAAAGTCGAAAACGGAGGTACTGATATTTCTCCTGATAATTACATATTCGATCATTCTTTATTCATGTGTAGAATTGAGAGATTCTCAATGACAAAAATATATTGTGGTGGTTTTTAGTTTGAATTTATAAAATACGTAGTAACTTAGGAGAAAGTGGTAATTTGGCCAGGTTTGGTACCATTTATTAGGAAAACGGCCTATAAGAATTTGTTTTACTAATGGATCATTCGATTTCTCATACAATTGCGAAAATAATTGTGAAGATCACATTTTCATTTCATGTCATCAAAAAAATTCATGTATCAAACCCTTCAAATTTTGAAAATCAGATTTTTAGGCATTTTTTATACATATTATTTTTTGATGAAATGAATGAAAATAATGAAGTCCGACAATTATGTTCGAATTGTAAAGAGAAATCGAATGAAGCATAGTCTTAAAAAAAATTCTGAATAAGCGGTTTTCGAATAAAGGGTACCAAACGGCAAAATACATGACTTTTTAAGGTTATCTACTGTATTAATTTATAAATAGTGACAATAAAACCACAATATTTGCTCATTGGAGATATCGCAATTTGACACACGTAAGAAGTTGATCGGAATATGTAATTGGAGGAGAAAATGGTACTTCCGTTTTCGCTTGCGCCCTCTTGTGGGAAGAACCGATGATTGAAAAGCGAGAGACATCACCATCGATTTTTTGGGGTGGTTTTGTATATATCAATTTCAGGTCAAACTTTATTTGGCGACATAAAAGCCTGTAACCAAACTAAAAAAATATTTGAGGATACTTGAATTCAACAGATTGACTTTTATAGTGACCAAAAAATTGGTCACTTAAAGCGCGCGCTTTAAGTGCCCAAAAATTGTCACTTAAAGGCGCGATTCAAGTGCCCAAAGTGGTCACTCAAAGCGCGGCGCTTTAAGTGACCAAAATGCTGGTCACTTAAAGCGCGCGCTTGTCAAGTGCCCAATTTTTTGCGTTACTCTGGTAATTTATTTGTTTTGATTGAACTTTTTTGCGACATTATGTTATGACGCATCATATTAAGAAAAGTTAAAATTGTGGACTTAAACCAAAATCCAATAATTTGGTAAATCAAAAATTCTCTAGAGTTAAAGCTTGATTATACTTAGAGCTTCCAATCAAAATCGTTAAACCTCACAAACTCTCAATATGATTGCACTGCCTATAAAACTATAAAGCAATGATGCGTCATATAGAGTTCGCAAAAAAGTTCAAATCAAATCAGAGAGTTATAGATTACGCGTGACAAAAAATTGTCACTGTAAGAGCTGTCTTTGTCACTGTTGAGTGACCAAGTTATTGAGACTTGAAAAAATATTATTACTTAAAGTCACTTAATATTGTCACTTAATTGGTACCAAAATAAATTTCCCTATCAAAATGGCTTAGAAAAAAATGACGGTGTGAATTGGGTCAAGCACGGCGAACAAATTTTGGTCACTTAAAGCCCCCCGGTTATTCACGTGAACTTTTACGTGACCAAAATTTTAAGTTATTTTTCTTCTCATTTCAATTGGTCAGTAATTGTTCAATGAACCGCGCGTTTTGATACCATCAATATGTTCGTCTTTTATCCCGTTCAAAACTTCATGTCAGCTCTATTATATATATTTTAGCCATTATTTGATTTACTACGATCTGTAGGAGCGCTGTTGACGGATTTGGTCCCAAAGTCGTCCTAAGTCCGTCATGGTGCTGAGTGCATCATCGTCTCAACTAGCGCCCAATCGGAGGTGATACCATTTTTAAACGAAGTCAAAGACGAGCAAATTTTGTTCGCTTCAGAAAAAAAATATTCTACGATGGCTTGGGAAAATGACAACTGTGGAATTGGGTCAATTACTCAATAAATCCAGGTTAATTTTGAGACCTATCACGCCTAAAGAATTCATCGGTATTCGGGATCAACTATGAATTATTTTGGTATTTGAGAATATCAAAATTAAAATCAGTTGTTATTTTGTCGACCATCTGGTAGCTAAATATAAATCTTTTTCAGCGTTCAAGTGCGAAATCGGACGTAATGACGTCATTTAATCGTGAAGAACAATGACATTATGCTCACTGTCAATAAAGTTTATTGAATAAACTGAATTAACAACAATTGTTGAAACATCGGAAACCACCCATAGATGAAAAGGTAGACAAATCGTCGGTGATTAAACCACTGAGATTATTTTTGATGACCTGAAGGTATTTGAACAGTGACTTCAACAAAAAGAAACGTTCATAGGACCACAGATTAACATTTGTAAATGTATGTTACTCATTGACACTGAACATAGTTAGCGCTCAGTCATGAATTGATACGATATAACTTCCCTTAAAAATTGTTGCTTAAAAATATTGGTTGTTCAAAATCGTCGCCTGTGGCGAATTTTTTTCTCCTAGGGTTAAATTTCGTGAAATTGCAATTGAGAATTTAGGAGAACCCCTCAGAAACAACTTTTTCATGTTTAAATAATGAAAATTTCATTACAAGTTTGAACGAGCATGTTGATTCGACCCAACTTATAGTTCTCGAAATTTGTTATTGATGAGCTATTTGGCCATAATTTTGGCCCAATCTACCTGCCTGTGAAATCACCAAGTCACTGTGAAGGACTTTTGCGGACTCCTTGCCCTTATTAAATTCCAGTGTCAAATGTTATTCACTATTTACTGTAGTTTCCTTACAGTTTTAACTTCAGTTATTAACTTGAAAGAATAGGAATCTAGATAAAGTGTCTCCAAGTTTTACTTTTCAACCACAAACTATTCTTTCGTGAGAGCCAAATATTGGTCTACACATACAAATGGTTTTAATTGTTATTTATCAATGATACAGTATGATAAATTTTCTTTCTCTTCTCAATCGCTTTCGAAGAGATTTTATTGAATCAACTATTAATAATACAGCTAACTGAGGCTGACTAAGCATAGCAAAAATAACAAAACTTCGATTCCATGTTTTACCAATCACAGTTAAATTTGAGAAGCTAAAAGAAGCATTTCAATCCTGGTCCAGGACTCTTGGATTTTGAACAGTATCACCCTCTGATAGGAGGTCAATGTATCTGTTTTAGCTCAAAAAGGCGAATTGCAAAAAAATTAAACATATTTTTTTCTCATTTTTATTGTTCCGAACGTTTTCCAATATCGATAATTCATTTGCAACCAATTTTAATTAGAAATGAATAAAGTGAACTTAAGAGTAACACGGTAATAGATCTAGAAAATTCGCCTGAATTATTTATTTTCTCATTTTTACTAAGAAATTTAAATTGATAACTTTAATTTTAAAATATAAAAAATCACTTTTCATTGTACATCCATTTCCAACTAAACCCGACTTCAGAATTTTTGTTAAGACGGTATTAATAAATTTAAGTCATTTAAAGGTGTTATGCATTAAAAAAAAGCTCAAAATTCTGAACAATGAAAAAAAATTTCTATATCAAAGGTTTTTTATGGGCAAAAATGGCCAAAAGTATAGAAAAACCACTTATTTTGAAATAAAGATTGAGCTTCAATTGCGTTTTGATATTAAAAATGTCCTGACTATGAAAAGTGGTGCCGCGTATAACACCTGAAATTTTATTAGAATTATTAGAATTTAAAACAGTGTTCAGAAAATATGTAGCAATCAATGAAAAAATCAAAGTGGCGATTTTTTGGTTTTTTACTCACAGATTTGATAAAGAAGAACAGAAAAAATTTTGGACAAAAAATCCGGAAAATTTTTCAGAATGATTTGATTTTTTTTAAATTTTTACGATTTCAAAGATGAAAACTCGAGCTCAAATCTTTCCTAAAATAGATGAAAAATTATTGTATTGAGCTGAGTAGTCAGTAGGCGAAGACTTAAAAAGTGCCGGCGTTACGATTCGTAATTTAAACGAATCGTTATTCGAAATGAAATCGTAAAGAATAAAAATCGTAATTTCATTTTACGAAACTTATCCCCATGTCTGTAACCGTAGCCTCGTAACTTTAAAAATGTATCCCTAGCTTCGTAACTTTCAAAATGCTTCTCTAGCGCCACAAGTTATCCCTAGCGCCCCCTTTTGAAATCAATAACTCTTTTTTAAAAATATAAACGAACTGAAAAAAATTGCTTTAAATTGCTTTGATTTAAATATGATTTTCTGTAAAGGTAAAACACATTGGGTATTTTTATCAATTAAAATTGCAATAAATGCAGCTAATTTCGGGGTAAACAATTAACTATTTTGTTGATTATTTAAATGGATATATTTAATGAATATCGAGGAAATCACAAAAAAGAAACCGCCTCAAGCAAATCTGGGTAATTAAGATTCTTAACAAGGATACTGGTTAAAAGTTTGCTGAAATCAAGACAAGTATTTGGTTTAACATTTATTTATCTGTAATTGTATCTGTAGAATATTCTCATAAATAATAATAAACTAATAATACAGATTTAAGATAATTGTTTTGAAAAATTAGACAGGTAAGGACGAATAATGTTTTAGTATGACATATAATAAATAAAACCTGGTATACTTTCCACACAGAGTGAGTATACCGGTTGTATGATTTTGTTATATGGAATAAACTTTTATGAAGAATTATGTCAAAAGAAATAACAAGTTACTGCGGGAAAATCTTTTGAAGGAACTAAAGTGCCTAAACGAATCACAATAAAAACGTCATTGGTGATAAAGATTAAACCTATCAATAGATTAAGATTTATCGCGATCTAAATTTAATACAAAAATGACAGAGATAATATAGACGGAGTTTTGAAGGTTCATCAAGGGAAAAAGAACCTATATATCTTTTAACGTTTTTTAGTTTTTTGTTTAGTTCGTTTTCGTCCATTTTTCTTTTTTCGTTTGCTTTTTCGTTTTTTAATTTTTCAACCAGATCCTGTTAGCAATTCATTAGGTTTTCGATATCTTTTAGCACGATTTCCGATTCCGGGAACAATTTTTTATGTTTGTTAATCGAATATTGCATAATGATGAATTATTATTTTTACACGGCTATATATACTTAATCCATCTATCGTTCTCAATTTCTATTGGTCGAATTTGTAGGGATATAGTCACTAAACTTCCATTAAACTCATCAATAATCTTTGACGGGATAACAATTGGACTATACTGATTTTTTATCTGTATTGTAAATTCGTTACCGCTAGAATCAATCGGAAAGAATGACACATTTTGAAACGCAATCGTGGTGTATGGATTATCATTTTTATTTATGCATATTTTTTGTAGCATACGCTTTGGGTTTAAAACCGACGAATTTAATTGATCACAATTGATATCCACTTCACTGAATCTCATATTTTTACGTTGTCTGGATATGTTGGGCATAATTTTAGAAGATATTTCAATTTCCAATTTGCATTCTGTCATAAGAGGTAAACGGATAACTCCACTCTCTTTTATAGCAGAAAAAATTATAAATTTCATTTCTCTGAAACCAAGTTCAAGTCGTAAAAATATTTTGATTTCGGACAAACAACCCCAGATATATCCTTGATTTTATACCAACATGCTGCACCTTTTTGAAAAACACTATCATTGATAGTCTATCAATTGTATAAATTTCTTCAGACCAATTTGCAGTGTATCTTTTTTTGAAAATATCTTTATAAATGGCGACTCTGACTTTGTCCCCCGCCTTTAATTTACATTTGATTTTGTCGTTAATTTCAGGAAACATCGTCT
>SCLH01001235.1:127482-162970 GCA_004367855.1 Oikopleura vanhoeffeni
TTAATTTAATTAGTTTTCGAGTGAAATCATGGACCCTAATTTTTATCCAACTCAACAAATTGACTTTCAAAAAATATCGAGAATGATTTCAAAAGGATTGCGAATAGACCCATCTTGCAGAATGGTGTGACCTTAGGTAACCTAAAAATTTAGTGTGATTATTGAAATCGGGTACTACGAACTTAAAAAATCACTTTGTAATGAAATTAATTTATGAAATATTTATGCAAATTCGAAACAATACTTATTAAATTGTTTCTGGAGGTGATTATCCATTGAATTTTGACACAGAATAAATTGTAAATTGGTTTTTTTAATATTTTTTTACATTAATAATCTAATTTAAATTTGTAGGGGTGAAAAGTCCAAAGAATGAAGAATCGATGTAAGATAACTTTGAGTACTTTTTGATGATATTATGAAAATTTTGATTAAGGTAATTGAACACAGTTAATGAAATCACTCAATTAGGGATATGGCAGAAAGTACGACAACTAATTGAGGATCAGTGAGTTAACAACAAAAAATTTTTATATGTATTTAACCGAAAATATTAGTAAAAAAGATTTGGAGTACGAAAAAAATTAGTTGATTCGCTGTTTGAAGATGCAAAAAATAAGAATAACGAATTCAACACTGAAAACGAATTTTTTTTTGATGCTTAAAGGAATATTATTGATGTCTGTTTAGAAAATGATTTTTTTATTTTTTGTAAATTTTTTAGATGGAATATTACGTTAACGGTCTTGTTATGAAAAAAAAGAAAAATGATCCATTTTATATCCTTGTGATTCGTGAAAAGGTAAAATTTTTTTCAAAAAATCCTAGTTTTTCAAAAATAAAATTAGGGTGGATTGGCGAAACGAAATTTGCGACTTCGTATCCCAACTTTTTTGAATTCGGAAGTCAAAGAAAACATTTGGGATATGATGAAATCACCAATATTCGTAGACTTCTTCGTGGAGGAAGATATTTTACACCTTAAATCATTCCAACTGACTCGCAAAAATATCTAAAAAATTTCTGAGGAGATAATAGAAATTAAATATTGTCAAATTATAAAAATAATTTTTGAATTAATTTAAGATGTTACACCTTTTTTGCGACTTGATTCGATTNGTAGTGACTGTTCCTCTCGGTAATCACTACTTTGAAGGAAATCATATAGGGCCGCGTGAACTGGCTGATTGGATCATCCAAGAGTTGGAGGGGCTCGAAGAGGTAGCTCTATCTCAAACAATTCCACCAATTGGTGCCGGGCGAAATACCTCTGTCGAATTTTTAGCATCGGCAAGTTGAAGTATTTAAGGGATATAATTTTTTAATTTTTTTTTAATTTATAGAGTACAAGAACGGTCACGATAATTCACATTATGCTATCCCACATTAAGCAGCATCTTCTCCGAAACCCTCAACAAAGACCAACTTATGTTCTTTTCATTCAAGAAGGGATAAA
Source organism: Oikopleura vanhoeffeni (assembly GCA_004367855.1). NCBI lineage: Eukaryota > Metazoa > Chordata > Appendicularia > Copelata > Oikopleuridae > Oikopleura > Oikopleura vanhoeffeni. Next base: position 128,939 of record SCLH01001235.1, read on the forward strand.
CTTAATCGAAGATGAATTTTTTGGTATATCGGAGGATAATATCTTGTTATAATATATCTTCAATGTTTAGTTTAGTGTTGTTTTAAATAAAATAAAAAGGCCTCGAAAAAAAAACCTTGTGGATATTATGAATTAGCAATAAATTAGGGTGGCCTGTATCAATCTTTGATTTTTTTCAGTATCCATATCCTGTTAATAATTTCGCCGGAATATTATTCTCGAATGAATAAAAAAATATTTCTCACAATTCCAAAAATATTGCTCTAGGCCTTCGTTTTCGCGCTTCAGGTGCTAACTCGGGTAAACCCTAGTGGATATGGCTCGCACTTCCAATATTTCCGGTGGCACAAAAATTGCAGTCTGACAAATAAACAATAAAATTCAAGAGAAATTTCAAGAGAAAATGTCGCAAACCTTGAATATAAAATTTTCCGATGGGTATAAATCATTAAATGAAATATTTTTTCATAAATCGCAGTTTACAATTATACCCGAGGGTAAGTTATTTCAAAAATTAAGTAGGAATTTTTCATTTTTTTTTCCACGTTTATTTTTTTTGGTATTAAGAGGGTATGCCGCACACACTCACAATCACAGGTGGCTTTTCTGATGAAATTTTTGTTGGGCGACGACGACATGGGTCTGATGTTGGATATAGCGAACAGCATATCCCAATGGTTAGTTTTATCATTTGATTTATTTTTTATTTTTAATCCTCATTTTTGATGGGGGTAAATAATCTAGGTAGATAGTTATCCGTAGAAAATATAATTTGTTGAAAAATGTGATTCGTCGTCTAATATAAAGACTAGTTTTCGGCAGAAAATACAAAACTTAGTTTTCAAGTAACTTACTTATCTTCAACATAAACTCATGAAATGTTAGATTTTTTCAATGGAATTTTACGCTTGAAAAGTATGACCAATTTTTAGTAAAATGAAATTTTCAATTTTGGAAGAATTACATTTTCGACGAATTACTATTTACCATAAATAATGAGAACACTTTTTGAAGTTTAATATCAACTTCAATAATTTTGTCTATTTCAGGAAATAAATCCGAACGGAAGCTCTCTCAAAATTTCGTTTACAGCCGACTACATGGACAATAAAGACGTGATGCACTTAAAATCGTCTTTCACAGTTATCCCTAGGGGTAAGTACATCTAAAACATAGTAATTTACCCTTTACCGGCTGAGTTTTATTTTTTATAATGTTTTGAGAAAAAAATTTGAAACGATTATCCTTAGCCCCTTTCGATTTTACAATATACCCGGTTCAACCAAAGCCACGAGAAATTAAAAACTCAACGTATTTTTTTTCATATACCGGCTTATTTATCTAGATTAATCTAATTTTTCTTTAAATGTTGTTCTCTCGTTAGAGCGTGACAAAATATTGGCGAAATTTTCTCCGATATCGTGAATATTTCTTCGATTAGTGACTTTATATGGATATTTGTATTTTAAAATATACATTAAGACGGGTCCTCGGCCAAACTGATGCATATATCTACTCAAATGCGAATGAATCACAATGACAAATTTATGAAAGAGAGGTGATAGTGGCGAAATTGTGGATAATCTTCATGCCGACTTGGAGGTAATAAAGAGTTAGGGATAGTAAATACAAAAAAAAAATCAGGGGACGGGGTAAATTGGGTGGAATGTATTTTGAAATTTAGGAGTGTTTATTCAAATTGTCATCAAGGTGGTTAAATTTATAGATAAATACCAATAATACTTTATTTAGGTTTTCGAATTGGTGGGACGATCAGTCAGAAGCAACCATCATTCATTTCAACGAGAGGACTTAATTTAATTTCCCTGTCATTTTTGAAATTATATATTCTGCTAAAAACAGATAATAGCGAGATATTTTTTTTTTCTTATTTGCGTTTTTTTTAGATCTTTAAATGAATATGTTTTTTGAGGAGATTGATATTTCTGATCTTCTCCCTCTTGGCGTGAGACCGCTTACTATGCAAGAGTATGGTGCCACTGAAGATTTCGAAAATATTCCCGTTATTTTTTGCGATGAGTAAGAGTTTTTTTTTTTATTTTCAATATTTATATTCAAACTAGGGATATGGACGAAGATTTCGATAGCTTATCTCCAATTTCATTTGATGAACTCCCGACTGAGTGAGTTGATTATTTTTAAGGGTATAAATTTAGTGGGTATNGTGACTTTCCTCTCGGTAATCACTACTTTGAAGGAGAATCATATAGGCCGCGTGAACTGGCTGATTGGATCATCCAGAGATTGGAGGGGCTCGAAGAGGTACTCTATCTCAAACAATTCCACCCAATTGGTGCCGGGCGAAATACCTCTGTCGAATTTTTAGCATCGGCAAGTTGAAGTATTTAAGGGATATAATTTTTTAATTTTTTTTAATTTATAGAGTACAAGAACGGTCACATAATTCACATATGCTATCCCACATTAAGCAGCATCTTCTCCGAAACCCTCAACAAAGACCAACTACGTTCCTTTTCATTCAAGAAGGATAAACTTAATCGGAGATGAATTTTTTGGTATATCGGAGATAATATCTTGTTATACATATTCTTCAATGTTTTGTTTAGTGTTGTTTTAAATAAATAAAAAGGCCTCGAAAAAAAAACTTGTGGATTATGAATAGCAATAAATTAGGGTGGCCTGTATCAATCTTATATTTTTTCAGTATCCATATCCTGTTAATAAATTCACCCGGAATATTATTCTCGAATGAATAAAAAATATTTCTCACAATTCCAAAAAATTGCTCTAGGCCTTCTTTTCCGCGCTTCAAGGTGCTAACTCGGGTAAACCCTAGTGGATATGGCTCGCACTCCAATATTTCCCGTGGCACAAAAATTGCAGTCTGACAAAATAAACAATAAAAATTTCAAGAGAAATTTCAAGAGAAAATGTCGCAACCTTGAATATAAAAATTTTCCGATGGTATAAATCATTAAATGAAAATATTTCATAAATCGCAGTTTACAATTATACCCGAGGTAAGTATTTCAAAAATTAAGAGGAATTTTTCATTTTTTTTTCCACGTTTTATTTTTTTTGGTATTAAGAGGGTATGCCGCACACACTCACAATCACAGGTGGCTTTTCTGATGAAATTTTGTTGGCGACGACGACATGGGTCTGATGTTGGATATAGCGAACAGCATATCCCAATGGTTAGTTTTATCATTTGATTTATTTTTTATTTTAATCCTCATTTTTGATGGGGGTAAATAATCTAGGTAGATAGTTATCCGTAGAAAATATAATTTGTTGAAAAATGTGATTCGTCGTCATATTAAAGACTAGTTTTCGGCAGAAAATACAAAACTAGTTTTCAAGTAACTTACTTATCTTCAACATAAACTCATGAATGTAGATTTTTTCGATGGAATTTTACGCTTGAAAAGTATGACCAATTTTTAGTAAAATGAAATTTTCAATTTTGGAAGATTACATTTTCGACGAATTACTATTTACCATAAATAATGAGAACACTTTTTGAAGTTTAATATCAACTTCAATAATTTTGTCTATTTCAGGAATAAATCCGAACGGAAGCTCTCTCAAAATTTCTTTACAGCCGACTACATGGACAATAAAGACGTGATGCATTAAAATCGCTCTTCACAGTTATCCCTAGGGGTAAGTACATCTAAAACATAGTAATTTACCCTTTACCGGCTGAGTTTTATTTTTTATAATGTTTTTGAGAAAAAAATTTGAAACGATTATCCTTAGCCCCTTTCGATTTTACAATAACCCGGTTCAACCAAAGCCACGAGAAATTAAAACTCAACGTATTTTTTTTCATATACCGGCTTATTTATCTAGATTAATCTAATTTTTCTTAAATGTTGTTTCTCTCGTTAGAGCGTGACAAAATATTGGCGAAAATTTTCTCCGATATCGTGAATATTTCTTCGATTAGTGAACTTATATGGATATTTGTATTTTAAAATATACATTAAGACGGGTCCTCGGCCAAACTGATGCATATATCTACTCAAATGCGAATGGATCACAATGACAATTTATGAAAGAGAGGTGATAGTGGCGAAATTGTGGATAATCTTCATGCGACTTGGAGGTATTAAAGATTTAGGGATAGAAATACAAAAAAAAATCAGGGGACGGGGTAAATTGGGTGGAATGTATTTTGAAATTTAGGAGGTTTATCAAATTGTTCATCAAGAGGTTAAATTTATAGATAAAATCCATAATACTTTATTTAGGTTTTCGATTGGGGGACGATCTATCAGAAGCAACCATCATTCATTTCAACGAGAGGACTTAATTTAATTTCCCTGTCATTTTTGAAATTATATATTCTGCTAAAACAGATAATAGCGAGATATTTTTTTTTTTTATTTGCGTTTTTTTTAGATCTTTAAATGAATATGTTTTTTGAGGAGATTGATATTTCTGATTTCTCCCTCTTGCGTGAGACCGCTTACTATGCAAGAGTATGGTGCCACTGAAGATTTCGAAATATTCCCGTTATTTTTTGCCGATGAGTAAGAGTTTTTTTTTATTTTCAATATTTATATTCAAACTAGGGATATGGACGAAGATTTCGATAGCTTATCTCCAATTTCATTTGATGAACTCCCGACTGAGTGAGTTGATTATTTTTAAGGATATAAATTTTAGTGGGTATAACAATTTGTTTATTTCTATTAAATTTTTTTCGTGAGACGGGGTATCTAATATTTATTCAAAATTTGGTCAAATTAGTCACTGTAAAAATAGGGATAATTTGTTTCATTAAGAATGAACATTCTTGTACGGAAATGATGATACCCAGGATATCGCTACTGAAAACCAGAAAGGTTCATCAACATCTAACATTTTTGAAAGGCGGTTTATTTTATAATAAATGTATTAATTGTTTCAATTAATCACTTAAAATTATTTTAAAATTAAGTTTTGATTTATATCACCTTCCTTGGAATTTCCACTGGCTCAACCATTCAAGGCATATCCTCAAACTAGAGAAAATATGACAATATACCACACCAATAAAGGTAAAGTTATTCATCGCAAATTACTTTTTATTTGTCGGGGTATTTGAGAAAAATTTAAATTTCACTGACATATTTAAAATAGAAATCAAGAAGACCTTCCATACACACCACAATCAATGAGCCCATCTAGTTCAAACTTTAGGTAAAGGATACGTATTTATTAAATACTTTACAAAAGCTTAATTTTTTCAATTTTATTTTTTACCCATTATTCTTAAAATTTTGACTTTTTTCATATGATACCCATATTGGGTTATTTTCGGTGATATGAAAATTACGGATTTTAAAATTTTTTTGAAAATTTTCAAAAAACAAACTTTCGAATTTTTTGCTCAAAAATAGTATCATTTGCATCCTCGGATTTTTGATACTTATTTCAGACTCTGTTTTCGCCTCTGAAGGTGACAGCCTAATCTAAACATTTTTTTTCCAATCTTAAAGCCGTTTTTATTAGTTTCGAAGAATTTCAAAACGTTGCGTCACCGACAGCTGCTGATGGATTCCTGAATTCGACGTAAGATTTAATAGTTATCCTTACAATTATGTTTTTAAAGTATTACCCTTTTTGAGCGTTTTTTTTTCTAGATTTGAAGATCTCCATAGCTCATTTGAAAATATTACAGGCGAGCCTCAAAGTGCTGGCCTGAGTTATCAACGCGGTGCATTTCACGGACACACCTGCATATTCATGACATCGAACAATTTACCTCAAGAACACCTATACACTTTTTTCCCGATTGAAAACATGATTACAATTTTTCTGAACCGAAGCTGATCAATTACATTCCTTTTTTATCATTGAACTGCCAAAGAATATACTATGAATATTATAAAAAACAAGTTTTCTTATTTTTGAGCATAATATCAGCAAGTTATTCCTCAAAATATCAGCAAGTTAATAATCTATAGTCACTTATTTTCAATAATTTCAAAAATTTATCTCTAATTTATTGAGTTAGTCATACATAATAGTTTCATAAAGTTATCCTTAATAACTTAGCTCCGATTCGTCAGTGGATAATGCTCAACAGAACCATTTTGTCCATTTTGCAAAAAGTGTATTTCTGGCCCTAGAATCGGTATGGTTCTCCATTTAGCTACGAATCATACAGAAAGAAGTCGTCAAGAAATATCTAGGCTTACCACTGCATCTGAAATGCATACTTTTGTGACTGTCAGAAATCGGTCATTACACTTTTTATTGTGAATTTTATAATTTGTAAATTCGTTTAAAAATTAATGAATAAAAAAAGGCTTAACTTTTGCTTTTTTGCTGGTTTCAGTTAAATTATTTGCATTGAAAATAACAAATTTCCATGAGATATCAAAGTTTTGGGATAAAATACTATAAGTTTTTTAATAAGTGGACTAGTTAATTATCTATAAAAAGTGTTGTAAAAATATTTCTTATAAGTTAACTGAGTTATCCATAAAAAATAAATAAAGTTATCCTCAATAAATATAGCATTTAAATCATGATAATTCCAAAAAATTATACCTTATATCTTTTAATTAATTATCAATAGTTTCGAAAGGATACCCCTAATAACTTTAGTTAATAATCATTCTGAAAAGATATCCCTTCATAAGATTTATAAGTTATCCATAATGGATTTATAAAGTTATCCTTGATCTTTTCTAGTTAAATAGCCAACAAAAATTCGAAAAATGTTATCCTGTATAATTTTCAGAAAGTTATATTCTATTTTTATATTTTGAAAATAAGTTATCCCTTAAAGTTTTCAGAATTTTTATCCATAATTTTTTTTTCAAAATAACTTATCCATATTAATTTGAAAATAAGTTATCCCTATAATTTCAAAAATTTATCCATATAATTTGAAAATAAGTTTACCCTTATAATTTAGTATGATATCCATTATATTTTATAAAGTTATCCCTAATTAGTTAAGTAAGTTATCCATAATAGATTTATAATGTTACTCTCATAACTATAGCATCTATTATAATGAATTTCAGAAAGTTACCCCTAATAACTTTTAATTAATTATCAATAATTTTGAAAGGTTACCCCTAATAATTTTAGTCAATAATCATTTTGAAAAGTTATCCCGAATATCTTTAGTTAATTATTCATAATTATTTCGAAACAATACCCCCTCATAAGCTTAGTTAAATAGCCAGAATAATTTTGAAAAATAAGTTATCCCTCATAATTTTCAAAAAGTTATCCATAATTTTTGAAAATAAGTTATCCCTTATAATTTTCAAAAATTTATCCATAATAATTTGAAAATAAGTTATCCCTTATAATTTTCAGAAATTTATCCATAATAATTTGAAAATAAGTTATCCCTTATAATTTTCAGAAATTTATCTATAATTTTTTGGAAATAAGTTATCCATTATAACTTGAAAATAAGTTATACCTTATAATTTACAGAAAGTTATCCATAATATTTTGAAAATAAGTTATCGATATAATTTGAAAATGAGTTATCCCTTATAAAATTTAGTATGTTAGTCATAATATTAAAAAAATATCCTTAATATGTTAAGGTCAACTTTCCGCTAAGTTTCATAAGGTATTCTTAATAAATTAGAAAGTAATCCACAATAATATCAAAATAGAGTTATCTCTTATAAATTCAGTATGATATCCATTATATTTTCATTAAGTTATCCCTAATTTATAAAGTTACCCTCAATCACTATAGCATCTAATTTATAATAATTTCAGAAAGTTATCCATAATAATTTGAAAATAAGTTATCCCTTATAATTTTAGAAAGTTATCCATAACAATTTGAAAATAAGTTATCTCTTATAAATTTAGTATGTTATCCATAATAATTTACCCCAACGAACTGACCACTTTAAAAAGTTGTCCTTTTAGAATATTTGTGTATATACAAATATTTGATACAAATGCGTGCGTCCAAAACGCGCGTGGTGAAAATTTTTCGTGCGGGGGCTGTCCGTTTAAACACACAGGCAGGAATTTTAACATTGAACCTGTCCTTACAATATGTCCGTTTAAACGAACTCTACTGCATACATTTTTAAATTACGTTTTTGATGACTAAATCATATGGATTCTATTTTTGAGACTAGTCGTCATTTATCTTTTGAGTCCAGTTTCTTCAACTCTCAGAAAAATCAAACTTTTATGCTCACCAAATCCCGAGTCATATTTATACCTCGAAAAATAATTATATAAAATATGGTCTTAAACATGAATTGTGTTTAAAATCACAGATGCGCAGGTAATTAATACATAAAGCATATAAGGAATAACACGCCTACGTTTTACTATAAATTCATATCTTTTTGTTTGTTTGCATACACGCCTACGCATTTTTGTCGGCAGCATTCCCTAAACTTTAAAAGGGCAGTAAAACATTGAGTGGGTCAATCAAAATTATGTTCAATCATTTATCCATGTTTTCTATACATTTCAATTATTTTAAAATCTAAATTGATGACTCATATGCTTTTGATCACGTGTTCGATATTTAAAAACATAACCTAAGATGCCCCAATATCGCATAAAAAAATACTGCATTTTTTGCGATAAACTGTGTTTAACATCGCAGTTGTTTTTTAAACACAAAGAATCGCGTTACCACCAGAGAAAGAAAATGGCGAATACAGAATTATATATGATTTTACTACAAAGTGAATTTATAACATCGGAACAAAAATCGGCTTTGATGCAAAAATTGTTTGCCTCAACCATGCAAAGTTTCGGCAATATTTCAGACGTTAAGTATGTTTTCTAAATATCACGCTCTTGAAAATGAAATAAACCGAAACGTTAAATTAAAAACAATTTTTGAATTGAAAAACATATTTAATTTTTTTTTCTAGAGAGCAAAAAAAGCCTACAAAAGGTAAAAAGAGAAAATTAGAATATAATTTGCCACAAAGTTCTAAAATGTTCACGAGAACAAAAAAAGTCTCTCTGGAGAAGGATCTTTTTGAATCAGATGTTGAAAAACGGAAAGAATCAGATTGCGAAGAAAATGAATCTCTTAAAAATGATGAAATTGCTCCTCAAAAAGCGGAAGAGATAATCGAATCTCTCAAAAATGATAAAATTGCTAGTCAAAAGGCGACCGTAAATAATCTTCCAGATGTATTTGCTGCAGCGCCGACACCGGCAGTCGATAATCTACTCAGTTTAGACATTGCACCATCAAAATCTCTTTTGGTTGAAGAAGATGAAAAAACACCTGAAAAAGTTTACAAACCATCCTTGATTACTTCAGAGTTGATAAATGGAGAAAAAGTCTTCACTATGGGTGAAAAAAAGTTTATAGTACACAACGAGAAAGTTGTGTATCTTTAGTAAAACAATTCAGAAGAAAAAACATTTATAAGGTTTGACCCATTTATTGTATTTTAGAAATCAGGTTGTTCTAGATTTTTTGTTAATCAAACTTGTTTTGTAAAAGTACAACAAATTCATGCAAATCGCATTATTTTTAAGATTTAATCTAGTGACAGCCTAGTTATGTCAAAATAAGATATACCGCGGTCTTATACCGTATAACCTTTGTACCGTATAACCATGATTATCCATATTGGCTATCTTAGCATGTCCACCAATCGATTTCCGGCAAAAATCGACCACTCGGGGTTAGATTTGTCACATATACTGATTAGTGTCAAAATTTTATTGCGCGTTTAGTGGTGAAAATATTTTTTTTTCGAAACTCGCGAAAAGTCGCTATATTTTGATCACGCGAATCCCCAAAGATTTTTTTCATAATTATTTTTATTCATTTTGCAATATATAATCCACCCCAAGAAGTTTCGAAACAATCCATTCATTATTTCTATAAGTAGAAATTATTGGTGGACGTGATAGCTATTTTGACATTTTCTCATATGTATCTGTTTCCGTTTTTTTGGTCGACTTAAGTGACAGCATAATGGTCTACATTAAAAATAAAATGTGAATATATTTTAGTTATATATCAGTTATCCTACAAGCTCTTCAAAACAAAGATATCCCTCAAGGAAGCTTATTTAGCCTGAAGTTCCTCCAATGAAATCGAAACTCACGAGAATTCAAATCACGTGAGTAAAAACAAAAATGTTTTTAAATTTAGTGTTCGTCTCTAAGGACAAAACTGTCAAAATTTGAGTATATCCTACATTGCTTTTTCAAACGTCCTTACAGTTTCTCAAACGTCCTGACAGTTTCTCAAACGTCCTGACAAAAATTTCAAAAGAAAGTAAGTTTTTCAGACGTTCTGACAAAACAAACGTTCTTACACTTTTCTGTTTTTTCGGAAATAAAACTGTTTTTTCAATAAAATTAACTTTTGTAATGAAGAAAACAGATATATTTAGTGTTCAAAATAGATAATTAAGTTATATCAATATTTCTATGTTCGAAAAAGTTACCGTAGGTGTGTGAAGTCCACACCGTGCACGTTTTTTGACTTTCGGAAACGACCCATCTCATTAAGTTCTTAGATTGCTCAAAATGACCAGACATATTGAAGAAGTCGAAAAAGTTGATCCGAATCGTCTCATCTTTTTTTTTGAAACATTTGAGATTTATACTATGTTTTTCGGCTATCAAAGAACTCAACCGGATGAGTCGTTTCCACAAGTCGAAATATAAAATGTATTTATTTTTTCTTATTTTCGCTAAAATCTTGACTTAATTATTAAGAATAACAGTCTTATTTACTAATTTTCATAAAGTTGAATAAAAAGCCAAAATGAAGTAATTTTTAAGATAAAATTATCAAAATAAATATATTGACAAACGTCCTGACAGTTTCTTAAACGTCATGACAAAACTTTTCAAATCATAGGTGTCAGGACATTTGAGGAGGTGTGAGGAACACTTTTGTCTTTAATGAAAAAATGCCAAAGTTAAATTTTGGTCCAATTTCTAATGGCCGAAAATATATTTGTTTTTTTTAGTGGAATTTCGCCTACTCGCCAAGATTCTCGATCTCACCTAAAACTTTCTTCAATTGGCTATGGTCAAGCTTGTCCTCATCGTTTTGCTGCTGCTGCCATTTAAAATAAAAAAATAGACTTGAAATTTTTTTGGTTTGTTTTTTAATGCAGGCGATATTGATTTAAATGAGGCGCTAGGGATACGTTTCCAAAAAAGAGCTGGAGAGCGCTTTTGAAAAATAGGAGGCGCTAGGGTTACGGATATGGGGTAAGTTTCGTAAAAAAAATTACGATTTCAACTTTACGATTTCATTACAAATAACGATTCGTTTAAATTACGAATCGTAATGTTGGAGGTTTTTTAATGCTCGCCTACTAACTACTCTTCTTCTTTTCCTTTCACTTAGCTGTCCATCCCCTCTTCCCCTTCATCTCCTTGAAAATCCATCCCTTCTCTTTCCTTCCCTTCCCGGGGATGGACCGAAAAAGGGGAAGGCTTGCGTTTTCGTGAATTTTTCAGAACTATTCAACCTTACACCATGAATTTCGACCAAATTTGAGACCAGAAATTTTTGCCTTAGAATAAATCGATCCAATGAAGTACAAAAATAAGGGCGGCTTTTTTTTGAAGCAATGATTTCCAGTGGTTCAGTTGCACGAGTTTTTCTCGAAGATGGATGAACCGATTTTAAAAATTCCAAAAATAGTTGAGAGTCAATAGTTTGATACCTCGCATGACGGTCTTCGATTTTTGAACCGGATACCAGTATTCCGGTAATTACCGGTTAAATCTTAAATTGTCGGTTTCTCGGTCACTGTTGGTGATATGAGACTGATTTTTTTACCTTTCGTCTTCAAATTTTCTGAACTTTATTCAATTATTTTGGAATTTTTTAGAAGTTTTCCGATTTCATCAATATTTTGTATCTAGGGTAAACCGATATAAGAGAATCGGCCAATTTGGGACTAAGTTTCCAAAAAAAATTATTGAAATATATAAATTCTCCTTCTATCGGCCTTTGGCCGATTTGGAGCTCATTTTCAAAAAAAATAATTAAATATATAAATTCTCCTTTTATTGATGAAATCGAAAAACTTCAAAAAAATTCCAAAATGATTGAATTTTGCTCTCTAGCCGCACTTGTGGTCATTTTTAAATTTTTTAGAGGTCATTTTCGTTTTCGCTGATATCGATTTACCCTACAAACGTTAAAATGTTGAAATTGGGAAGCTTTTGAAAAAATAAGTTTCGAGCTAGCTATAAACCTTGTTTCGGTGATTATGAGGTCATAGTTCATTTTTGAGAAAATATTTTTGCAGATCTAAATTCACAATAAAATTTTCTATAGATTGATATGTAACATGACCCCTAAAAATAAAGTTCAGAAAATTTAAAGACGAAAGGTAAAAAAATCAGTCTCATATCACCAACAGTGACCGAGAAACCGACAATTTAAGATTTAACCGGTAATTACCAAAATAATGGTATCCGGTTCAAAAATCGAGGTATCAAACCATTGACTCTCAACTATTTTTGGAATTTTTAAAATCGGTCCATCCATCTTCAAGAAAAACTCGTGCAACTGAACCACTGGAAATCATTGCTTTAAAAAAAGCCGCTATTATCTTTGTACTTCATGGGGTCGATTTAATCTAAGGCCAAATTTCTGGTCTTAAATTTGGTCGAAATTCATGGTTTAAAGGTTGAAGAGGGATGGAAAAAGTCTGGGGATGCATCACTTTTTCTAGCTTGCCACCACCAATCGTTTCTTCTTAGCCGATTTATTATACACTTTAATTTTCAGGAAAATTTATTTCGTTAATTATTTACAGCTATAATAAGATTTGAATGAAATGTTCTGGTGATAACAAATAACTAAATTGGCATCATTCCAAAGTCACTAGCATGCAAAAAATGCAAGTAACTAAGTTACTGTAACTTAGGAGTCCTAAGTTAGGACACAATTATTACTGTAGAGAATATTTAAATATTCTCCCTGTAAAAATCATTAAATCCAATAAAGTTTTATCAAATCGTGAATTTGTTGATTTACTGTCTTCTTTGAGAATTCACTAATTTCCCAAGAAACTGGAGCAATAACCGGTTAGAATCTTAAAAACAATTAATATGTAACTATTGCCTTAAAAGGAGTTTGCAAAGTCAGATCACAGATATCAATATTATTTAAACTTGTTTTGCATTTCGTCTAAAACATGTCGAAAAAATCTAGTGTCTGTAAAAAGGATCGTGTCGATCAAAAGAATTGAGTATATCAAAGATAGTTTTTTTGTTTGTAATTTGCATTTATTTTATGACTTTTGGACAAAAGGGGCAGTTTTGAAAAACAGAAATAAGATGAATTTAACAGTAAAATTTCAAATATTTTTATTATTGATAGGTAGAAAGACCTGTATTCTATTTAGCTAAGAAGCTAAGAAAATAAATTAAAATAAATATATCTTGAGAAGATATTAAGATTACAGCATTTTGTAAAATTACTTAATTTATTGCAGGAATTCCCGGGTGACCTGTTCGATCCATGGAAGTTGAATAGATAACAATTTTTTTGTATTACTATGTTCGCCATTCGTCTAAGAATCAGCTCAAGGTTTTGTAGCACGGAACAGCTGTGCAACGTCCACCAATCACAGGTGATTCTGGTTCGAAGCATTAAGGGGGTGACCAAAGTTCGTACCTAAAAAACTTTATCGAAAAGAAATTATGTCATTCTCTTTTATTTTCAGAAAACTAACGAAATAGCAATTTTGCTTTTTATTTCGTTTTTGTGTAATTGTTTATTTTCAGTATAAATGATTTGCATCATTTGGATAATGCACAGTATACTGCTAACGACTTCAAATCCTCAGAAGACGACCAATGAGAATTGTCCCAGAAAAGCTTCAGCTGACGGACCTGCGCGCAGCTGCGTATTACCAGATATGGATTTCGGTTTACTCCGAATCCGATTGTAAAATATATTTGACCTGGTGTTTTCGATTTATTTTGCAAATGCTTTGCTCGTTTGATTTCTGCATAATTATAATAAACAATATTTCAACTTTAAATTATCAAATTTGTAGTTTTTATTTATTTACCAAAAAACGGCAGGTGTCGGAGAGCATAAGTTATTTATATTTTGAAATTATCTTCAACTTTGAGATTAAACAAAATTAAAAGTCATTAAAAATATTATAATTTTGTAAACAATCCTTGAAAATTTATTGTAATTTCCAGAAATTATTTTAGGCCATTTAAATTAAAGTGAAATTTTAATCTTATTTATTTTTTAAGATTATTTTAATAATTTTCAGATTGACTGAAAATTCATAAAATTATTTATTTTCCTAACAAAAAAATGTAAGATTTATTAAGATAATTTTAATCATCTAATTTTCACTTTAAAGTTTTTTCCATACCCTCCTTAACTTTTAAAAACATTTTGGGTAGCATTTTTTAATTAAGGCTAGGTTTAGGTGACCATCGTAAAGGTCTTTCATAATTCAGCAGATTTTTAGTTCTCTAGCACGAGCTAGAGTTGGGTTAAAGAGCTCAGAAAAGGTATTTGGCAGAAAAATAGCAAGATAAGTGGCTCTTGGTCAGTTACCAGAAACTTTTTCTGGATTGGTGTGGACATATCGCAGTATGCCAGACTGCTGACCAAGCTTTTCATATCCAACTTTCATCTCCATTTTGTAGTCTCTGAAGACACTTGGGAGTATCAGCTGGAAACGAAAGCGATTGATCACTTCGCTGGCCGACAAGATCCGTTGTCCAGTTAACGACCAATATTACACAATTTCAATAGCGATTTTATAATCGCGGTAAGCTTCGAATTTTGAACCCATTTCTGAGGCGAAGGCAGTTTTAAAATTTTCACGTGGTAATTTTATTCTGGTGTTTGGAGCAACAATTGCGATTTGCTTGCACATACCCCAGTATTTAATAACGTGTGCTGTTTTCTAAAACAACTGAAATAAGCAATTTTGAAAATTAGACTTTTGATTACGTTGGTTTTGACCTTATATGCTTACTTCAATTTTCGTATTATTTAAATCAAGAAAAGCATAGAATTTTTAAATTATATTTTATACAAAAGGGCGAGTTTTTAAGAAAAAAACTATTTTAAGTTTAATTTGGTAAAAGAAAAAGATTTTACAATCTTTTGAAATTATTTGGTTGATTTATTTCAAAAAACTCTCCAAAATTTTCTCGTACTTGATTCAATATTGTTCTTTTATATGTTTTATACGAAGAGGAGCGCTAAATAGTAATTCTAACTCTTCGTACTTATTTATTTCGAACTACATTTTTCGAAAATTATTTTAGCAATCAGAAATTTGTTCCGACGCTTGGATATCCTTCTTTTGTTTTCACAAAAGACTCTTCAAACTTAAATGTTTCACTTCAACATTTACATGAAAAAATTTAGGGGTTGTAAGTTACAACTTGTAACTTAAGATAAATGAATTACTAAACTTAAATATGTTTATCTGGTTCTTTAAGATTTGTATTTCAATCTTAAATTTTAGTCTTAAAAATATATATAAAAGTTATAGTACCTACTCGTTGTTTTGAGCTTGTTTTCGAGATTCTTTCATGCTAACTCATCTGATTATTTTCAATCAAGGAGAAGATCTAGAAATTATAAGCATGACAACAAGCTCATCTGGAGCAGGCTCGTAAAGGGATGCATCCCCGACCGCATTTTCTATCCCCATCCCCATTTTTCCCTATTTTTTGTTTAAACTTACGCAAAAAAGGGATGGAAAACCTACGCAAAACCTATCCTTTTACAAGTCTGATCTGGGGTGTCTGCGCTTCAGCGAAAGCTTCTTTATAATGTAGTTTACACAGCTCCGCAAAACAAATTCTTGGCATTTTTGTTAAAAAACGGTTATTTTTATGAAAAAATGCCATTTTCCCAATTTTGAAGTGTTAATATCATCAAAAATAGTTGACCGAACAAAAAAATTCCTACATTTGAACGAGAAAATTTTCCAGAATAATACTTTCCTATTTTAATAAGGTCGATTTTTACATCAGAAGCTAGCATTTTTTCACAAACATTTTCGAAATTTGTTTTGATCTCTGAAAATTCTGTACAAAATGTACGTTTGTTTTTTTGATAACTATGGTAGTCTACGATATCGTAGCATATTATTATGGATCGGCTTCCGGTCTACCAGGGTCGAAGGTAAAAACAATGTGAAAGTGATATTACTGTCTCAGGGAAATCATTGATAAAAATTTGTGCCATCTTGTTTTCAAACATTAGGTTTAACACGCTGTGACATAATTTCACCTGAATATTTTTTTTGTTTTTAAGTTATGCCTCAGACTTTTCTTGTTTTATATCAAAACTCTCATTTGATATTTAGAACAAGGCACTGGTCCAAATCCTACAGATCATGCATAATATCTGCCATCACGGTACATCGCGGTTGCATGTATCGAGCAGTTTGATGCTAACGTTGTGAGAACCTTCACCTATTTGATAGATCAAAAAAGTAAATGTTTAATAAACTTTGTTTATCAAAAACCAATATTTTTCTGTAAAAAACAATATTGGCAGTTTTCAGATGCATGATTATTACAAATGGCATTATGCGAGCATGTTTTTGAGAGAAGTTCAAACTCGACAAACATTACACGCCTTAAATTTCACGAGGCCGGTTTAAACAAACCACATGAGGAGAGCCTCATGATATTTTGAAAGTTATATGAAAAATTTGCAAAGTTACTATTGTATAATTTGAAAAAAAAACAGCGTTTCAATTTTTCATTTTCAACTTATTAATTTATCATTTATTTATCCTCCTTTTTGTATATGCTTTTCCCAACCTAAATCCATCGTAAAAATTCTTGCTATCTTTATAGCGCGTGTTCGAATCCCACTAATGTTGTCTTATTTTTTCGTGTTGAGACATAAAGTATAATAAAATTTCAATAGTTATATTGAATTTTTTTAACGTTTAGATTTTTTTATTAAATCATCTTCAGAATGAGAAGAAATAATTTTAGTCGCAGAAAGTTGGAACAAAATAATTTGCCAATTGGGCTCTCAGATGAATTTAATTTGGCAATCCAACTTTCTGCGACTAAAATTATTTCTTCTCATTCTGAAGATGATTTAATAAATTAAATAAAATCGAAACGTTAAAAAAATGCATTATTACTATTAAAATTTTATAAAATGTTGTCTTAGTGATTGCTTGAGTGATTACACACCGATCAACTTTGGCGGTCCTAATATCAAGCACTCTTGCCTATAATTATACTCAAGACAATTACTACTAGTAAGACAACATTAGTGGGATTCGAACACGCGCTATAGAGATAACAAGCATTTTACATATGGACTTAGGTTGAGAAAAAAATATTCAATCCCAATGCCTCACAGGGTGACCCTATCAAAATTTTGGGCGGTTAGCCTTATCTAATCTTACATGCATAGTATGCATTGCAGTATAAATTATATTATATATTAAGTATGAGGCATTTCGAACCAAATAAACACCAAGTGTATTTTTAGGGTGTACTCCATGATATTAAACATAATCGGATTTTTTAATCTTTTCTCCAAGAACACATCTTGAGCATAAAAATCTTTGCAAATCATCATAATGCTAAAATTTTGATCTCCGTTCGAAATAGGTGCTAGCATGTTCGAATATAATTTCATTCAATTTCTCAACTAAGTCAAGGAGCATAGACGGAGCACCCAAAACAAATAAACATAACAAAAAACTTAGAGAGGTATATCAGTGTGGTGTATAATAGAGATTTTAAGCGATGGATGAGGTAAGAGGCCACCAGTCGGCCTATCAGGGACAATGATTTTCCTGTCTAGTACATTCTCTTGCTTTTTGTGTTCACTCCCTCTGAACAGGATATAATATACAGCAGGGTCTGGCGTATAGGTGAAGGCGGATAGGTGAAACCCACGCAAAAATCTACGTAAGCCTCCGCAATCGCCCACGCAGCTGAAAATAAAAAAAAAATCTCTCTGACGTCCGGCGGATAGGTGAAATGCAAAAGATAGAGTTTTTTTTTCAAAACTTCTCAGATAAAAAGATAGGCGTTTTTGAAAGCAAAATATAGGCATATTGAGTATTTGTATAAATAAAACTTTTTATTTATTTGTAGTTTTACCTTTAATTTTATTATCTAGTACAGTTGATTTATCTTAAAATCTGCACACAATGTTTGTCAATAATTTCTGATCAATTATTTTCAAGGCCATTTTTTCACGATAACTACTGTATTTATTTCTTTTGTTCGAAAATCAGACTTGAGAGATTTCTGGAAATATTTCGCTATAATAAGTGAATAACAAACATCAGCTGAGTTTCTCATAAAATAATTGATAATAACGGCCTTAGTACTTCAGATTTTTCTGGCGTATTTCTAGCACTTTTAATTTCTCTATGAGCGATAAGTGACAGTTTTTGAGTGTACCTCTTTTCGTAGAAATCATTTAGAAATTTATTCTCTTAAAAAATTTTATTTAACCTCTCAGTCATGAAAGCCACTTTTATGCTCAACTTTGAGCGCTTATTACGGGAAATAAGAGTGCTAGCCACTTTATTGTTCTCAGTCCCCGAGATTAAGGATTGACTTCAAACTTTAATTATTAAATTACATTTTGACTTATTAACCCTATAGAAAGTGACAGTTACAAATTGGCCTTCAACCTACGCAATTTTTTGGGAGAAAATGAGGACACCAGAACAAAAATTAAGAATAGAATTTCTAAAAAGTGGCTTCCTCAGAAATAACCTGCAATTTTTGGTCTTTAATCTACAGGTGTTTTCCGAAAAAAGAACCCAACTTACGCAATTTACCAAAATCATTTGAATGAAATTAAATTTACTCAGGGACGTCAGGACAAAAATTTCAAATACAGCAGATTCAGAAATTTTTTTCCTAAGAAGTGGTCCATTCAGAACGAACTTGCAGTTTCTGGTCGTTAATCTACAGGTGTTTTTGTAAATGACGCCATGAGTGAGAGGGTCAATAGATTTGATTGAATAAAATTAAATAAATGCATTCTAGAAGCTAAATTCGAAATTCTGCGTGAGTCAATTATTCAATAAAGTAGTTTCTGATGTTTTCAAAACGGTCACTTTTGCATTTGTGATGAAAAATTCAGCAAAAATCAGCCTAAATTATTACTTTGACTAGTAGTCAGTGACTACTCTTCAACTAAATTATAAATTCTAGATCTTGTTTTCATTGACCAATCAGATCGTATCTTCACCTATCCGCCGACCCTGCTGTATCATACTATCAAAAAGTAAAGAAAATTTATATAATATACTTATAAAATATACCTGTGATACCTGTGCATCGGGATGACGCATCGCCATGGCAATCGGCACATTTATCAAAATGATAAACGTCAATGAACGTTACGTCATCAGTTTTTTTATGTAAAGCATTTTTTGTCAGATTGTTCAATCGTTATCTAAGAATCAAATAAATTAATCTCTTGTACAGCTTTCGCTCATACAGTTTTTGCCAAAAGCAGTGCTTTTTGAATTGAGGGGTGGTTCCATAATTAAGTTAATCTAAATTTAATAAAATAATATTATAGAAGATTAAAATTGGCTTTTTTAAGTAAATAAAGTCGATAGGAACCTTCTTAAATACTAACAGGCATGGGTGGTTTCACTATTAACTAGTATGGCAGACCATATCTGGATCCATAGTTATTTGTTCAACAAATTTTGTTGGTCACGCATTACCAACGTTTTATTCAAGCGTATAACCAAAATTTCATTATCAATACAAAAACAAAACAAAAATTACAAGTGCTCCAGAATCTATTATTCTGAAATAAAAAGATTCATCTGGTACAGTAGTGGAATCTGCTAAGCGAATATTATTTTTTTTAACTTTTGAAGAATCGCAGGAAAGTTTAAATCTTTTTTCTTACTTTTATGTAGACCGAGTATTACTCGGCGAGTAATGAACGATAATCTCGAGAAGCAGAAACAACCCCTTAAAATTTGCAAAACTCGATTAAAACATACTGTAAATAAGTTTGTTAATATGTCCGAAATTAAACAATTGATAAATTGTTATCTATGATCCAAACTTTGTCAATCACGTCTGTTATTTCTACTGCTACAACCCGAAAAGAACTTGACCCAACTATTTTTGGTCGAACCTGTTAAATAACTAGTGACTTTTTAAATGACAGTCAAAAAAACTCAATTTAAAAATTAGGGTATTATATATGAACTCAATAGCGTTCGTATGAACTCAATAGCGTTCGGTATTAGGTTTGTCTTAAATTAATACTGAAAATTAAAAATTGAAATAAAAGTGTAGAAACAACAAATTTGACGTAGGGATTCAGAAAGTAAATATTTTAGGCGGTAAAAAAATTAATGCAGATTTTTATAGATTGCTCAAACATAATACTTTTTGGAAAATATTCATTCGATCAAATAAGAGTAATCAAATAAGAAATTTATAAAGCTAAAAAATTGCATTGGTTTCCGAAGAGAGAAAGAGAATTTTCGAGCTAGGGCACTTGATGTGGCGATGTTCTGCGTTAGAAAATTTAAATGTGTTTAAATTTTTTCCTCTAATTATAAGTTGATATATGATTCCGGTATCTCATTCTGGTTAATAATAAATATTCCTCAATACACCTATCTGATACCTGGAATCATTAAATTTTGATTTTCCCTCGTTCTTCAATTTTTAATTTATTATTTTTCGGATGTACCGCAATGAATATTTTAGTGATCTGCGTTGACTTGAATATTTTTAAATCTTTATTTTCAAAAGGCAGTGAATAAATAATATATACAAATATGAATAAAGATTCTACACAATTCTTCCGATATCATACGGTGGCGGTAAAGAGTCATTGTTACACGGAATAAATGAAAAGTGAACTCCGTCCGTATCTTTCACCACCTGATCATAAGATGGTGGCGCAGTTTCTACATATTCATTTTTCTCCTGCTTCATTTGGTTAACAATGTGATAAAAATATTCATTATACACAGCGGGATATCGAAAAGGAATTCTGGAAATTGCCCCGTTGATTTCTACATACACTTCATCGCCAAAATTTCTTCGAGTTCGAGCATTTGGTGAATACCTACTGGAACGATTTCGTTCATCTGTTTTTTTTCTTGAACTGAATTTGACCATTGTACCAGTTAATAAACCAAAAATACCGGCAGCTAGAAATAACACACCGACCATTCTCAAGCCAAGTGATTCTTCTGTGTTGCTGAATGTCATGAAAAGTACGGAGGAACCGATCAAAACGGCAAGGGCTCCAGAAAACATAAGAAGATACAATGCACATTTGACCTAAAGTAAAATGTTAATTTATGTGTGAGTATTAAACGTAAAATCTGAAAACAGATAATTTTCTTGAAAGATCACAACGGCCAAGATTATTTGTGTTAAATTTAATTCTAGAAAACCTTTTTACAACGATACATCAAATCAATTTATCAAAAATAATGTGGAAAATAATTCAATAATTTTTTGGGATCGGATCGGTGGACCCGCCGAAAAAATTGGATCGATCAGATCGGATCGGTGGACTCTCCAAAAAAATTCGATCGGATCAGATCCGTGGACTCTCCAAAAAAATTGGATCGGATCGGGTCGATTTTTCCGATCCGATCCAACCGATCCGATCTAATAATGCCAACCCTGATGTGGAGTCCCATAATCTTGGTGATGGATTTTTCAGAAAATTCTTGTTGCAAACAAAAATATACTGGTGAAAAATTGGTCGTGGTCTCAAGGTCATCTGATGTAACTTTTTCGCAATAGAGAGCTTTTTTGGAAGTTGAGTGTGGAATATATCGGTATATTTTTCTCCGTAATTATGGTACAGTTTAATTTTTTGATATATCACAAAAATGTAAAGTTTAAAAAAATGTACTGATAATATTTTCCTTTTTGACTTTCGCAGCGGGTGATCAGAATAATAAAATAACGCGTCATCATATTGGTGTGTCGATAATATCAAAAAGTACCTCGAGGCAAATTTATATTGAACGCAATCATTAGGTGATTAGAGCGGTGATTACAGCGGATTCTATAAAAAATTAACTTTTTCATCAATATTATTTGTTGATCTCTAGCACCGTTTCTGTTCAAAATCAGACCTAAGTTGCTAATATTAAATTGTCTAATTCTCACTTTCATATTCAAAAATTTCGATTTCGCGCACTTTTTTGTCAATTTACAGCGAAATTCAAAAAATGCTTGCAACATCTTGTCTCATCACCCCTTGGGCTTGTTACATTCCGAAAATGAAGTTGTTTTGAAATAAGGCGTATAAGAAATAGGACTTACAAAAAAAATTTGCTCGCGGTTAACTCCAATTTACCGGTTGGTCGAACATGCTATGAAAAAAGTCAAAAGTAAAATGTGTTCCAGAGATTACGAACTACTATTCCTGAGATTTTTATAAGATTGTTATGAAGGAATAAAAATTATGAGCCTTCGAAAAAGCCTTTCCAGCATGGACAACCCCTAACACAAGGCGCAACATCCATGATTTTGATATTAAAACTCTTTGGCAACTCTCGTGTAAATAAATGACAAGTGGTTGCTTAACGTTCATTAAAAAATGAATTTAAAGAATGAGTTGATTAATATATTCGAAATATTTTAATTCCCATTGATAACGAATTGTTGTGTTCTTGGGGTCGGGCGAAAAAATATAATCCGGACAAATTTTTATGGTTTACGTTCTAGTGATGTAACGAAAAAAAATAAGGTTAAATCATGAAAAAGTAAAGTGGAAATTGTATCGAAGGATTCTACATTTGACCACAAAAATACGCAGCGTATTGTACGCTCTCTGGCGGCAAAACGGTACACCGGATGACATTGAGACGACAGATTTTTGACCGAATTAGTCTCTTCGAGAATTTTCAGATTTTTACAAACACTACTCCCTTAAAATTTTTGAATCTTTTAAAACTAATTTAAATCGGAAATCATATTGTATTACCTGTCGCTTGTTTCTGGTAATCTCTGAATTCATGGCTCGTCTCATTGATTCGATCTAAAAATATTTTTTTAATTTTTTGGAACTGGCGAAACTCTCGCTGAATAATATGCATAAGAAGTGAAACTCCTTCGAATTTCCAAAGATTGTAATAATTTTATAGTAAGACTTTCAATAAAAACAATCATTCACCAATGAAAAGGCTATTTTTTAAAACTAACCAAGGGTGTTTCAAAATCTAGCAATATCTTCAGTAAAAACATTCTAATTTTTTTGTGTTCTCTCTGACTTTCAGAATCGTAAAAAAATCATTTGAAAAAGAGGGTTTTCAAGTTGACTGCATATTTAAATATAAAAGATTTGGCGATGCTGTTTAACCACCTATTATTTCATATAAATATTAAATTCACAAGGAGAAATCGAAGACAGATTGCATGTACGCATTTATTAAATATGGAAAAACTTAAAATTAATGTCTATCTGTCTACTTAGGTGACATAATTGCTTTTAAAATTACAGTATTTGCTACGGTAGGATTTTAATTCAATAATTTATGGATTATGCTCGACGAATTTATAATATGTTGTTTGGCAATTTTTAAACAAAAATAACCATAAGAAATGGTTACCGCGTCATTTTTAGGTAGCATCGAGATAAAAAGTGATTTGAGGACAGATTTAAAACCTATTGTATAATAAAATTGTTTTCGAATCACCTCAAGTCTCGACGCCACCTGTAACTCACGCTATACCGCGGTACGGTATAGTACATATTTTTCAAACTCAGTATAGAGTTTTCTAATATTCATGACGCGAAATTAGTAAAAATAAATATTTTTGACAACCAGGTGACGTTAAACTTTTACCATCTGACACTCAAGTTCTCTATAATGCACCTCCGTAATTCTTGTAAATTTTATGCTTTTTTCTTAATATTTTTAGCCTAGAAAATAGCTAACCTTTCTCTGTGAAATTGAAAAACTAACCGACAGTTATGTTGGCCTTGATCTCTGATTTGAATTAAAAATAAATTTAAAATTAATATTAATCAATGAAGTAATATATTTGAATAAAATAGTTTTCTCGATTTCTAAATCTTAACCGTCGACCCAAAGATTATACCTTCGAATTATCGAAAATAATAGTTAATCCAACGGTCGACTAATGTATAGGGGGAAACGTACCTCGTTAACCATTGTTTCTTTGGGTATTATATTCTCTATTGTTTAGGGTTTATTTCTTTACTATGTTTGGAAAAATTATTCTTTTATTTTGCAAGTTTTTTTAATAATGACTAACTAATTCAGCCTGCTTATAAAGCATCTTAATCGAAACGCTTAACCGCGCCACCTAGGATAATTGCGCGAGGATAAAATTTTGATGTTCAAATTAGCGGAACAATCTAATCGATAATCGACCTCGAGATCGAGGTGGAAGACATGTGTTTTTTCAGTTCAGGTAGAAATTTCTAGGAAAATACGGGGATAACATTAAGATTGAGATTACGGAAATTAATCGTTTTTTGGGTATTCTAACTTTTTTAAATCTTGATTTAGAAATTTTCAGGCTCAATGAGCTGGTCATCATAAATTTTAAAAAACTGAAAATATCGCGAACCATTTATCTATTTAATTCAAAAGTAAAGTATTATTTTACTTTCATAAACAAGTATATGCTGTACATTTCCGAATTGTTATAAAACAAAAATAAATCAATGCAATTCCCTATGTATCGGTTAAATTTCCAATGTTTATGTTCTAAGTTGTATTCACCGCCCATTTTACCCCATTTTAAGCTTTAAAAATAATTTTTTACATTTAATAAAAGTTTAATCACATAAAAAAAACAAAATTGTTACTTAATTTTGAACTCCGACAGATTTTTTTCAGTTTGTTCTTTGGGAAATGATAAAAATTATAGCTAACAGTTTATTTTTAAAGAATTTTTAATCTTTTGTATATTAATTGTATATTCCCTTTTAAAAACCCTACTAAACGACCCTAAATCACTATAAATCCGTTAAAGGGATATACAATTATATTTCACAGTTCATAATTAATTTAGCAAGTTAAGGTATTAGACCATTCTATAGAAACATAATTCATTTAAACTGTATTTTCACGCACTATCACCCATGAAAACCATTTTGGGAAATTCCGTGTGACCAAATGTGCATATAATTTTTTCCCTAACAAAAGAATACAATTACCAAAATTTCAAATTATTCTCCCATAAAAAACTTCACAGCTGATGATACCCCTCAACCCATCCCCCATGTCCTACCGTGCCCCAATTACTTCTTACCAAACTAAAACAAATTATTTACCTAACTCCCAGGGTGTTTCTTGGTACTTATATTCTATTTTTATCGGAAAACGTCCGGCTGTGAGCGTAGGGGTTAATGAATCAGCAGACGATTCCCACCAAATCTGAAGGGGGTTAAAAATCCAATAATCCCGAATGTAATCCATACCAGGGAAAACTAAATTTCCACGGGGTAAATTCAGCCTATTGTTATGCACGATGTTCACCCAAATGGCGCGAAGCTATCTGTATTATTTTAAATTATTTGTTTTGTTTGTTTGCAGGTTTTAAAATTCAGTTTAAGGACACTAAAAGTGGGACATAAGATACAATTAAAATTTATTCTAACATTTTTTTTTATTTATTTATCAAAAGCTTTGTTTAAAGGTTGTTTGACCTCATTAAAACTAATATATGCAGTAAAAACCATCGGTTCAACCCACTTACTAGGGCTGGTTAAACGAATCATCGAATACATCGAAAATTTTACGGTAGAATTTCAACCTGTTTGAGAAGAAAGTATCTTTATCTGAGCTTCTTTCTTCAAGCCCGATTTGATTTTTAAATCACAAATACAGACTCAGGTTTTTAAATCCGAATAATTTTATGTGAAATTGAAAAAAAAACTTTCGTATAGGGCTTCTGATTTCTAAAATAAGCTTTAAATTGAATAAAATTGATTGTGTCACGTGAATTTTAATATTTTATACCTGTGTTTGAGGTAAAACAATAACGCTTGTATTTTTGCCGTCTCAAACTATTTGACTCAAAGTACAACAGACAATTTTCTTATGAGCCTGAAAAGAACGAGTACCGTTTTAGTTTGTTTGCGTTCCTAGGAATTTTAACTCTCGTAAGAATGAAGCAAACATACTGATGACTTATATGATATATTGTGAATTATATGAATTATATGAGTCATATGGCCTCTAAGATGAACTCTTAATTTACGAGTTACTAATAGCCAAAAGCTGCAGCAACCTAAAGAACGGTTCTGGCTGAACCATTGATAGACAGATTTCTTAGTTTTCGTAAAATACTCTGTATTTACAAAATAATATTTATTTTAGACCTTATTTATTTATTTGTTCCGGTTTTTTACAAAAATCTTATCTGGGTCAGTAAAAGTGGGACATAAGATAAAAATTTTGTTTATTTACTTAACGAAAAAGTTGGTATAAGGTCCTCAATTTAGTGCAATCATAACTCAGTTTTGTAAAGAAAAAAATCTCTTCATAAATGATCAATGATATACCCCGCCTACTAATTTTCCAAAAGCCGAAATTCTGAGAACAGAAATAGTAAAAATATCAGACGGCGGCACTCAAAAGGGGCAATTGACACGTTTCCTATTGAAACGAAACACCTTAACTATCCAGACATCCTTAACTTTTTCACTGACCAGATGATTTCAAATCGATTTTTGAGCAAGAACAATCAAATTGCCGACATACCAAAGTAAAATTTAAAAGACTCCAAAAGTTTCCGGTATAAACTTTAATTGGAAATTTAGGTGCATTTTTTTGATTAACATCGGTGTCTACATTATTAATAAAATAAAAAGGTACAGTCCCAACTTTCTTTAAATACGCCTCCGTAGAAATATTTTTTTATCGATTACTCGATTTGCATATATTTTTTTTCTATCAAAAGAATACAATTACCAATATTTCAAATTATTCTCATATAAAAATCCTCGCAGCTGATGATACCCGTCGACTCATCCCACATGTCCCACCATGCCCCAATTACTTCTTACCAAACTTTTTTTATAAAAAGAAGATAAAATAGGTGTTTTCGGATCGTTTCAGTAAAATAATCGTTTTTTGTTCATGAAATAAAAAAGTGCACAAAAGACCTAGCATACTAAAAACTAGATAAATTTTAAAATGGGTACAAAATATATTTCTGTCAAAAAAATTGTATAGTCAAATATTATTTTACACCACCATCGCCCCTGTAACATACCGGAAGTGATTGTTGTAAACGCCGGAAGTCAAAATTAAACAACAAGTGTTTACGTAAACAAACACTGCAATGGGTAGTGATGAAGACGGAAATGTCGCGTCGGTAACTTTTTTTTATTTATTTGGGATCTCTACGAACGATCAGACGGAAATGTTAAATACCAAATAATTTTCAATATTTTTACTGAATATTTGTTGAAAGTTATCGACCTAAACTGAAAACGTATACAAAAACATATTTTTGAAGGGGACGATTTTGTTTCGATTTTATCCTCCACATAAAAAGTCTGCCAAATTTCCCTTCTTTTTTTTATTAATCAGATTTTTTATTAAATTGATAATGGGTAACGATTAATGGGTTACAATAAGCTTTGTAACTTCGATTTTAGAATTTTGCCGTCTAATAAATTTTTGTGTTCGAATTTTCAAATTTGTAAAGAAAATTAAAAATATCGAATTTTCCGCATTTGAGTCCAATTTCTTTTATTAATTATTTACAGATTGGAAGTTACGCGATAATCAATTTGCAATGAAAGCTAAAATGTTTACAAAACGGTATAGTGCCGTCGGCACATTTTTTATGTGACTTTCTGGAGTACCGTTTCACATTACCTATCAACTTGACACTATACTTGATACTTAGTACAGTTTATTCCTCAATAAGAGAAATTAATTTTTTATTTTTTTGCAAAATTCGAGAAAATTTTGGTCGGTATCGAGGTCATGTGATAGATTCAAAAATTTTTCGGAATAGAACCCAATCTAATGTCCGATTTTTATTACAACACAACCTTTTTTCTTCTTCTTTGTAATTTTCGAGCATTTTTTATTATTATTTTCTCATCTTATATGCCGATTTTTTTAATTGTTACCAAATTTCGCTGTGCAAAAAATGACAAACATTTAATTCCGCATGAAAAAAGTTCTATCCAGATTATTTTTATTAACACTTTGACTTTTATGCCGATGAAAATCTAAGTATTTCGATTATTTACACTCGCCGCAAATCGGTATAATAAAGGCTAAACCCGTTTAATGTCCGAATATCCGATAATTTATCAGAATCTAAATCTATGTCACGGGGTAAATCGTGCTGAGAATAAACTCTTCAGATAAATTAAGACCCATCATGAAAGATGTCAATTTAGTTGAATTTGTTTAATTTAACCCACAGGGGACCATTTTGAGATCAGGCAATTTAAATATTTACTTTTTATTTCCAGATCAAGCTATTTAAAGCTGACGATGTTAGCTTATTTTCAAGACAACATAATTAAGTTTTTTTCAAATAAATCATAAAAAATAGTGGTTCTCACGATTGTTTGATGTTATTGCCGATGTGGCATTTCGAAAGTTCCTTTGAGAGTGTTAAACATCTTCAGATGAATTTGAAATTCAGAAAGCGCCGTATAAAAATTTTAAAGAGACAGTCTCTTAGAGACTGCTTAAAATTTGCTGGTGAAGGTATTAAAATTATGCACTGATTATAAACGCATTTAATGAAATTTTGAATAAATGTTTTTTAACTCCTTGGTGCATAATTGTAATAGCTTCCACAGCCAATGTTTAGCAATTTCAATAAAAAATGTATACATTATACGTAGGGTTGCGCACGGTGGAATTTTCCATTAATAAACCAGGAGTTTTAACTAAAAACCAGAACGAACTTCTAGGGTAGAATAATTCTACTAGAATTTAAAAAACTCAGAAAATTATCGAAATACAATTTTTACAGGAGAATTTTGTGCGGATTTTATAGGTTTTAATGTTTAAAATTGAGATTTAAACGTGTGCTGGATCTTGTTATAATTTAGTTTTAATTTCTTCGTAAAATTCAGCTAATTTACAACCAGAAACAAACAAAAATACGTTCAAGCCCGTTCGAGCTAAAATTTTTCGAGTTCAAATTTTCCAAAACCCCAACTTTGTTCAACAATTTTAGAAAAAATCTTAAAAATCGCCTACACAATTTTTCGACTTGATTTTTTCGGATTTTTTCTTAAAAGTTATATCTTACTCTTCGCTCTGAAACATTCCAAGTAATGAAAATTAACCACAATTTATATTTGATATCAAAAACGTCAGATGACTTAAAAAATTTCAAATAATTTATATTTTCATGCTTTTTAACCCCGGAAAGATATTGATTAATTTTTTGATGTTTACTCTAGATTTAATTTTGCCCGTGTGCAGCCCTAATTATACGTCGTATTTTTGGAAATACAGTGTTATGATAAGACTGTTTTTGCTTTTCTTATAATTTTTTCTAATTAATTTAGATATATCACTGTATAAATTATACAGTATAATACAATTTGTAAAGTTAAAATTTATAGAAATACTAGTTAAATATTCACTTACAACTAATAGTTGTCAACTATTTAGTACCTGGCACAGAAGACACTCCAAAATTTAAATAATTAAAAAAATTCAACAAACGTCATTTATTTTCAAATCAATTTTGGTTTCATTTTTTGAATTCAATTTTCTTTTTTAGTCATTTTTGTCACACATTTTTTGAGATGACTTGGTCAAAATTCGTCGTTTAATTCACCTATTGATATTTTCATCATTTTTGATGTTTAATTTGCCATTAAATTTTGTTCTGATTATCAGAATCTGATATCATTCTAAGCATTTAAAATAAATATTTTTGTTTTGCATCATGAAATTACAGTTGTGACAGGCTGAGCTGTCAACACTTCAAAAACATTACTATATGCTAAAATAAGATATATGATGTTTAATAAGTTTAATAAATGTATTTATTGAATTGTTTTGTTTTTTTTAACATCTAAGATGTTACATCTTATATTCATTTTCAATTTCTAAACAAATTTTAAAAACCGTGTTATGGTTCGTTGAAAACCTGCCGAACTAACTTTTTTTATGATTGATGTATAAAAATCAAAATATGGGGTGATAAATCCGTTTAAAATAATATAACTAAATAAAGGCTTTACACTGGGATCAAGCCACTAATTATCAAATCTGGAAAGTTTGCCACAAATTTTCCAAGATATCGCATAGAGAAAATGTCTGGATTGACGGACCCCAAAAAAGATCCGACTGTAAGGCCACGGATCGACATGTCAAAAAACTTGCTCTAGTTTATTTGCCATTTTTTATTCTGAGCCAAGCTTATTATATCGACCCATAAGAAAGACTTTTCCTTCTTGTATATCTTTTTGGCGTCATTGAAAAGGGTGTAAATTAGAAACAAATACAAAATAAAAATTATATTTGCATCTATGGCAAATTATCAAAGTATTAAATCGAGAGCTCCTCTCTGGTATTTTACAAGGGTTTTTCTATCTCATATCCGATGTAAAAAAATTGGCTTATCGCCCTTCGAGAACTTCCCATTCGATATCATGCATTAAAAAAAATCATTTTGAAGGACCCAGAATGGTGGCATTACAAATTTCTAGAAAAAATGGAATTTTTATGAATTTATTCAGAGCAAAAAAATCTAATTATGATTTAGATTCAAATAATTAATTTAATTTTTGATTTAATACAATCTCAAAATAATGTACTACTCTAATCAAATATTCAGCATCTTGCGTAGATTAGCCTTAACGTGGCGCTATTATGGCAGATGCTATTAGATACTAGTTCTGTCGGCAGCAAAAATTGATCAGAACGTGAGGTCCCCCTTTTTTTCTCTTTTAACTGAAACATTTTTATTGACATTATGGAAATGCACAAAATGATTTGAGTCTGATTAGTATAGACTATACTGTATAGTTTATACGTATAAAGTATATTTGGGTCATAATTATTTTTTTGTCGAAATTTCCAATCGAGCTCTTGAGCGCTACAAATGACAAAAAATGATATCATTTCACAGCATGTCTGGTAGATTGAATTAAGATATTAAATATTTCAAAAAAAGTTGAAAAATATTTTTAATTAATCTACCACGTCTTGACCAGGACCTTATAAATGATATTTTGTTTAAACAACATTTT
This sequence comes from Oikopleura vanhoeffeni, assembly GCA_004367855.1. Lineage (NCBI taxonomy): Eukaryota > Metazoa > Chordata > Appendicularia > Copelata > Oikopleuridae > Oikopleura > Oikopleura vanhoeffeni. The sequence goes on from SCLH01001235.1 coordinate 160,101, forward strand.
AATGTAATGTCATTTTTATCCACCCTGCTTTTAGCACTTGTGATATTTGAATGGCTGCATAGAATACATGAAGCTCAATTTGTAAATGCAATCCATGGTAAACTCGATTCCTAATTTTCAAAATTAATTTATCTAATTTATTTCAGAAATTCAAGATAGAATCGCAGCTTACGAAGAAAAACATAATGCAACATTAGAAATATTTAGCGATTTCTTAGAGAAGCATGATAACCATGATCATGAACACGATAAAAGAAGTATTAACGAATTACCGGAACACTGGCTGGGTAAATATATTTTAATGTTTTGAATTTTATTTTCGTTGTTATAAAATTGAAGAATTTAAATAAAAAAATCACGAAAAATCTGTAAAATAAAAAAAAACTCTTCATCGAAAATATTTTTCAGAATAAATGTTTTTAACAACAATTTTAAGTACCTAGAATAACTAAAAAAATAAAATTTTCAACAAAATCAAAATTAGTAACAAGAATAAAAGATTATTAGATAGTTAGAAAAAACCCACTGCCCATTTCATCATCTTAATATTTAAAATAGCCTCAAGTTGTCTGGTGGATGGTATAATGATAAGAGTTGAAAATTTTGAAGATATGGAAGTCTTGCAATCAAAAACGTGAGTAAGACTGAAAATCTCGGTCTAAGTTTCCAACAAAAACATTGATCTTTTAGAAAATAAAGATCTTAATTTTTTAATTTTCTTTTTGTTTGATACGTTTTTTCGCCAACTTAGAAGTCGAGGTATGCCAACCTGCAAGTTCCAGGTCATTTATGTATCGCAGATGATGCCCGAGTTAATATATACAAAATATTGTATATCGAGGATTAAATGCTTCATAATTCAAACCAAATCAAACTTTTATGTTTTGAAAGCACAAAACAACCAAAATAATAAAAAAATTCGAAATTTTGCGTTTTTTCGATTTTTTTCTGAGTATTTTATTCAAAATTATGTTAAATAATAATGTTTGTGTCAATTTGACCACTAAAACTTCAAAATAACGGATTAACGTAAGCCAACTTTCTCTGCAGTGTTACCCTGGCTTTCTTTTGAGTCTACTTTCGAAAAAATCAAAGCACATCTTTTTTCGAAAAAAAATTTCACGTGACCTTGAAAAATTCATATTTTGAGTTTGGGGTCAAAATTGAAAAAAATGCCTCCTCTTGAGTTTTAGTTTGTTTCAGGCAACATTTTGCAAACATTTGAGCGACTTTAAAATTTAATCTAGAAGGAGATAGATTTTTCGATGAAAAATGTCCAAAAAACAGTGGTTTATTGCATATTCTAAAAAAATATGGCATTTATCGACAAAACGGTTAGCCTTGAGTTAGGTGGTTTTTTTTTAGGAGCTACGCCCAAATGACGGCGGCTTTCTGGTATTTTGAAACTCCATAAGAAGCTATATATTTGCAGATCGAGAATTAATTCCGCGTCTCGCGGTGGATTTTGTTTTTTTGAATTTCTGACCGGTGACCGGCTAATAGCGGATTTCGGTCGGTCCAATTTTTCAAAGTTGTTTCAATCAGGCCAAAATTCGGTTTGTAGACTAATACGGGTACAAGGAGTCTAAATCTGATATCTCAGATATACATCGAGTGACGTCATTATTAGAGTCATTAATCACGACTCCGGCAGATTTATCTCTTGATACCGGTTTTCATCTAACTTCTTTAATGAATTCTCCTATTTGACCCAAATTGACGTATGATGTTGTTATTAGTGAATTATGGTATCAGATTCGAACCTCCATGTCAAATTAAACCCTTATTTGCGTTTTTATTAATGTTACCCGTTGTCTGTACAAGTTGTAAAGATTTTCTATGACGTCATCTAAAGTGACCCCCAAATGACTCATAATGACGTCATCAATAAAATCTGATATCAGATTCGAACTCCTTGTGCCCGTATTAGTCTACAGACAGAATTTTGGCCTGATTGAAACAACTTTGAAAATGGCCCGACCGGAAATCCGCCATTACCGGTCAACCGGTCAGAAATTCAAAAAAAAATCCACCGCGAGACGCGGAATTAAATTCTCGATCTGCCAATGATAGTTCTTATGGGTTTCAAAATACCAGAAAGCCGTCATTTGGGCGTAGCTCGTAAAAAACATCACCTTAGGCCTAATAATTAAAAAGTTTTTGTTAAAATCAAGGATTATTTCAAAAATACTCAGAGGAGATAGCTTTTCCGTTTTGATTAGGTTGTCTTGTAAAGGTTTCGTTTCTAGGAGTGTAAACATACAAAACAAAATTGACATATTGTTTTGCACGTTAAACGCTAGTTCTACAAATTGGCTAATCCAAATAGTTTCCGATAAGCCTTGTTTGGCTTATTTTTTATCGAGAATATGTCAATTTAGGAACCACCATACCGTTAAGGTTTTATACGGACCATTTTGGAATTTCTTATTACTTGATAATTCAAATTTAAGCTATTTGGACTGCCAAAATGACTGCCGTATTCGAGAAGATTGTAAAATGTGGTCGTTCTATGAGCCGTTCTGTCAGATTTTGACTGACGATGAACATGTGGCCTATCAACCTAATGAAGATTGGACTTCAGGTATTGAAGACGAAAGTTTAGCAAAACAAATTTGCCCTGTTAATGCTTCATAACTGCCTGTAGAAAAAACTCAATAAATAATCAAAAATATTTGAACTATCCACAAGCTTCTCTTTCCTTTTCAATAATCTCATGACTTTTGACATTTACAACAAATTTACGAAAAAAGTTTTATGAAATCGTGAAATGTGCACTTTCAGAATTATTAATTTTTCATGTTGCATGTTGCATCTAAAGATTTCTTCTTAAGGGCCTCGGTGCATTTTGACAGATACCGATATGGGCT
>SCLH01001235.1:166879-184428 GCA_004367855.1 Oikopleura vanhoeffeni
TTTTGAAATTTCTTATTTCAAATCGTCTTGGTCAATGCCCTTATTTTTCCATGAACAATTATATTCTCCATGAACAATTATATTCAAAATGCACACCTATCTGCAAAGCTTTAGGGTAGCGGGAAATAAACATGTATCTGTTTTCAAATTGACCTACTGAAAGCATTTTCAAATCTATTTTATTTTAGCTTGTTTTTCATGACAATAACTATGCTAATAACTTTAAATTTTAACAAATTTTAAGTGAATTTCAAATAAAACTATAATTGCGGCATATTTGTTCGTCTTATGAGATTTAAGGGGGTACCCGTCATGAAAGACGTTTTTGTGATTTTTGATGCCAAATATCTGTAATACTACACATTGTAGGAGCCAATAGTTTGATAAAAAATAATTGAAGATCACTGATTGCTCAACCAATCAGGAAAGAGCTTCAAAATAGAGTGATATTTTGTCTTAAAAAGCCTCCTCCTCCGTGATTTTTTAGGATAGGAAGATTATTTTTAGATTTTATTTAGCATACAATACGTACGCAGGTCTGTTACTATCGGTTTCAAAAAAATTTAATAAATTCGCTCTAGAATCGGAAAAAAACTTTTTTCAAACTTATTTTAACTCGTACAGTCTTTTCATGGTCACGCGTAACCATGACCCGCTTAATCGCAATTTAGGACCCTTAATCATTTATGATGAAACATTTACAAAGGAATCGATCGACTATTTAAATAATTGACGTTTGAGCGTTTTTTTTCTGGAAATTTTTACTGTATTACAGTACTTATTTTTTGCAAAAAAAATTTAAATCATCAAAAAAAGACTTTGAACAGGATCAAAAAAAAATCTAAGATTTTGTCTCCATAACACCATAGCCCGAAAATGATCACGTGACCGTATATTCAAGNTATAGAAGATGTCGATGCAAATGTGACAGATGTTGTCTTTACGGTAATTAATTAAATTTAGAGATTATTTTCTATGGTAAGAGTGTATAATCTATATCTAGGCTGGGCGCCTGTTATTCATGATGTTCGTGGTTTGACCATTATTTTTTAATCGCGTCTAATTGGACGATTGAAAATGAGCAAATTTTCAAAGACAAAAAGGTATCGATGTTTTACCATTTGCTAGCAGCAAATTTTTTTTGGTCATTTTAAGACCAGATTTTTTTTTTTGAAAAATTTTCAAAAAAAAACGATTTTTTAAGGTCATTTTCGTGATTTTACAGGTAAATGTGTCCGTTTAGCGAGCCGTTATAGTACTAGAAGGCTGATTTTTTTGGCCAGTGAAAATTAGCGTTTTCGGCTACCGTTTTTTAATTGAGGGTCGGCGACATATTTTGACTTCTAATGAGCCGGATTCAATTCAAGGTCAATCTCAAGTTATCGTACTAGACTTGTAACTAACCAAAGAATCAGGACAGGTCCATATCATATGACGTATTTAGGAACTATGGGTCATAATTACTGAGACGTGCTGAGAGCAATGTACAACCCCCCAGAGGTCACCTCAATTCTCTTGATTGTAGTACCCCTCAAATAATCGAGACGACTTTAGATGAACGTATCTAGCCAACTATGGTCATAATGTACTGAAAGGTCGCCTAGAGAGCAAAATACCTCAGAAGTAAGAAGTTTTTGCTCATTCTAGCCATTTCAGTACATTATTGATCATAGTTCCTAATGACGTTCATTAGAAGTCACTTCGATCTTTGGGGTACTACAAGTCCATCCGATGAATGAGGTGACGTGGGTATGTCTGACCATTTTTGCTTCTCTACCGACTTCAGTATATGACCCATAGTCTATACGTTTCATTAGAAAGTCGACTTTCATTCCTTTTTGGGTCTTTACAGTCATACGATACTTGAGATTGACCGGAACTTTGACCGGTCATTAGAGGTTCATATTGGTCGCCGCACCCTTCAATTAAAAAACAGGATAGCCAAAACGCAATTTTTACTGGCCAAAACAGATTTCTAGCACTTCATACGGCTTCGAGAAACTGGACTCATTTACCTGTAAAATCACGAAAAATTGACCTTACAATTGATTTTTTTTGAAATTTTTCTAAAAAAAAATCCTGAGTCTAAATGACCAGAAAAAAAATTCTCTACACGATAGTTAAAACATCGATAGCCCTTTTTGAATTTTGAAATTTCTTATTTTCAAATCGTTCTTTTGGTCAATCCCTTATTTTCCTGACATATATTTCGGACAATGATATTCAAATCACAACCTATCTGAAAAGGCTTCTAGGTGCGGGAATAAAGTGTATCTGTTTTCAAATTGACTACTGAGAAGCATTTTCAAATCTATTTTTTAGTGTTTTTCATGACAATACTATGTAAAACTATTAAGATTTTAACAAATTTTACCAGTGATTCAAATAAACTATAATTGCGTGGCATATTTGTTCGTCTTATGAGATTTAGGCGTACCCGTCATGAGACACGTTTTTGTGATTTTTGATGCCAATATCTGTATCACTACACATTGTAGAGCCATAGTTTCGATAATAATTGAAGATCCATGATTGCTCAACCATCAGAAAGAGCTTCAAACGAGAGTAGTATTTTGTCTGAAAAGCCTCTCTTCCGTATTTTTAGATGGGAAGATTATTTTAGATTTATTTACGACTACAATACTACGCGGTCTGTTACTATCGTTTCAAAATTTTTAATTCGCTTCTAGAATCGGAAACAAAAACTTTGCTCAACTATATTTTATCGTACAGTCTTCTTCATGGTCACGCCGTAACTGCCCGCTTAACGCCTTTAGACCTTACTCTATGATGAAACATTCAAAGAATCGAGTCGACTATTTAAATTAATTGAGTTTGCAGCGTTGTTTTTCTGGAAATTTTACCTGTATTACGAGTTTACTTATTTTTTGCAAAAAAAATTTAGCATCAAAAAAAGACTTTGACAGATCAAAAAAATCTAAGATTTTGTCTCCATACACACATAGCCCGAAAATGATCACGTGACTTATTCAAAAATAAGAGTGGCAAAATAGTACTGCCTTTTTTTCAAATTACTTAAATCATTTTTGGAAAAGAAATTGAAGTGTTTTTAAAGTTTTTTAAGATTTTTTTTCTATTACATCAAGTTCCAAAAACGATCACCGGACTTACAAATTTCAAAAAATAAGGATTTTGGGTCAAGTACATAAATTAAGTATCAAATTACGCCGAAAACATTTGTGGCGCTAATAACACCTACTTCAGAAGTTCTTGAACATTATGGTATTTTTTAAAAAGGTGCATCTTATTTTTAAGAAATAGATACAACTATATGACCAGATTTCAAACCTTATTTTTGACATTATTTGTCACGTGGATTTTATGCGGACTACTATGATGAATGAGAAATAAGTCTTGCATCATCCCCAAAGTTGTTTTCATTATGTGCAGTACTTTTTCAAAAAAACCGTATTGCTTACCGTATACGCCGTGAATACTTACGGCTTTTTTCAACTTAACGTAAATATTTACAAGTTCATCGTGAGACTCGTATGTACTCAAATGATTCGGAAGAGTCAACTTTCTGATGAAGTTTTTATTTGAACTATGGTCATTATGTCTGAAAGGTCGCCAGAGGCAACAATCTCTTTATGGAATCTCAAAATTTCTTTTTTGCATCTCTGTAACCGTTCTTTTAAAGTAAATATCAAATGAAATTGGCGTAAACTTGTCATTAAAAAAAAATAATTTTATTTTAGGGGATACTGTTTTGGCTTATGGGCCTTAGGGCATAATAAATGGCTCCAAAAGTGACCCGGGTGTAACAACGGTATACTAAAACGACTATAAATAGCGGAGACACCTGGTAGAGTCTGATTTATATGAACAATAGCTTCCAGTTTATTAAACAGAGTATAGTTTGAGGCCTAAGGCTGAACTAGCATGAGTAGGTTTTATAGGGCTGGACGTGGTGAAGTTACATTAAGCTTATTAGATTAGTGCAACAGAACATCCTACCCCCTTAAACTGATTAGATTAATGGTTGTGTTGATACCAATTAAACCATTTATTCCGCCTTATCCCTTCTTTAACTTTGAAATTGAACTATTGCGCAGAACCGCCCAGGAGAATTTTATTTTTGAATGTAGACAGTTATATTTTTTACGATTTCTACGTACAGAAATGTGAAAATTGATTTTCCTATTCATTTTAAAATAATTTTGTAATTTTTCGGTGATAAATGTCGTGTACAGAAAATAAACGAATGATGGCTTTTTATTGTCCTTTTTCTCTCGGCGAACTTCCTTCGAGAGCCAAAAAAACTTTCAACGTTAACTTTTATTGCAATCTCGGCACTTCTTCGAGAAGCAAATCTTTTATATCTTTCTTAACTTCTCTATTTTGACCACTTGATTAATTTTCTGTTACCTAAATATTGCCATCAATAATTCAAATTATTCTCTCCATATGTTTTTCAAGCATGATCGGCCTGTCGTTTGACTTAATTTTATTCCTTTCCGTATGGCTTACCTTCTTTCAGGGACACAAAATCAAACTTTGTCGAATCCAAAAACATATTTCTCGATGGCTTACACCTTCTTCCGATAATTTTTTTTTGCGGGGATTCCGTTTCGCGACCACCCTGTTGCACCAGTAAACGACCTATAATAGCGGAACACCATGGTCAGAGTCTGCTTTTATGAACAATATGTCCAGTTTATAGGCACTATTTAGAGACCTAACGGCTAACTAGCCATCGGAGTGAGTCATAGGCTGACGTGCTGAGGTTAATAGCTTATTGCATTATTGCAGACAACTACCGAACCAATCACAAAAAAATTACTGAATTTTTGGTGTTATTCAATTTTTCTGTATTTTTTTCTGGCGAAATAACTAGAAAATACGTTGTTCATTTAAAACTAAAACGTTCAAAGGGTGGCTTTTCTGCTGAGGCTGCTTTCGAAAACATCGAAGCACATTTTGTCGAAAATTTTTCACCGTGACTTCAAAAAATTTCTATTTTTGGTTTGATGCTGAATTGAAAAAAACGCTAGCGGATTTTTTATATTGTTTCAAGGCTTACTTCTCAGGAAAAAATTTAGAAAAAATAATATTGGTGAAAAATAACCATAGAGAGCGAGATAGAATTTTACAATGAACAAAGTCAAAGACAGAGGTTTATCGCATATTTAGAAAAAATAATAGTGATCGAACAAAACAACTCCAGAAGATATATATAAAATAGCTAACTTATAAGCCGTATGTTAAATTAAGTTTAATTGCAATAAGACCTAGGAGAGATAGCATAAACGCGATTTTGGCTTAGGTCCTCTTGTGTCGTAATGTTTCAGGGGTGTGGCATACAAAAAAGTTTTGACACATTCTCACCAAGCTAAAGGCTATTCCAAAACTGGCTAATCTGCATCAATATCTCGAAGCCCTGATGAGCCAAGTTGTTTATCGAAACAAAACAATTACACACATACCCCTGTAATGATATATATACTAGTGTTAGTCTCTCTCCATAGTATTATAACGCAAAACACTAGACAAAATATAGATATGCCAAAACATTTGTTAACTAACAAACACCAACCTTCGCAGGTAATTTTAAACTTGCAAGCAGCTAAATAAATACAATCCCCCTACGCCGACACCTCGCTTTAACAAAGAACTATACTTAAAAAAGACACGCAGGACTAACTCCTTCAACTTTCATCATTTTTATTTTTTTCTGCTCGTCAAGCTCCAAAGAAATCCTCACATCATAATGCAAATCATTGTCTTCATCAGAATTTTGCTTCTATGGCGGACCAAAAACAAAACAAAAATTATTGATTTATTTACGATTAAAATTGAAGTGCCTTAAGGGTGTTTCTTTTGAGCGCTAGCGAGTTAAATGCACAAAATTCTTAAAGTGTTTGTATTTACGGAAAAAATTATTTTCCATAAATTTTTGATAAAATTGCTAAAAATCAAGACGATATATTTTCGAAATGATCAAAAAGTACTTTCCTGACGGAGTATGGCAATCAAAATACCACCAGTTTGTTTCAGATTGTCTATAGTTTCGGAAGAAAAACATGAAAATCAAATTATGACCATTTTTTGTTTGCCCCCTCAATTCATGACGGGTACCCCCTTAAAGAGTTATCAACTTAAATTTAAAGTTACGCGAATGCTCCAGAAAATCGACGAGACATTTCCGAACATGCAAAATTTAACGGTGGAAAGTAAAGAAGAATTAAATCTCATTTTAGCTGAACTTATTTCAATTCAAATGAGATACATGGAAGTTATGGCTGATCAAGAAATTACAAATGATTATGATATTAGAATTAAAATACTCTTGTATGATATTTTCATAAATTTATTGATTTAAAAATTGAAATTTATTTTTCTGTTATTTTTATCTCGAAAAATGTTTTTAAATCTTTCGTATTCGAAGAAAAGTAAATTTCTGTGAACCTTTTATACAACCCTAAATTAGGGTCAACTATCCGAGTAATCAGTTTTTGCTTAGGTTATCCTTCACGTAGCGCTATTATCGTAGATTCTTTACCCGCCCAAACCATAGTGAGTCACTCATTGCACGCTAAAATAAGTGCACAAAATTAGTGTTGTACCGGATTTTTGTTTTATATATTTTGTTTTATAATATTGCGATAGATCCCATTAATTAAATTCATCAGCTAATTAAAAGTTCAAAATTTTGAGACTATAATGCAATGCTACTCAACTTACATTATTGCGCAAACACCGGTTGCATCGAAAGAAGTACCATTCATAAATGGTTTCAATTCAATTTTCGAATTATTCATCCCATACATTCAAAAAGATTTCATCACAAGTGAAGCTGCAACAAAATTTTTTGGTGGAATTTTATTGAATAAAACAATCAATCGAGAAACAAAATTGATTATTCCATTGATGGCATTGATCCTGGAAAATAATGATTTAGTTAAGGGTTGACAATGTGAAAATTCCATTCAAAGTTATCAGTTTTCACAATCTACAGAATGTCTTTTTTAGGTAGCGATCGGAAAAAGACTTAATTTTGACGCTTAGCTTTTGATTCGCTTAGAAGTAGCTTTTGATGTGAATGACCAATTAACATTTTTTTCCTAATTGTTATTAAAAATGAACATACTTTGTTCTATCAAATTTAAAAAATACGGATCATTTTGTTTGAATAATTTTTGATTCTGACGGTTTATTTTGGTCATTTTATGATATTTGGATTTTAACTCCCGTAGTGTCTTTCTGGACTTTCGAGACCAGATGGCCTTTAATCGCAATTTAGGACCCTTAATCATGTATGAATGACAATTAACAAAGTGATAGATCGATTATTTGGATAATTAACGTTTGTGCGTTCTTGTTTTCATAAAATTTTACGTTTACAAGTACTTTTTTTGCAAAACATTTAAATCATCCAAAAAAGCCTATAAGCCGAAAATCAAAACAAATTCTAAAACTTTTTCGCATTACACCATAGCCCCAAAATGATAGTAACCGTATAATTCAAAAGACGGTTGAGTAATAAGTAGTACTGTTTATTTTGCAAAATACTTAATCAATTTTTGAAAAAAGTAAGCTTGGTTCTTAAGGTTCTATTTCTTTTTTCCATTTACACCAAAGTCCAAAAAGACCGGATTCATGACTTCACAATTAGAAGAAGGTTTTGTACAAAGTAACAAACCTGATCAAATTACGCCGAAACAGCATTCTTTGACATATAATAAAACACCTAATTAGAGTATTTGAACCCTAATAATATTTTCCAAAGACGTCACGTGATATTTATTTTTTCAAGAATAAAGATTAATCTTATGGACATATTCCACAACCTCTTTTTTGAATTATTTTGCCACGAGATTTTATTCGGACTTTGGTGTATGGAAAACAAATCTTAAAAAGTTTGTGAAGCTTCCTCCCCAAACTTTTTTCATGTGATTTGAGTACTTGTTTCAAAACCGTTATGTGTCACGAATTCAAATAACCGTACATTTTCAAGTTACATCAGTCAGTGACTCGTAAAAGTTACCCTCAAATAATTGGAGAGGGTCGAGCTTTCTGATGAAAATATTGCAAACTATGGGTCATTATCTACTGAAGGCGCCACGAGGCACAGATCCCCTTGAAATCTCAAAATTGGTACCTTTTCGCTCGTTCAGTACATAATTACTCCATCAGTTGCTAATAATTTATCATTAGAAAGTCGACCTCTCCGAGTTTTCGTTCGAGAGTATCATAGCCTCTACGGTGAGAATAGGAACTTGAACTTTGTTTCAGAATAGTTCTTTTTTTCATTTTTATGAAGTGATTTTGTGAAGAATTTTTAAAACACTTGATGTTTTTTTTGCGATTTAAATACCTTAAATGGTACGGTTTAATACTTTCTTTGAACTGGTCCATTGACCCTATTCGTGTTACTTATGCACTTGTTTGTGAGAATCGGCAAAATGAGAGAGTTTTTAATGTTCTTATTCACATTTGATATTTTTTTATAAACTTTTGTCAAAAATTGTTTATATAGGACTGTAGAAATTTTTTTGAATAATATGATTACCATTGAAAAAATATATGTTATTAATGAATCTTCGGTTATATGCTTGATTTAATTTATTAGTTAAATTGGTCGGGTAAAAGCAAGCGATTAACATAACAGAATCTTCACTTGCTATCAAGGCACAAAAATGAGGCTGATCGCGGATAAACGTTCTAGTCTATAGATGATATACGGTATACACCGTATCTACCGGTATCTACCGTATAACTTCCGTGTAAGTTTCGAGCAGCATTGTGAGAAAAAGTGGATGTCGAGACTTGAGGCGATTTGAAGCCAGATATAATGTCTGTTGTATAATAGCATGTTTTCGAATCACCTCAAGTCTCGACGAAACTTTATACTTCCGCGGCCGCGCGGTAATTATTTTTTTCTAATTTCTGAATAAACGAAATAAATTTTCAACCCTTTTCAGCTGCTCCAATCTTTATTTTACAACTGTTACGTATTGCTGTAATGGTTGGATGCGTTGAATTTATTGCTGGAGTTTTTGAAGGAATGAAAAGATCAGACCCTGACCGCGAAGGCTATCTACAAGCAATGAAGGAACTTCTCGGGTCCTTAGATTGCCCTGAAGATTCCGATTTTTCAAAAATGCCACTCGAACTTATAATTATGTACAATATGGAGTTGGTGCATTTAGCGGCTAGATTAGCAATACCGGAGAGCATCTCCATTCTACTTAAATTTGGCGCAAAGCCTAATTGGCCAAATAAAATAAAGCAACTTCCAATTAATATTGTAGGTAAAATTTATGATGATGAACAAAACTGGAATTTCCGATTCTCAACTGACCATGAGGAGCAAATGATCAGTCGTGGATTATTGCTTCAAGGAGGCTGTTCTAGATCAGCTCATCTTTTTTTTTGACATTTCAAATTTTTATTTCTGAAAATATATAAAATGTATAGAATAATTCTAATTTTTTCATTTTGATTTTCCAACAAATTGTTGAAAAAACAAAATGAAAAATTTTTGATGGTTTCGTGGTTTCGAAGCAGCCTGAGTTACTTCAAATTGTTATTTTAAAGCCCAAAAATGTAACTACTAAACAAAAACTCATTTGTTATGAAAAAATGATTAAAAAATGTGTCAATTTTGGATACAAACTTATTTTCCAATTTTGATGGGAAAGGTACTTGGAAAATTAAAAGAGAGGGCAAAGAATGCTAAAAGATTTCAAATTTTTTCGACGGAACTTTAAATATAATCCAAATCTTATTTCGTTTTCATACGATTTTTTCACTTCATTTTGAAACTTTATTTAATTAATATCATTAATAAGATATGACAAAATTTTCTAAAAAAATTATTATTTGATAAAACAGCAAAAAACAGGTACTTAAAAAATATGAACAGCCCAATTCAAAGCTACTCCAAGGGACACATGGCCAACTTTAGAAGATTTGGCTATTGATAACGATGAAAATAGCATTGAAATTATCCAAACACTTCTACATCTAGGTTCAAATCCGCTGGAACCAAATCAACAAAAATTATACCCTTATCATTTTGCTCAATCGCAAAAAGTTTTTGAATCGTTGACGCCTCCACCGGTTGAGCCAAGAGCACTGGTTTTAACTTTAGCGAGGTCTTTGGCAACCGAAGAAGAAAAAATTGAACTTTTGGATATCATTAACATAAATCAGTTGCCTTTAGTTTGGAATAAAATCTTAAATAAAATATCAAATATTTAGCTACCTTAGTGAATCGAAAATTTCCATTTAAAAAAATTAAATAAAAATAATGAAAATATTGAAAATTTAAAAATGAAAAAAAGTCTTTTTTTTTCTCATTTCTAAAAGACGCAAATAACGAGCTAGCGTATTTTTTTTCAAAAATAAATCATCTTTTAAGGTTCACGCAGCGGTAATAACGGTTTCCTCCCGGGAGTCAAAATCTACTAAAAAAGCTACGATAATAAATAGCTGATAATTTTCGTTTTTTGGAACCAGATTACTGAAAGCATGAAAATTTCACCTCAAAAACCTATAAATTTTACCTTTAAAATCGATGTTTTTGTGAAAAAATTTCACAAAACAATAATCGTCTTGAAAATTTCGTTCAAGTTAAAATAATCCAGATAAATTCATTGCAAAATGAGCCAATAAAATCAGTACCCACAAATTCCTGATTTTGATAGAGAATTTATTCCGTTTCAGATATTCTTTACAAAGATTCACTTGGTGAAAGTGCCATTGGTATTGCTGCAGTCCGACGGGAAAATAAATTTGCAGAGCTCTGTGCCGAACTACTAATAACTGTTGAAAAGGAAAAAATTGAACAGACAAAGGTTCGCAAAATGGAACAAGAACTAGAAATCCAACAGCTTCGACAGTAGGGTGTCCAAGGATTTTTTAGGTCGCAAAAAGTAGACTTTGCGTAATAAAGATTTTCTTCAAAATTTGACACAATACAGGGGAACGCAACATTGCCGAAAGTTTTTTGCCAAAAAATGAAAAACGCGTAGGAGTTCGAAATGACGTCAGGATTTGAACAGTTTTCAAATTGTATAAGAAGTTTAACAATAAGTTCAATAGTGAATTATCAAAATGCCTAGAATTAAGTATTCACCAAACGCAATCTAACAAAAATTTAAAAGAGATATGGAAATTTCAATCTTGAAAAATGACATCATTCATGACGCGCTCAAAGTAATTTGTAATAAAAACCTCAAATGGTGTGGGCGTTTTGGCGATATTGGCACGTTCGACCATATGCGCACTAAAGGGATTTAAAAAAATCGTGAAATTGCGTAAGTTACTCAGCATCGTAACTGTGACATCAGAAAAATAGTGACCAATTAAATCACACGATTGTCAACTAATTTTAGGAATTGTGTGATTTGATTGGTCACTACCTTTTCTGACGTCACAGTTATGACTCCGAGTAACTATCCATACCGAAGTACGGTATAATATTCGATATACAGCCCCCTGTACTATTTAAAGCATGCAAATTGAATTTGGACACCTCGGAGTTGAAATACAAAAAAAATTCCTTGTCAAGGTATTTCCAAAAAAATTGTTTGGGAGTGGGTGACGATATCTGAAGGTTTCCAAACAGACTTTATCATCAACCTATTTTGTAGAGAATTTTCCAACGAGTATTTTGACTTAACTTTTTTTTTGAATTTTAAGATTTTTTCACAAAATATCGGGTTTAGGGGGGCTGAAATTTAAGGTAAAATTTATGTGATTTTATGTGATTTCAAATTATCAGTACCAATTTCGATCTAAAATTTTATCTAGCATATCAATTTTGTCAATAAACTCATTTGACCTTAAATACTGCTCGAAACAATAATTAAAATTCAATTTTACATCTTTTTTTGTCAAAAATATTTTCAAAATTTTAGAAAAAAAAAGGAAATTCACAAGCATTTTCAGACAGCTTAGGACAAAATTTTGTAAAAATGGCTCGAGACAATTTTAAACCAGGCTCTTAAACACTTTGAGCATAAATTATAAAAATTCCATGACAAATGTAGGAGGAAATAGCTTTTCAGTTAGCCTCCCAAATTGGCTGTTTTGACCACTAGATGCATACATTTAAAAATAGGGCTGCAGACGATTTTTGTATTCATAAATTAAGACCGATTGCCAAATTACAGAGAGAAATAGCTTTCAGTAGCCTCCCAAATTGTGCTGTTTTACCCCCTAATGCATCTTAAACATAGGCTGCAAACGATTTTGATATCATTAAATTAAGACCGATGGCCAAATTTACAGAAAGAAATAATATCAAACGAAAGAGAGATAGATTTGATGCTTTGGGAGGCCTACTAAGCCATTTGCTGGTCCGGTAGGTGAATGTTCTCAGATGTTTACAGGGTGCCAAAAAGTCCTGCAGAATTTGGTACATTTTTCAGAGCGATAAATGAAAGAAAAAAATGTGAAAAATTTATTTTTTATTTCTATCGTCAATAAAATGTCCAGTCTGCAAAGTAATTTTAAATTTCTTAACATACACTAATTATTGGGAAAAGATAAGAAAACATTTCACGTACATCCATTTCCAACTGAACTCGACATACAGATTTTTTATAAGACGATATGATCAATACTCAGCACTTGCGGTGTATGCGGCTAAAAAGTTTGTATTTTACGGTTGGCTAATTAAAAATCTCATTAAAAGCTTTTTCCCATGAAAAATGTCAAAAATGGAAAAAAATAGAGAAAAACCAACTTTTTGAGATAAATCGATGACTCTTCAATTCTGTCTTTGAATATAAAAATATCTCTCACTATTCAAAGAAATGGGCCTATTACACCCACAATTATTGAATTTTTGAACCAGCCATAAAATTCTTAAATATCAGTGCCAAATACACTATAACGAGTTGTACAGCCGAGTCGGTAAAAAATTATCGATGCAGTTTCAGAACTACAATCGAGCCGACCAACTCATTAGTGACATACGGATATTTAATAGATACCAAAAGAACATTAATATGTGATTCTGCTGATTTTTCATGAGAGTTTTCAAATAAAACCCAATAGCTAAAAAACTTTGACTGATGTGCGCGAAATTATTTATAATTTTCCATAAAGATCACAAAAAATATCAAATAAACCATATGTATGATTTTCAAACAGCATCAAAAGAATGTAGCACATGAAAAAATTAAATGCTATTTTTTTAGTTTTATTCAAATTTAAACCACAAACGATCAGAAAAAATTGTTGACAAAACAATGCGGAAAATTTTTATAATAGTATTGAATTTTTGAAATTTACGATTTCAAAAATGAAAAGCTGAACCAAATCTTTCCAAAATGAATAGAAATAATTTATCAAGCTGAAACATATATAATCGATTCAGCTCAACATAATAGCATAAAAAAATATACTGTATTATGTCGTAAGTTATAACGACCCAAATCTGCTGGTTGTTGCTACCCCTTAAAGTACTGTAATATTTGAAGGAGTTTCCTACATAAACAAAAAAGAATAAAGTGATTACCGGGTTTCTCAGAAACGCTGCACTTTAAAACTAGTAAAAACAGCTGAATTATCGTCACCCACTCCTTAAGGGGGTATGCAACTCGATTTAATCAAGGCCTTAGAGGCACAAAAAATGCCGCAAATGGATACGGGGGTAAAGTGTACTACAACCCAATCATCAAAATTTTTTTCGATTTTTCAAAGTATGTTAAAATAAGTCTCATTTTTCTAGTGGGAACGTTTCGTATTTATTATCAATACAATTTAAAGCAATTTTACATTTAAAATGATACAGATAACTTCAAAAATAAGCTTTGCTAAAATTGACCACTCAAACTTAAAATATCGTCTTGACGTAACCAACTTGCTCATACATGTTTCACTGGCTTTCTTGAGCCTTCTTTCGAAAAAAATCGAAGCACTTTTTTCGGAATGATTCGAAAATGACCAAAAAAATCATATTTCAAAGTTTAGCTGGAAATTGCAAAAAAACTCGTCTTAATCTCTTACAAAGTTTCTGGGGGATACTTGATAAAAAATTTGAAGCCCATTTTGCAAAATATACCTCGGAGGAAGAAGAAGTTTGAAGTCTGAAATTGTGAAAAAGCGTTGTTATTTCGCTAGAATTCAGTCCGCGATCAAAAAAAAGTCGTCGTTAAAAGATTGACATACTACGTTACGTATTGTGAAAATTGAGTTTATTATACCGCTGGGAAGAATCAATTTGCAGTTTGAAAAGGGTTTATGGTAACATACGNAAAGGGTTTTATTGTTAACATACTGTAACTCAGGCTTGTAAAGGGATGCATCCCCGACCGGATTTTCTATCCTCATCTCCATTTTTTGACTTTTTTTGCTTAAACCTACGCAAAAAAGGGATGGAAAACCCACGCAAAAGCCATCCCTTTTACAAGCCTGCTGTAACTATTGGTGTAGATGTCAAAAACCATATGTGATGTACTATTTCGTAAGATTAAAGATACATCTACAAATAAGTTTTTCGGTTCTTCTCATGAGCTTTTAGTTTTCAGTATATTTCACCGAGAAAATGTCCAATCAGAAACGTGCTTACAAAAGTGACGGAATTATTTTTTCAAAATGTATCTCCTCACTGAGTTTTTAAGGTCTTACAATTATACATAATTTAAATTAACCGGACAGAACGTGAGCAGACCGCTGAGTAAAGTTTTTTGTAAAATTCTTGAATTTGGCTTCAGAATCACCAAAAAACAGTATTTTGCACTAGTTGACATAGGGTCAAAATAATGTTTTTGGGGATTCAGAAGCCAAATTAAAGATTTTTTCCAAAAACTTTCCTCAGCGGTCTGCTCACGTTCTGTCCGGGTGCCATAAATCATGAATCATTGTTCTACCTTAAAAACTCAGGGATGAGATACATTTTGAAAATTAGTTTTTTGTCAAAATGTATCTCCTCCCTGAGTTTTTAAGGTACAACAATGATAAGAACAGAACGTGAGCAGACCGCTGAGCAGAGTTTTTGGCAAAAATCTTTGATTTGGCTTTAGAATCCCCAAAAACATTATTTTGACCTTATGTTAACTAGTGAAAAATACTGTTTTTTGGTGATTCTGAAGCCAAATCCAAGAATTTCTCCAAAAACACTGCTCAGCGGTCTGCTCACGTTCTGTCCGGTTAATTTAAATCATGTATCATTGTTGAACCCTGAAAACTCAGGGAGGAGATACATTTAAAAAAATAATTTTGTCACTTTTGTAAGCACGTTTCTGATTGGACGAGCCATCCGTCACTTTCTTTTTTTTAGGGTGCAAGATTTTTGTTTAAATATATCAAAGAGAGGTAAAAGTTGGTCCAACGACAATTCGTACTTTTGCGACAATTCGCTATCGAAAACCCCTTAAAATGCGACGACCACCCTCTTAAGGGAGTCGGTGCATTTTTACAAATACGGATATGGGCTCTTGGATTGAAAAACTTTTGTTTACTGGTTTTAATATATTCTTCTCAAAATGATGTTTCATAATCCAAGGCAACTTTTTGTTAACTACAGAATTTTCAAATTATTGCTTTTAACCCCTCACACCCAGAAACGAGAACTTCGCCCTCACACCAAAAGGGGCCTATCTAAAGGGCAATTACTTTGAGCGCTTATCACCGGCGAAAAACTGGGCAAAGATAATTCAATTCTACCTTATTTGAAAAAATTTTTTTGCCTTTAGATAGTAAAGGGTGTGAGTGGGTTAAAGAAAATTTTGAGTTCGAATTAACTTTCGAATTCGCAAATTAAGAAAGTTTGGAAAAAGTCCGAACAAAATTAAAAATCACTTAGTTTTTCGATAATTATTTTAAATTTTCTAAATAGGAAAACCCCAAAATGCCACTTTAACTTTTCGCGTAAGTACCACATATTTCTTTATATGCGCTCTTTTGAAAATCATATGACATTTTTTTTTGGGGATTTTTGAATCGAAACTATTGTTGGAAATATTTTTGAAAATTTTCCTCATTTCTTGTTCAAAATTTTTAAAACTTATTTTTCTGGAATCACCGGCTGAAAATATTGATAATGCGGTCTTTTACTTTATTCAAATATTTCCTCGTTTTGTTTCTTCGTTCTTGTTTATACTCTGAATCATAATTTTAGCAACGAAACTACGGCTTGGGAGAAATCGGTTGAGTCCTTCGTTAATCAAAATTAAAATAAACTATTACACTCAAACTTGCCAAATTCTTAAGCCGTCTCGACCACCAAATTCAATTTTTTTACTTCATCTCATGTAAAAAATTTCTAACGATATGCCAAAATTTCGGTTTTTTCCGAATTTTTTGGAAATTTTAAATTTTCGATTTTGACGTAGAAATAGTATGAAACCAAATTAAATGAATTGAATTCAGTGGTCGAGACCGTTTTTTCCGGTTTCTATTAAATAAAAATAAAAAAATTATTTTACCTCAATTTTGACGTCTTCAACCGAAATCTCCCGTTTTTTAATTGTTTTTTCAAAATACGATTTATAAAGTAAAAATAATCGATCTGAAAAAAATCAGATTATACTAAGGAAGCTCAAAAGTGCCAACTTTTGTTCGAAAAACTTTTTATTCGAAAATTTTGAAGTGGCAAAAAGTTTTCAATCAAGAGAAAAAAAATGAAAAAGTGCAAATCTGTCAAAATGCACCGAAGCCCTTAAATGTCAAAACTTTATTTTTTTGAAAAACCTTGGCCACCCTATTCGATAGACGAAAGATAAGTTACAGCATAAGGAGGATATGTTACGGTTAGAGACTGGATTAATGAAGGAAATGAAGCATATTCAAGACAAGCATGGCGAAGAGATGGCCTTGCGGGAAAAACTTATTTTAGAGAGTCGAAGAGCAAATGAGGAAATTCAAAAGCACAATGATGTAATGGTTTCCCAGGTTCGATCAAAGGTTAATAATATTTTTTGAACACATTTTTTTGAGTTGAAAGTAAATGATTCAGGAAACTAAGCCACATTTTTTTGATCTTTTAGTTCCAACTTATTTTTTAGTACATCTTGTAATTTTTTATCAAATTTATTTCAATTTTTAGATGGATGGTCAACAAAAAATGATCCATCAAGTAAATGAACAATCTAACCAGCTTGAAGAAACCATGGAGGTTATGCGAAGAGCTAGAGAGGAATCAACTTCAAACATTCAAAAGGTAAATAATCTTACAATCTGATTGTTAACCCATGTACCGAGACAGTGTCGATTGGCACATATTTGTCATTTAGCGCGCCCGTTCTCATAGTAAACTACACACGCATTAAATGAATTTTTTAATGTACAAGCACAATTTTTCATCTTTTGATCCAAAAATTAATTTCCCAACTTCCAGAACTAATCTTGTTCGTTGATTATAGCAATTGGTTAAACAAGGATTGTAAAACTCAAAAAAGAATGAGTTTTTTAACTTGGAAGCTGTTTTAACCCCCTCACACCTTTTGACTATCTAAAGGCAAAAAAAATTTCGGGAGCCAAAACGGCGCAGAAATAACATCGTCACAGACCTACAATTCAAATATGTCATAGAATTTGCAATTTTATTTCCAAAAATATTGTTGAAAATT
>SCLH01001236.1:2404-15639 GCA_004367855.1 Oikopleura vanhoeffeni
CTAGTTGGCTTGAAGTGAATGTTCCCAAGAATAGTATTGTACATTTTGGACTATTTATTAACCGATCAGAATGCCATATCTTCTCTAGAACTTTCAATTTTAACAACTGTTTGCCAAAGAATAAACCCCATGTACTTTTTCGATGTTTGATAATTATACAGTAGTAGTCAGGGGTTTGGTTCTGTGCGCGGGGTAGCGTTAACATGGCGCTTTTATGAGTAATGCATCCAACCTACGCAAGAATATTCACCGCTCAGAACCAAACCCATGACTACTATTGCACTAAACCTTAAAAATGTAAGCGCCCGCGGAAAACCTTATCGTGGTCTCTAATTATCCTTGTCTGAATTATAATAAATTCAATCTATAAAATAACAATGTTCATATATCTGTCCCTACCAATATCTAAATCAAACAACGAATTTAAAAAACTATCCATATTTGCTAGAGTTTTGCACTATGAATTTATTTCTCGGAGCAATCATGCAAACTGAGCGTCTATGTTTTTGTCGATAATAATGTTAGTTCGATTAGTTTTGTGTCAATTATTGGAAATTGTCCAGTTTTCATGGAATGGTTCATTACAAAGATTAAAAGACCAGTTTACAGTGAGACTTTTGAGGTCAATTTGATCTGGCTTGTTTTAGAGTAATTTTTTTTAAGCAGTGACTGTTTTTTCTATACCACGGTGGTATTACCACCACGGACGAAACGTATAAGATATCACTGATATAAAATCACGAAACGGTTTTTATTGCATTCAAATTATACAACCATTTGGTTCTCATGCTGTATTTTCTGTACTCCTGAATAACATTACGATATTTCGATACGAAATTACTTTTAATTTCCTGATTTCAAAAGTCAGAAAATTTTTCTTTGCTTTACTATGTAAAAGAGTCGTACAATAGGGATGAGAGGTTTTATTGTTGTGGTAACAATAAACGTCACTTATTGGCCACGCGCTGATGCGAGGAACTTTCGGCCAACACAAAAGCTGAGGCGAATGGGCATAAAACCCCATTAGTATTGTAATAAACGACTTGTTGATCTTGCTAAGAGAGGAGATCATTCTCGTATTTAAGAATTTGCCTGCGATAGTTGCTATAAAAGACAGAATTGTAAGAAAATATATCGGTGAAAATTACAAAATTTGAATTGTTAGAAAAGCTGTTTATCAGAAAATAGGATGTTATAGTGAAAGTTGCATTTGTTGAACTTTCGATGTATCACAATCATTTTCAAAAGGTTCTTTAGAACTTCTCAAAAGTTTGCATAATGCACAATTTGTGGTAACTTAGTTAGAACCGCTTTTTTATGCTCAATATAAAAAAGTAATTCACGATATTAATTTGTAATTAGATTGTAATTACATCGAAAATGTCTTAAATTTTTCGAATTGTTTTTTGTCAGTTTGAATTAAAAAAAAACCAATATTCAACTTTTGTCATAAAGTTCATTTACAATGTCAATTTGACATTTGTGAAACAGCCACATGATACTTTTGTTTCACTATCCCGAAGATGCTAATAAAAAAGAAAAAAAATGATTAAAATTCTTGTTCAATATGATATTTGACTTTTTGGGGACTTTTAATTAGCCAAATTCGAGACTACCTATTGCGAAATTAATCAAATACAAACTTTTGCGTTGAAAGCTCAACAAATATCACTTTCACTAAACAAAAATCTTTATATTATAGGTAAATTTAGCTTGGAATATATTTATCAATAAAATAGGGGTCGTGCAGCACGACTCGTGCTTAGTGTACCCAAATTGGCCACTTTCACTAAACAAAAATCTTTATGTTATAGGTAAATTTAGCATGGAATATGTTTTATCAATAAAATAGGGGTCGTGCAGCACGACTCGTGCTTAGTGTACCCAAATTGGCCAATCTATTTTTTTTGTCCACAGTATAACGGTTGTACTATAACCGATTCACATAATAACCTATTACATTTTAACATAGCTATTTTAAGTTTTGTTTGCTACTTTGACTTGCTAGAGATACCGCTTAAGATGATGTTTTCACCGATATATTTTAGCAAAGGTTCGTGTTCAGATTATCAGTGTATTTATTTTCATCTTTGGTTATCTTTAAGTTAAACAATATTATCTGTTTTCATGTATGAAGCTAAGTTTATCCTTTGTTAAATACAGCATTATGATGGAATTAATACTTTGAAAGAATTGTAATAAATAACTTAAATAGGGTATGAACGGGTAAAATATTCTTAAAACATTGACATAATAGCGCCATAGAGCTAATATTTTAAACAAAATTGTCAGCATTTTATAAGGAACCTACACTGTACTTTGAGTTTCAATTCAAAATTATAAATGGAATTTTTGAAGTTAAATTCAGTGCCAATTTCAAGGCATTTTATGATATTCGTAAAGAAATATAAATTTTAAGTCTAAAATTATTTTTCTAGTTCAAAGTCAGAAATCCGAAACTTCATTTTTCAAAACTTTCCTCGGAAACAGTTAACTACAAGGAAGAATTTCGCCAGTCACACCCTAGCCTAATAGTGACTGTACTTATTCTAGTCCTAACTTTTTTTTGATATATTGAACCTGGATGGCGGAGGGTGTATCACTGACTGAATTTCCCAGAATATCAAACTCGTAATGAGGTATAACAATAAGTTTTTCTCCAAATTGTGCTTCTAGTAACCGCTTGTATGTGCCAAATCTTCCTTAAAATATTTATTTATAACGACTATTAACTCCTGTAGTGGCCGACAATCTCTGGATCCGTAGTGTCTTTGCACCATCCGTGGCGTTGCGTTTGAATCAAGCATATAACGGAATATATAACCCGAATTTAGGGTTAATTTGACATTTTAAAATTTGAAATATTAAACCGTCACCAATTTAGGTATGTAATCAGCAAAAAAAAATTGAATGTTTTTATCATCATTCTCATGTAAAATAATATTTTTTAAGAATATGGATTATCTCGCGCATGAAAATAATTTATCAATCTCTCTTATTTCTTTCGCCTACGCATTCTCAACACCCTAACTATGTGTGTGTTCTGAAACACGCTCGTGCAGGTGTAGGGGTAAGACATCTCGTGCAGGTGAGAGTTAAGGGTATCCCTGTTCCTAATTTGACATATTCTCGATCAAATATTAGCCAAACAGGGCCTCGACGATATAATTCAGATTAGCCGGTTTGTAGAACTAGCCTTCAGCTTGCGTCAGAAATGTGTTAAAACTTTTTTGTATGCTCACACTCCCAGACACATAAGCGAGACAGTGAGACCTAAGCCAAAACGGTAAATCTATCTCCTCTGAGGTTTTATTTTGAAATAAACCTTCTTGTACATTTGTAGGATTTTTTTGTTTATTTTCGTTTATTTGGTTCATTTTTAAAGTTTTTTTCCGCAAGGTTCCGGAAACTGAATAATTTAACTGTTTTTGTCATTAATGTTTTTCTACCATAATCGATGTCTCAGATTCTTTGATGTGAAATTTTGTTCTGTTTAAGTTTCGTCATTTTTTTCATTTAATATTGAATTTCGGCACCCATGAAATTTAAAATTCAACGAATAATTTGTGATTTCGAATTCATTTTTTCTAAATTACCGTCATTTGAAAACTCATTTGTCATTTTAATATAAAATATCAGAGTCGTAATAACCTGAAAAATAATAAAATATTAAATTAGTTCTTAAGTCTTAAAAAATCATAAAGACCTGTTAATGTTTTTGCAAGTATTTTTACCCGGATGTACGAAACACGTTTTTATCAGCGTGTGCAAATTTCTGACAACGGGCTCAATACTGATATACCGCTTAAAAACAACCGCGTTCTGATCCTAGAAATATACAATGTTTTAGTCAGAGGTCAGAAAGGGTTTCAACGAGGTGTATGACACTGGTTGTTGTATTTATAGGAAGAGGTGTATGCAGTCTATGTAGTACATATAAGTGATTAAAAAGTTTTTAGATTTAAATTATTTTTTTGACGAAATTCCCTGTTTATCTTTGATTGAAAACTTAAATTTCCCCTGTTTTTAAATTTCTTAAGTTCAAACACAGTTCGCAACCTGTTAAGCAAAATTGTTGGCCCTCATCAGTCTCTATGAGGCAATAACTAACTTGTTTTTACTGTCAATCGTGCGTATTATTAAGTTTCACTAAAAAATGAGTCAGATATCATGTCTAATCACCTTAGAGAAGTTAATTACTTTGAAAAATACTTAGAAAAATTCATAAATTTTGCCAAAATGATAGATTCTGCAAATTCGAAATTTTCTTGTCAAAATTTCAATTTTTAACGCAAATCGTTTTTCACAAAAACTAAAATACAGCTGATATTATTTTCAGTAACTTGTCATTACTGTTTTGAGTTTGCCAATTATTTTGATAAATAAATTTTTTGTCTTCAAGTCCTTCAACCGCAAATAAATGTTTTGAGTTTCAAAGTAAGCGGCTCGGACGTCATATGACGATTCAATTACATCATTATGGCCGTATTAGTCGTCCAAAACAATTTTAAAATCATTTATTTTTTTATGAATGGCAAGCAGCAAATTCATATGAAACCTTCTAAGTGTACTTTAGGCCGAGCAACCCTAAGATTTTAAGAAATTACGAAATTTCATATACCTTAACACCTTTTTTTGATGATTTGAGAGATTAGGAATGAAAAGAAGAGAAAGGGCCTCATGGAGTGGGCTTGAAAGGGGTCTCAGGAGTGTTAGGATTGGCTCCCCCACCTAAATCTCTCAAATCATCAAAAAGGGTGTTAAAGGGATATTCAATACAGCAAAAAATGTAGAATCGTCGAAAAACATTAGCAAAGCAAAGATGAAAGGTCTAGCTCAAAATAGCTTATTCAAAATTCACTTAGCATTTAGATATTATAACAAGGATCATGCGGTTTTTTCTGAAAAAGTCCCTGTTATCTGTGCTCAGAGGCGATCATTTCCTATCTATATATATATATCTTTCCACCTTTGGTTAGAAGCGTAGCCACAACGTTAAAATCACACGTTTAAAGGAGTAGTGGCACGCATTCTAACCAACAAAGGTGATAAAGGGATATAATCGGGAAAAAGTTTGTTCCCCGCACATCCGACTAATTTTACTTAAAAAGTGCATTACCGGAGAAACCGCCTGATTAGTCGATAACTACCACCAGTAAACATACTTCAGAAAACAAATAACATTTAACAATTCCAAATTATATTTTCGGATACAGGACAAACCAAACAATAAATGTTCCAATCTTTACTATTTGCGCTCCTTAGAATCATTAGTTCAATCTAAAGCTTCGATAGCTGCAAAGACTCGCATTTTCTGTTTACATTCTATAGCCTTTTCTTTTCTTCACAGTAATCAATACATAACAAATGGTCTTTTTTAAGTAAGGTTGACTTTATATCCACAGGCACGATAAGACCGAAATGAATGAGAAAATTAAATGTTTATTATAATTGTTTATTAAAAAAAATTATGATCAGAAATGCTGAGAATGTTACACCTAGAGTCTCGCAATTAATCATTTTCGTTCGAAAAGGATATAAATACAAAATAGTTAATTTCTTGAATTCTGTACCAATCAGATTAGTAGCTTCTAAAGGGAATAAGAAACATGGCTCGAATTAAGATCACGGTTCCACCTCTCTGGATACTTTGGAACACAAACATTTCTGCACTTGCTTGTTTAGTCCAACCAACAAACTACGATTTAGGTTTTTCAAAGTAAATACGAATTGTTCATGACTAATCAAAATCATTATATACACGAAAGTCTGGTCAACCAGTTACAAGTCTAATGAAGATTGTTAACTCATCCAATTTAATCAACAAATCAGTTTTTAACCATCATCTTGCACGATAAAAATTAGGAACTTCTCACTTAAAAATGTTTCGATTTTTTATTTGACTCATCTCGTAGCAGAATTTAATGGTCCATTAAGGTCCAAGGGTTTTTTTGTTTTTGAAATTCGATTTTCTGTCAACATTCCCACAGATTTTTACAGTGGACTCTAACGTTTTCACAAACCGTATCACGAGCGACATCGTGAATTTTGTGGCACTAAATTAAGCGTTTTTTGTGATCGTTCTTGTTTGATTCAGGTTCCGACCATTTCGATCTCAAATAACCAGTGAAGTGAGGTCATTAGGTCACGAAGACTCTCGTAGTTACCTCCGAAATAACCTTCAGATGTCAACTAATTTTTTATTTTCCACGTGAATGTGGATTTACGATGATAAACGAGACCTGAGACCAATGAGTCCAACAATTTTCATTTGAAAACCG
Source organism: Oikopleura vanhoeffeni (assembly GCA_004367855.1). Classification (NCBI taxonomy): domain Eukaryota; kingdom Metazoa; phylum Chordata; class Appendicularia; order Copelata; family Oikopleuridae; genus Oikopleura; species Oikopleura vanhoeffeni. The sequence goes on from SCLH01001236.1 coordinate 8,686, forward strand.
ACCGTCTTGGGTATAGTTGCTCTGTCTACGGTAGACAGTCAACCTTCGAAGCATCGACTCATAATTATCCGGAAAATGGGTAATTGATCGACCGAAGTTTTTTGTCTCATTTGATTAGAAGCTATATACGACGTTACGATTCGTTTTTTCAATAAAATTTTGTTTTCCTGTTTTATTATAATAAACCTGTTCGGATATTGTGTAAACTTGTTTTGAACGCAAAACATTCAAAGTTTATGAATTGTAACCAATATCAAAAATATTCTATAATCATCCTAAAATATCAACCTATATCAAAAATAGGCTACTTAAAATTCAAGGTTTTAGTTGTTCAGACATTCGTCCGTTTTCGAGAATATTTTAATGTATAACTGAAAAACATTATTTCACGTTTATCTATCTAATTTGAAATAAATAATTGGGTAGAGAAAGCTTTGCGCTTTATTTAACCTTTTTTTCAGTATTGTGACTGATAACATAAATTTAAATAAATTAAATTTATTGGCTTTATAACTTAATATTCTGAATTACTAATTTTTGAGTAGTTTCAACATAAATAGCAATTTTGAAATAAGAATTCTAGTCTTATTTCCTTTTTTAGCCATTATCGTCAAAAAATTACTCAAAAATATGGGGAAAATTTGAAGGGCTGATGAAGCTATACAATAAGGCACGAAATAAATGATCCAAATATGATATTGTTTTATATTTTTTGCTAAAAAAGAGCTTTTTATTATCAGACGATTGAAATTAAGAAATTTCAAAACTCAAAATCGGTTTCATGATGTTTAACTATCTTTGTAGAGAATTTTTTCTGGTGTATTTATAGACTAAGATTTTTTTTTGTATATGAAGTTACAAAAAAAAATCGATCTTTAAGGTCCCAATTTTCGTGATTTACAGGTAAATGTGACCAGTTCTAGCGAAGCCGTATGAAGTGCTGAAGGCTGATTTTTTGGCCAGTGAAAATTAAGCGTTTCGGCTACCCGTTTTTTTTTAATATGAGGGTGCGGCGACCAATATTTGACCTCTAATGACGTCAAAGTAAGGTCAATCCTCAAGTTTCATCGTATAGACTGTAGTAGCCCAAAAGAATCGGAAGGGTTTACTTCTAATGAACGTAATTAGGACTATTGGGTTCAATATGTACTGAGTAGTCGCTAGAGAGCAAAACTGGTCAACATCCAAGTCAACCTCAGTTCTCGTATATGCTTGTAGTACCTCAAATATCGGAAGGGTCGACTTTCTGATGACGTATTACAAACTATGGGTCAATAGTACTGAAAGGTCGCTAGAAAGAGCAAATCAAGAGCAAAAAAGTTTTTTGCTCTCTAGCGACCTTTCAGTACAATTGATTGACCCATATTACTTAATCGTTCATCAGAAAGTCGCCCCGATTCTTTTGGGGGTACTTACAAGTCTACGAGAACTTGAAGGTTGAACCTTGGGCGTTGACCAGTTTTTTGCTCCTGCGACCTCTCAGTACTTATTGACCCATAGTTTCAAATACGTTTATTATAACTCCGACCTTCCGATTCTTTTGGGGGTATTAACAAGTCTATAACGATGAACTGAGATTGACCTTGAACTTTGACCGGTCATTAGAGGTCAATATTGTCGCCGCCCTCATTAAAAACGGGTAGCCGAAAAAAACGCTAATTTCACGGCCAAAAATCAGCCTTCTAGCACTTCATCGGCTTCGCTAGAACTGGATCACATTTACACTTGTAAAATCACGAAAAATTGACCTTAAAATCGATTTTTTTTTTTGAAATTATTCATAAAAAAAAATCCTCGTCTTAAATGAACAGAAAAAATTCTCTACAAGTAGGTTGAAAACATCGATACCCATTTTTGAGTTTTTGAAATTTCTATTCAAATGTCTATGTTAACGAAGCACTTTTTTAACGGTGTAAACCTTGTCAAAATCTATTCAAATGAAGTCGAAGGATCGTGGAAATGGGGAAATAATCAGTTTTCCATAATAATTAGTTTTCAAAATACTTTCGAAAACTTTTTTCGGAACTGTTTCTATACTTCCGTGTTGCTTTTAAAAATACTACATCGGAGCGTACGTTCGTCGGAGCCTCGTCCGTTTGTTGTTATTAACACAAGACCTCAACGTTGGTGATATAATCTATTAAAAAAGGCATAAGGCAAAGTTTTGTGCGTTTGATATCAATTTGTTTTGCTCGATATGAGAAGATTTAAAATTCAAAACAAAAACTAGTTCTGTAATGGGTTGACAATTTAAATGCCACCTATCTATATTATATTTGGCCAAGTTTTCATTGCTGTTTTTTAAAAGTCACTTTTTTGGACGTTCGTGAAAAAGTTTTTATAATGGCAAAATAAAATGAAAATGAATTTATATTGTAAATAATTTAGGGGGGGAAATTACTCATTGTAAAATTGGAAAGGAGGTTTATTGTCTTTGCCTTTGGTGTCATAAGTTGTTCCTACGCACTGAGTTATGGGACTCCGATTTTGGTTAGGGCAAAGTTTTCAACAAAATGGAAAGGTTTTAAACATTTTCGATGACGAAAACGTCATTGCGTTTTCGAAAAAATGGATTATTTAAAATATCGTAACCGTCAATTCTACCAATCGCGTATCGAAAAAAAGTCAAGTGCAAATGTGTAGGCCGTCTTTCATTTCTCGTTTTGAAGAGAATTATTTGTAATTTTGGAAATTGTTATGTTTTTTTATGGGCGAACATTAAAGTTGTGAGATTTGAAATTAATCTCTGGAATTTATTTGAGACTGATCTTCAACTTTGATAATTTTGCAATGTGATCTTTATTCCGTAATTTTTAAAATGTTGCTATTATTATAATAAATTTAATTATATAATTAAATAAATAAAATGATGATATATCGAACATTTTAACTTGAGAAGATTCAATTTTAAGGTGATTTAACAATTTCTCATGAAGCGGAAACTGCTTTTTTGGAGGCGAATTGTTTCTTAATGCAGTTAAAACAGTATTGGAACAAGATAATGAATCTACAATATAACTTACTAGTGAACTTTGGAGTGAAAAAACTTTCGCTTTATTATTTGAATCGGCGCCACCTGTGGTGACGAGGGCCATTTCGCAATCTTTGAGCAATCTCTATATTAATCACGTGACGAGACGCAAATTTTTTGTTCGTGATTTTATTTTCCATTTTCCCATATATTATTTACTTCAAAGAATTCCGGAACAACCACCCTTTTTTATTAGTCGATACTTAATGATGGGCCAATATAACTATGTGTGTGTTATAAAACACTCTCGTGCAGGTGGGGAGTTAGGACCATCTCGTGTAGTGGGGGTTAAAGAAGTTTTTTGGGTTTTAATCAAGAAAATTTCTCATGAAACACTTTTGAAGACACGAGAAATGTTCAAAGTTTTACAAATCAGTGAGCTGAATGGGCTAAAAAAAAGATGATGCCACATTTTGTTCAAATTAGTATACTGTACTTCGAAAATGGCCGAAAGTGCCAGTATCGCCGAAGACAATAGTAAAAGCCGAATTTTTTTGTATTTGAAACAGTTAGATATGTATTTTTTCTCATTAATTACTCATGTTTAAATGCTTTTATGTATTAATCACCTTCGAAAATTTTTGTAAATAGAAGGTCATGATCTTTGTGCGGACCGTAAAAAACTCTGGGAGTTTTTCGTACTGCAAAATACCAGGAATTTCCGTTCTCTGAGTTCTCAGATCAAGTTTTTTTAATTGACAAATAGTAATTCTATCGATTCTGCTTGTTCCTAGTATCAGTCCTTGTTTTACTGTCGACTCCTTTTCTATTGGCGTCATAAATCGATGAGCAATATTTGGTGGTTTCTTTATGAGTTTCAAGTTGTCTAGAAGACATGTTTGAGGGACGTCTTTTTTCCATTTTATTTAATCTCTTTTTCTGTAATCAATTTTAATCGGAAGTCAGTCCTTTACTCTTAAACTTCCTTACCTTTCCTCCGATCTTGCGCAAGTGATAAAGAGGGCTATGAAACTTCTCCGCAATCTGACTATTGAATTTTCAGATGTTTACCATGAGTTGACTTCTACAAATCATGTTTTAGGTCCAAATATTTAAATGTAAATCAGTGTTTGAATAATTTTTTTCATTTGTAAACTTCGTCGCCATCGCTTTTTTTTGATATTCTGAATATTAAATGACCAACAAAACTGTGAAAACAATGCAGTTGAAGTAATGGCTTTAAAATCAAGGTCTTGACGTTTCGGGTTTATATCCCATTTTGATGATTTATAAAGATTTTTATTGTGTACTTATCTACTAGTTTCGAATTATCTAATTCATTTGTCATTGTCAAATTTTATTAAGATTAACTTTGACTTCAATTTAATTTTTAAGTGAATTTGCTTTAATTTTTTCGCAACATAATCGAGTAGATTATTAAATTGAACCATCAGAACTCAAATCGTTATTTTTTTTGGTGCGTTTTAACACTTTTATTAAAATTTTTTTGAAAGATTTTATTTCTGACTTTATTCAGAAGAAATATCGCGCGCTTCATTGACCAATATTTGTCGGTTTTTTTTCGATCTATAATATGATCATAATTCGAAAATAATACACCTACCAATTTCCAGGTGTAAATTGTTTTCCAAGATATTATTTTAAAAAACGAAACTCCAGTTCTGAAAGTTCGAAACAATTGAAAACTTTTTTAATATTTTTGAATTCAAATTTGGAATTTCCAATAGACAAATTATTTTCGAAAATACATAATATGTTAAAATATAATTTGTTGGTTTATTTTCTAGTTGAACTCAGTCTACCCATTTCCACTAAATTTCAAAGTTTTAAGAACATTAAGGCAGTAGATAATATGAATTACCAGTCACTTCAGTTTAAAGCGACAACCAGTCTCTCGGAGGAATACTACTATCATTGAATCTCGTTTACTGGATTTAATGGCGATTACAACTTACAACTTTGGTGAATCTAATAGAGTCCATATAATAATTAACCAATATTATTCGAATTCAGCGTTAAAAACGCATTGGAACCAAGGTTGAAATCAGCATTCTGATTGGGTTGAAATTTCGACGATAAAAAATGTTTGCCTAGCCAAATATTATTTTTAATTTGTTTTCAAAAAATCCGAAAACTGGTCCGGAGGTAAATCGATCACGATTCTCTCAAGTAAAATCCCTAACTATTTGAATGATACAAACACGCAAAGATATTACACCCATCAAAACCGTTGTTGGCTAGGATAGCCGATTTCATTGGTCAGATCAGGAAAGGAACAACCAAAATGCTCAGATTTCGCATTTTTCAAAATAGTTAGGCTTTTGTATTTGGAGGTTCCGTTTGATCCATATATTCGAATTTTTGATTGCCCCAGTTGCCGAGAATATTGACATGCTATTACAGGGGGCCCAATATCGCCGAAAGTTTTTTCAAAAAAATCGGCAATTTTGGCAAATTCGGGCATATGGGACAGCAATAACTTTTTTTTTGTCACATAAATGAAAACGCGTAGGCGTTTGAAATGAACGTCATATGTCAACATTTTTTTTGAATTTATAGGAGTTTCCATAGATTGAACGAGATGAAACACCGAAATGGTAGAATTTATACTTAACTAAAGCAATCAAAATTAAAAGGTGAAAGAGTAGAATTAATGAAATTCAATCATAGAATGACGTATTAATAAAATCTCAAAAAAAATCGGCGATATGGCCATTTGGTGATATTGGCTCATTCGGCGATATTGGCACAAAAAGTATTTTAGTCTAAATTGTGGCGATTGCGTGGTTTTTTTCGGCGATCGGGCGGCAATTTTTCCGCATAATTTATCCGTCGTTGTGAGATTTTTTCCGAGTTACTCGGACGTAATAATATAAGTTAGGGCTGACCTGACAGTCTTACGTGATTCTGATAATTCATAATTTGTTGAAGAAATGACAATAGGTGTCTCAGTGAGCAATTTCAAGATGATTCATTTTCAAAACTGAATTTTACGTGAAAATTTCCCGCTTGACGACGAAAATGAACTTTATTTTTGAAATAATATCGGAAAGTGAGTTGATTGGTTCTTATTTAAGCATCAAAATCCAGGAAATTTACTATTGGTTAACTAAATTTTTAGTTGGTGATTTCGAAAACAGGTGAATCTACTACAACGTGAAATGTTCTGAAACACGGGGTACTAGGAGGCAACTATTCCAATAATTGATACGAGGGAGATAGTATTATAGCTGAAAAAAATTTATCATGATTATTACTAACTATATAAACCTTAAGGCCTAGCATATTTTTTCCTAACATATTTTTTTCCTAACATCATGTCCATTTTTTGCTAGCGATCAATTTTGCTAAGAACTGATGGACAGTTATTATGATTTTAAAATCACTCCGACTAATTACATGTGGGGGGAAACACGATAGCCCCGATTACGTTTTCTGGGTGAAGATATTATTCTGTCTTAGTGAACTAAAGTCACAATGTTCTTCTGATGTTTTGGTAAACCTAACTAGCACCTTTATTCTTCGCACGGAATAAGTGGAGCGATATATTGACACTTAAGAGGAGGTATAAGGGTTCATTGGTGTTGTAGTTTAGAATTTCGAAATATATTTTGATGGTTTTAAATGCAATGCAGGGGAACTTTCCTTCAAGGGGTATCATGAAATAAAGACATTTGTGATTTTGAAGACAAACATCTGGAATACTACACATTGTACGCAAGCCAATAGTTAGATAAAAGTAATGATGAAGCAGAAATCTCACTTTTCTTTTATAAAATTGAAGATGACTGATTGCTTCTATCCGATTCAGGAAAGAGCTTCAAAATTGAGTTATATTTTGTTTTAAAAGCCTACTTCTTCGTGGTTTTCAGGATAAGAAAATTATTTTACAAATTTATACCATGAAATGCGACGCAACTCTTTTACTATCAGTATAAAAAATTGTCATTATCGCGTCTAGA
>SCLH01001236.1:15660-56520 GCA_004367855.1 Oikopleura vanhoeffeni
AACTTGGAATATCAAACTGATATTTGACCTTGTAAACGTTAATATACAAGATATTTTACAAAAGTAACAATTTGTTTTCTTTGTCAAAAATCAGAGGCCGCAAAATCTCGGACAAAAATTTATCAACATTATTTAAACAGTAGACAACCGTCTAAATTGAAGTGAATTTTCGTTTTTTCTTCGTCGTTACTACTATCGAGTGGTAAGCTCGATTATTTTCGAAAGAGAGGAATTGATTGGCAAGCGTCCAATGGTCAGTTTTTTGAAACATGGCAGCTATCACGTGTATCCAGTAGGTTTGACAATAAGTTACAGCTATTGGCTACCCTAAACATAACCCTCGGGGCACATCAACTGCCAAAAAATATTTTTCCGCTGACCTTGAAAAACGTCAAAATTTCTTTTACTTTTTAGGCTGAGAATGATCCTTGATTTTTTCTGTGTAGCATGGCCAACTTTCATGATTATTCATCATCTAGATTTCTCTGTGTTTCCAAAAAACGTTAAATTAAAATAAATGACGTGGTGCGTCAACTCGATTTTTTTCGCTCTGAAATTAATTTTTCATTTTGAAAGCTGATGACAAAGAAAATGACAAAATTCTAATTTTTTAAAGAAAAAAGTTTGAAATTTTCTTCAAAAGCACATTTTTGACGAATTTGACTTGGTAACTTAGTTTAAGGAGGTTGTCCATGCTGATTTTGCTTGCACGCATGCAGTTTCTTTGTTTCAAAAATAAAACAAAATAATACCGATTCCGAGTGAACTAAGTCTTGTGAAGCGATTGCAATTGATAAAAATGCGCTATGATGACGTCAAAGTCTATTCATAGAATCTATATCCGAAATTCAATATTATAATTGTTACAATTTTTCCCCTTTTTCAATATTTTAATTTTTAGCCTAATCAATGTGATAACGGCGCGCATTAAATCAGCATAAAATAGTGATTGCGAGAAATCTGACAAAAATTATTAAAATATTTTCAGATGCAAATTTAGCTCAGGTAATTTTTTTTTAGGTGGGCCACCCCTTCTCATGACGATTGTTAGAAAACTATAGATGATATCGAGAAACTGTTTTTTGCATTCAAAATTAACCTTGCAAAAAAAATTACCTTAGAGATTCACGAAGATTATTTGAAAAAGAGAAAAAAATCGCATGTAGCGTTCGTGAAAAATAGTTCGTTTTTTTAAAAAAAAAGTACATTTTGACTATATTTAACTATAGCAAGCAATTTTCAAAAATAATTATCGGCGAAGTAAGATGAATTTATAAAATATTATTAGATGCGATTGTAGAGAATTTTTTTTGACCAATAATATCGTCATTATGTCATTTTTGAATATCACGAAATAGATCAATGGAAAGTAAAAGCAGCAATTAGGTTTTATGCATTTAACGNTGAAAACGTTAAAAAAAATGATGAAAAATCACTAATTTCTATGAAAAGTGGCTAATTTTCCAAATAAAAGCAGATTAATACACTTTTTATTATTATTTTTAATTTTATATAGTAATCAAGTGACAGTGTGGACAATTTTTGACTGATTAAATAAATTTTTATAATAAATAATTGGTTTCATGGAATACTTAAATTGAAAATTTTGAAATTTCACTTCCCAAAATATATATCTGTCCCAAGATACGAATAAATTTTACTGTTAAGTGTCTTGTACCAATGAGTTAAAGTAAAATGGCTTTTAAAATAGATGATCCACATTTTTAAAGGTAAAACATAGTGAAAAAAATACCAATAACCATTTAACATTTTCTGCTCGGTATGTACAAAACACTTTCCTAAAAACTGGCTTATCTCACATTTGTATTTGATGTCTAGTTTAGAAACAATTTCTCCGGAAGTAAAACTTCGGCGAAAAATCTCAAAAAATCAACTCCCTGTAATATTCAAACCAAATATCCAAAACAAAAATGAGTATTTTTTTCGAAATCACCGCACAATTTTTTATAATGTATTCTGAAGAAACAATTCTGTGACATTTTTTTTGCTCTTTTTAGAAGGTTTTAGGTAGGCTTGAGCCGATATATCGGCTCTATGATTCCAAGGGTTAAGGGTCCTAAATTGCGATTAAAGGCCATCGCGCCACGGATGGCGCCAAAGACACTACGGGAGTTAAAACCAAGATTCAACTGTTAAAATGCCGAATTTCAAAAGTATACATAATCGTCGCCCCCCCATAATCGTCAAATCGTGGTTATAATGGCCTATTAATAATAGGCTATTATATTAGGCCATTTTTGGCTTGTTTTCACAGAGACAGCTATATAAAAATTATTAAGACGGTTTACCGTCAATTTATTATTTTTCGCGAATTAATTAAATCAGAAATAATAAGCTTATTCGCGATCAATTCATTTCTGGTCTTATACATTGGTCTTGTACTATTTGATGAATGATTGATTAAATATTCTAGAATTCCCTCGGAAATAATAACTTCACGCAATGAAACGTGATTGGATGAATTTTATTTCGATCCAATTTAATTCTCGATATTATTCTTTTTAATAAATTTGGAATTTTACATTTTCAAATTGCAATAAGAGAATTTTTGTTGATTTTTAATATTTACTCCATCACAAGTTTCAGAAATAAATTTAAATGTCAGTGTTTAAGGGGTGTTTAAGGGGGTTCTATAGGCAGCCTATATCTTTTGTACTGAAAATTATTTTGGCTGGATTTTAGAATTTTTGAACTCCACGTAGATTGTTTAATTATATAAGGAAATAAAAATTTGAAAAAATTTAACATTCTGGAATTTTTTTCATAAAATTTGAAACAAGCTTATTTTGAGTATATACAGTATGTGTTTTTTTTTCGCGGGAACAAAAAGTAAACAATTCGGGAGAATTCTCCCTAAAATATAGACAATTCTCCCGGTCACTTGATACTCTGTTCCCCCTAAAAAAAAACACATACTGTAGGTTCTATAGGCAAGTCGTATCTTTTGAACTAAAAGAGCTAAATGTCTGATTTTATGATTTTTGAACTCAACGTGGCTTTTTTAGTCATAAAAACTCAAAAAAATCGTAAAAAATTACTATTGTAGTGCACGGAAAAATAGTTTGCCATGTAGCATGAAAAAAAATACAACTTTCCGTGGCCAAAATAGCAAAAAACAGTCCTTTTCGCCAGCTTTGATACCTTTTTAGTGAGAAAATTAAAAAAAGGGAATAACAATTTTTTCCGCCTTTGAATTTCGCAGATAATGTCGAATTTTGAAACATTTCCTAAATAGGACGAAAATTTTTTGCTCCTGGTTAACCTCATTTACCGGTTGGTTCAACATGCTATCTTAAAAATATGATTCAAAACGTCTTCCAGATATTACGAACTAACTTATCAAAATGTTTTATTCACTTTCTATGTCTATGCTTATATATTTTTTTATGCTTATTATAGTTAGCTGAACCGATATAAATATGTTTCAGCTTGACAAAATTATTTTTATTCATTTTAGGAAAGATTTGAGTTTGAGTTTTCATTTTTGAAATCGTAAAAATTTCAAAAAAATTCAAACTATTATGAAAATTTTCCGCATTTTTTGTCCAAATTTTTTTTGTTTTGTTAATTTAATTCTGTGGGTAAAAACCAAAATAATAGTCACTTTCACTTTCTTCAAAAACGCCTACATATTTTCTGACAGCCGTTTGAAAAATCATAAAATCTTTANTTAAGGGGGTTCTATAGGCAGCCCATATCTTTTGTACTGAAAATTATTTTGACTGGATTTTAGAATTTTTGATCTCCACGTAGATTGTTTAATTATATAAAGAAATAAAAATTTGAAAAAATTTAACATTCTGGAATTTTTTTCATAAAATTTGAAACAAGCTTATTTTGAGTATATAGGTTCTATAGGCAAGTCGTATCTTTTGAACTTTAAGAGCTAGAGGTCTGATTTTATGATTTTTGAACTCAACGTGGCTTTTCTAGTCATATTAACTCAAAAAATCGTAAAAAATTACCAAAAATTTTCGGAAAAAATAGTAAAATTTTTTCTGAGTGTCGAAAATAAAAAAATTTTTCTGCTCTAGCGCTCGAACGGTTAAATATTTGGCCATAGTTTATAATTCCGCTCCAAAAACATTCAACTTACGAATCGTTTGGTCTTTAAAAAAAACTGATTAAGGAAATGGATGTCAAAAATAAATTTCCAAATTGTACTCCTGGGAGTTAAAAAATGAAATCGTTACATCGACACAACAATTTGTTGACAATTATTACAAAAAACTTTAGTGCACGGAAAATAGTTTGCCACGTAGCATGATAAAAAATACAACTTTCCGTGGCAAAAATAGCAAAAAACAGTCCTTGTCGCTAATTTTGATACCTTTTAGTGAAAAAATAAAAAAACCGACAACAATTCTCCGGCTTTAAATTGGCAGATTATGTCAAATTTTGAAAAATTTCCTAAATAGGACGAAAACAAAAATACGGCTTTTTCAAGAGAAATTTTTGCTCCTGGTTAACCTATTTACCGGTTGGTTCAACATGCTATCTTAAAAATATAATTAAAAACGTCTTCCAGAGATTACGAACTAACTTATCAGAATGTTTTAGTCACTTCCTATGTCTATGCCGAGAGAATAAGCAAGTTCAAAAAGTCCATTTTGCCTATAGAACCCCCTTAAAGGGGTACTGGTCGCTTGTGTCATGAGGCCTTGATACTTTAAAAAAATGCTTCAAATTGATTTTAGGTAATTCTATAGTGTACTTACAACTAAATTATCAAACAATTTTTTCGTGTTTTTTCAATTTTTTTCGAAGTATTTTTTCAAAATGAAGTTCAAAAATGAAGTTTTCTTGAATTTAACTACAAAAACTTAAAAAATTTAATTTGAGGTTAGTCAACTTTCAGATTACTTTTTTTGAAATTTTTCTCTTGGGTCCTTGAAAAAATCATATTTCAAGTTTGAGGTAGAAATTTGAACAATGACGGATTTATTGTTTGTATTCGTATGAGCTAGCTTAGAAGTAAATAAATGCATTTGAAAAATTTCCTAGGAGGAGATAGTTTTTCGACGGATAATAGTAAAGAAAATATTGATAATTGTAATATATTGATATTCCCACGCTTGACTCGCTCGCTGTTGTCGCAATTTTTTATTTTTATACGAGACGCTGCTCAGCTCGATTTAATAAAAATTGAATTTTGCCTTTCTTGGGTTCGTAAAATTTTTTTTAGAATTTTTCCGAAATCTCGGTTGTCGTTTCAGTCATAAACACTATAATTTCTTTATATTTTTGTATGCTGTTCTTTAGAATCACATTTTTAGTTTGAAATTACCCAGAAAATTTTTGATACAATAATCAGAAATTTTTTCAAATTGTTAGAAGACAACTGACTTTGATGAACACAGTAAAAAACTTTAATTATGTTATTTTTCATTGATCACAAAATAAGATGGAGAACCTCCTTCAGAAGCTGGTTGTCCTGAAATTAATATCCCTTCATCATACTTCTGTAAATATTCCGGCCCTACTACTTAAGAGGGTTCTGGGTGCTTGATTGCATGCAAAAATTATCTTTTTTTGTCTTATAAATTAAGCAAATTGATACAATTCCTTGGTCAATCCGTCTTGAGAAATTAATTTTGGCGAAAATTTATTTTGTAATACAATTTTGAAGCCTTTTTTGATAGTTTTAACCAAAAAAACATATCACATAAATATGTACAAAAATGTTGTTTTGATAGCGAAATTGAATCTGCATCAGAAACTGAGCTAGGAAAGTATTTTTTTAAATTTGAACACCAATACTAACTGAAATCGGGCCTTTGATTGTTTGTTATGATATTGACATGCTGCTTTTATGATTATAGCAGTACGCACTTGATGTATGATTTAGAGATAACCTCAAAATGATTAAAATAAAATCCGAAAGTTTTATGTATTTTTCTGTGCTTAATATTTTCTTTTATAATAAAAAAAGAATCTAAATAATATAAAACAGAAATATCCCATTTACGAAAATCATTTTTTTCATTATTACCAATAACACAAACGTTATCTGGTGAATCTCAAAAATCCGAACGTTTTGGGTCAACAATGTTTTTGATTAATGTTGCAAGTTTGGATCAACTCGGAAATGAACTCCGCAAAAAATATCCTGCTGTAGACAAATAAAAGCTTGAGAAAAAGCGTTCTCGTAAAGTGTTTCACGAGCTTAAAATGATTTGAAATACAAATTGACACATTTCAAAATTATCACCAGTGTTCACGGAACAATATTTTTTTTACTTTCCAACATTCCAAACAAAATGTATCAGGCTTCAAAAAACAGTCAAAAACTCCCAAGCAATTGCTATGTTAGCACCCAAAACCCCCCTTTAAAAACACACTTTGTTTGTTGATCAGGGCTAGAATATTGAAAGAAGTGAAATGAAGGTATATTTGCGATGAAAATTGTGAAAAGCGGGCTTTAAAAAATATTATTTTGAAAAACAATTTTTGAGAACAAATCTTCACGATATATATTGCGTATACAAAAATCAAACTCATAAACAATTTCAATCGAGGAGGTTACGTCATACTTAGGTCGTCCAAGTTTTGTCTGGAAATTATCCTCAAAATTTTTTTCAGTGATTTGAAAACCATTTAAGAGCAGTTTTACGAAATTTTTCTAGGTCAAGTAAACACATTTTCGAAGGGCTTCGATTTTTTTATGTCAAGTTGAGTATATCCCTTTATCACCTTTTGGTTCGAATGCATAGCCACAACGTTAAAATCACACGTTAAAAGGAGTAGTGGCTACGCATTCTAACCAAAAAGTGATAAAGGGATATCATGTTTAATCTTCAATAGTTCCCAAGACTCAGGGACTCTAACTGATGATGCTCATGAATGTCAACATTCCGAAAAATAGTATTTTGAAAAAAATTTCATAAAGATCAATTGGTAGTAAGTCAGGTTAGATCAACAATTAATAAGAGTTTTCCAGCATCGAATGTTCTAGTTGGATTGTTTTTCTTAATTTGATTGCCAAATTTCAAAACTAATAATTAATAAGAATTTTCTAGCATCTTATAATCTGGTGATTTTTTGTACTTGAAATTCAACTCACTGAGAATGAAAAGCTTTTTAAAGTGTTCAAAATGCTTCTTCTTTAATTTGAAAATCAACAGAGAGTCAAAATGAAATTATCACTATTGCTTTCCGTATGTTCAGGAAGGTGAAGCCAATAAGTTTACTTTTTACACAAACATAACCTGAATATATTTATTTAGGATGCAGACCGGCGAGCTTTTTAACGAACCATAACTGTTGACAAATATTTTTTGACTCTTTCGGGTTAACAAATCCAGACGAAATTGATATTCACTATAAAAAGGTTTTGCCTGTCTACTAGACCGCGTTTAGTGGCCACAAAATATGTCGGCAAACCGAAAAACATATTCAACGTTGTGGTTTCAAACCTTAAAACACGGTTGTCCTCACATAAAAATTTGCTAAATTTTCATCAAAAAAACAAATTATAGAAAAAACTTTTTTTAATGTTTTAATAATATTAATGAACAAAAATATGGATAACCTCAGTTCAGAGTACAGAGCCTGAATATTTGAATGAAACAAACAACTTGAGATATTAGCACCCAATGAAAACCCTGGATTGCGGAATAGGTCGATTCATTGGTCAGATTAAGAGAGAGTCAACCAATAAAATTCCAAGATTTCGCCTATTTCAAATAATAAAAATCCATATAACGGTAATTGAACCGAATTAAAAGAAAATTATGTTTAATTTGTTTCCAAATTGAACCTGATTTTCACGGAATTAAAATACAAAACTTCATATTTAGTTACAAATTGATCAAAATTTTGTTGATCAAAAATAAATGCCAGGAATATAATATTTTTGTTAAATATAATATGGTGCCCAATTTTCTCAAAAATTATGTTCAAAGAATCTTATCTTGCGATACCCACAAATTTTTCCACTTCTAAGACAAACCATAACAGGATACCGATTGTATCAAAATATCAATATGAAAACTGGCATTCTAGAATTTGTTCCAGAAACAGCTCTTGAGGAATTTAACCGAATTAAGCAGCCAATTTCATACAAAGGCGAATAGGAAGATCACGAAGGCATTTTTAAACGCTTATACTTCTTATTAACGTTTGATTTTAACCATTACACAAACTGGTATATTGTCAGCTATTGTATTGCAATAAATTGGCGGTATAGGTTAATGAAGAAATTGTCCAAAACTCATCAAAATTTGTATTCAAACGCCAGTTGCATCGATCTGATCGAAATTTACGCCTTTTTTGATTTCGACTAGGAGCTTGAAGTCCCTTGAAGTCAAAAAATTACGAAATTAGAATTTTGTCTTGTCCAAGGTCGTGAAATTTCATTAAGTTCATTTAGAATTAACCGTGGTCGTTCTATTCATAATCACAATAGAAATTCGTGGTTTTGTGAGATGTTGACTTCCTCACACCAAGAAACGAGAACTTCGCCTCACACCCAAAAGCCTATCTAAGAGCAATACTTTCAGCGCTTATCACGGGAAAACTGGTAGAGATAGCATTGTGTTTTTCACTGATCGCGATCAAGGATAGAATTAAGTAAATTACACATAATATTTTCAAATTTCGAAGTCTGTGAACTCAATTACTGCCAGAGAAAAGAGAGGTTCACTCACCTTGTGTTTGTTGGAAAACTATACATTTTTTCAATTACATATAAGTAACAAATTTACAAGTGAAACTATTTAAATCTGGTTTCAGATTTGAAACATTATATCGCGATGGTTAACAATAAAATTATGCATATCAACGTGCGTCGAAATATATGCAGCAAAAAATGTGAAAAATATTGCTGATCAGCTGATAACTCAAAATCAGTACACCTTTATGTTCCACACTTGATCGATTTGTCTTTGTCGGCTGTATTTGAGTTATATTGCAGTTCAATTTTTTCTGAAAATACATTTTCGAAAAATAATTTTTTTCATTATTTTTAGTTTCATAAAAATCCCTTGTGCAAAAATAATTCTTCGTAGAGACTGCAGAAAAAATAAACTTATATTAAAAGGATTCTGAAATACTTTCATAAAAATTGGCTTCCTTTTTAGATTTCATGTATCGAATATGTGAGAATTTAGATTTTATGTATCGTTTTCACACAATATTTTTTTTATGAAAGTTAGGCGAAAGTCCTAAAAAAAGTAGGAGAAATATTTTTTGAACGGCAAATCGTATGAAATTTCCAACAATATTTTTGGAAATGAAATTGCGAACACTATAAGTTATAGACTATAACTAGCACGTCCACCAATCGATTTTCGGACGTGCTAACTATAACGCATTTGACTTGAAGGTCTGTGACGATATTATTTCTGCGCCGTTTCGGCCCCTGAAATTTTTTGCCTGTAGATAGGTAAAGGATGTGAGGACGTGAACAAATCAGTATTCGAATTTATGGAATTTTTTTCAAATTTTCTTAATTTCAGAGAAGTAATCTGACTTTTGTGAACTTAAAATAATATAAATTAAATTTTCCCCCGATTTGAATAACTTTTTAGAGTTTCCAAGTTGCGAATACTCAGTTGTTTATTCTGTACAATTTACATGATTATGGAATAAAATATCCGAAACGTCGTAAATAACTATTTTATAATAAATCATTTTATAAAATTATATTATATAATGCTACTTTTTGTTATAGATCAAAAGACATTTTAGCTACTCGACAACCTTCTCAAAAAAGTTATTTTCCTGATGTTTCATTTAAATATTTTTAGTTAAATCAGTCTAATGTATGGTGGGAAATGGAGTGCACCAAATTGGTCTGATCAATCAACTTATGCAAGAGGCGGTGCCCTGACAAATATGAAGTCGAAGTTAATGTCAACCTTTATGTACAATACGACTTCAAACGCAAAAAAATCGACTCTCTCTACATTTAACATAGCAAACCTGGAATTCCCAAGCTAGAAAATTGAAACCTGGTGTACCATTTCAAATGGATCTGTTATAAATGCTACGTTGAGCGAACTGAAAAGGTCCTTCGTATTCATGCCGAAGAACACCCTACCTTCTCGCTTGCTGAGAAAATTAACCATCAAAACCTCAATACCTGTGAAATACTAACGCGAAACGTAGTTTAAATAAATATAATTAATAATTTAACTTATAATTACTCTCACTTTAGGAATAGTATTTTTTGGGTAGTCAGGACTCTGGCAATACGGCTTATCGATTCTAAATTATTAAAAACAAATTAAAAAAAAAACATCAAAATAAGATAAGAAAAAACGCCGGAACCTCCATTAGTGACAATAGTATAAAATATATAAATCTGCGAAAAAGAAAGTACTGTTAACGGATCAAGAGTTAATTTGCGGGGTTGCTGCATGCGAGGGTTTAAACTGGGGAAAATGTAATAATAATATATTTGTCATCTCTGGGCAGTCGCTTAAATAAGAATGCCACGAAGACATTGAACTGTTTTCGGGCCAAAAGAATAATCATGATACAAGTAGCAAAATTGGCCTTAAACAACTAGGCTGTCCACCATGATAACAGCCCCCAGGACCTATTCGCTATAAACAGTGAACAAAATTTTTTTCGAAAATTTCCGGAGGTTCTTTCTCGAGTAGACAGGACCAAACTGGAAAACCTATAAAATTTTTTCGGGCATTGTTAAAAGTTTTGAACTTAGAAATTTTATTTTCTAAGGTCAATAAAAATCTGTGAACACGGCCCCCATGAAATTGAATTCTGGAAAGGCCGACTCGAGACATTAATTTGTCAAATCGGGAAAAATACAAAAATAAGGGGGTTGCGTGTTCACAAAATCCTCTTCCATTATAAAAAAGGCAAAAAAACCACAAATTGCAAAAGAGCCGTTTTTTGGATGAGAATCGGCTAAATCTCCAAGTTTGTTATAAATGTCGTTTTGGAATGGAAATCGACCAAATCCCTTGGACTTTCGAAAATGCCATTTTTGTGTTGGGATTTGGCTAAATCCCCTGGGTTTTCAACATTGTCGTTTTTTTCTGAGATTCGACATCCCCTATGATTTTTTAAATGTTGTTTTTTTGTGAGGAATCAACAAAATTCTCATAATTTTCAAAAAACATGGACGGGTCCTTATAAAACGTTTCCATTAAAAAAAATAGCATTTGAAAATTCGCTATAATTTTCATCAAAAAAATTCAAATTTTGACTTTTGAAATCAGCTTAAATAAGTTCACCGCCATTTTGAACTTTGAAGAAACGTTTTCGTTGCTAAAATAAGTTGTTGTCTATAGGCCTCGGCAAAATTTCGTGCAATAAATTGCTTCACCTGCTTTCATATTTATTTGACCAAAATCGTGAAAAGTTTTTGCAGCCTCGAAAGGAGTAAATATGGTCAACATTTTCTAAATGGCTTGTTGTTTCGAAAAATGCTATAAATTGAGGAATATTTGATGCAAGTTTATATCGATATTGTAATCAAATTTTTCATGTTTTAAAAATCGGCTCTCGAAAAATGATCCTGTTCGTTTATCAAAAAAAAAATTTTAATTAAATTTTCTGCAAAAAAGTAGGAATTGGTACGTTCATTATAAATTCTGGCAAGTCCTAAATATTTAACATTACCCTGTTGCAAAGAAAAAAATTCAAAATATTTTTATTTTTTAGCCAAAAAAAATAGTATCAACTGTGGACCAAAAATGTGGCCTGAAAATATGTTTAAAAATTAGACTTTCAATTGCTTAAAATAATTTAAAGAGATAAATTTTTGAAATAACCGATAAGGATTTTTAATTCTCAAAAATGAATATCCCTTCAAACTAACGACCGAAGTCGATTTTTTTAAAACACCAAAAAATGGGCGAGTGATTCTCTAAAGTTCTCTACCTCGGCATGCCGTGCACTTCTTGTACCAATCCAAAGGATGTTAACGGGTCAAGGGTTAATTTGCGGGGTTGCTGCATGCGAGGGTTAAAAACGGGAAAAATTTAATAATAATATATTTGTTATCTCTGTGCAGTCGCTAAAATAAGAATGCCACGAAGACAGTGAACTGTTTTCGGGCCAAAAAAATAATCATGATACAAGTAGCGAAATAGGCCTTAAACAACAACTAGGGTGTCCACCATGGTAACAGTACCGTCACAAAAAATGTCATTATGATTCAGTTTAAATAATTAAAATTTAAGAAATATAGGTGTAAAGTTTACAGTTTTCAAATCCAGGTGGATGAACAGTTTCGAGTTGACACCGTCGATTTTTTTTCTGCTTTTTGATCGGTGGTATCGGCTGCTTTTTTCTTCAGACTTCAAATTTCAAATTTTGGCTAGGAATTCTGATCCTTTAACATGAAAATTTATTCCTTTTGCAATTTTTTTAATTGAAACTTCGCCATGTTGTATTGCGTCCTGAGTATGATTCCGGCAAAGTTGGCGTTGTAGGGGTTGTCCAAGTCCAAAACGGCTAATTTTAGTATCAATCAGATCCATACGAATAGGAATTAAAACAATATTCGCTGGACATTCATTGAACCGTGAATTTAATTTATAAATGCACTTTAATGTCAAAGATTTTTTGGTCGTATTATCTTGACGATATTGAAAATATTTTGCACCTTCTTTAAAATGGAAAATTAAAGAATTTGATTTACCCCTCTTCGTAACGTTTGAAAAATTGGGGCTTTTTCGAGTTCCAAACTCATCATTAATTCTGGATAGATAAGGAACAATTTTGTCGCTCATTTTTGATTTTTATTTTATTTATTTTTGTCGTTTATATAAGAAATTAGGCTCTCACCACAAAAATAATAAGTAAGATGTGTGAAACATGTTCAAGCTGTTTATTTATAAATACAAATGTACCGCCAAAAACTCTCATTATTTGTTAATTTTAACTTATTCAAAGCAATTACAGCTCCTTATTAATATCTGTCTTTATGAACTAATTTTGCTCTCGCGGCCTAAGCATTTTGCCCGTTGTTTTTAAATCTGACTCTCGCGCCCTAACCATCTTGCCCGTCGTTTCTAAGTTACCTCTCGCGCACCAAATGACCACTCTCAGAGAGACCGTCGTTTTCGGTCTACCCGATTACGAATGCCTACGGGTTTTTTCATTTTTTGAACACAAAAAAGTATTTTGTTCCCATATTGCTGAATGTGCCAATATCGCCGAATTTGCTGATATCGCCGAATTTTCCCATGTCATTCGATTAAGTCTTAAAGATAATCAAAAAAATTCAGAACGAGAGTTTTAATTATTTTTAATGGGATTTCGATGAAAAGATAAAAATATCAAACAAACATTCAAGCTTTTATTATAAAGAGTTAAATGAAAAAAAAATGGGTTTTATTTGTAATTCAAGTCTGTTAACAGGTATAAATTAGTTATCTTTACTTTTCTTTACTTGAATGGGCTTGGTTCATTTTCAGGATCCGTTTTTTCATTATTTTGTTCTAAATGCGTATTAAAATGATGTTTATAAATTAGTTCATATCCTCCTCTTTCTCTTCTTTTGGGATTTGCTTTAGGCTCAGGATCACTGTCTTGCTGATCCTCTTGCTCAACCCTTTCTTGCAACGAAACCATCTGCGCGATAGCTTTTTGAGCTTTGAGATCAATTTGCTTCATTTGGTCGGCCCCCCTAAAGTTTATCAGTATAAAAATACTTTCAACTACAATAAAAGCGTCACAAATACAAAAAAAATGCAAAAATTATTTAAAATTGTCAAAAGAGCGTAGGCGCATCAAATATGATGACCAAACTTGGTTTATTGCACGAATAGATTATTGAAACGTTTTCTTAGTTTGTATTTTATCTGTACTGCTGATTTTGGTCTACGCACTTTTCAAAGAAGAAGAAATCATAAGAACTTAAGATTAATAGCAGGGGTCGGCAAATTTTCTGAAATCGTTGGCTCTGCTCTGCTCTAAACAGTGTCAAGCTTTTTTGCTCGCATCTGATGCCAATTCGTACTTAGCTTCAGTCTATAATAGTTGCCTACGGATTTGGTTGAAAAATATCATTCAATGTGCTCTGAAAGTGACCTGACAGAGTAAAATAGAGCAGACTGGGCAAAGTCTGCCGATCCCTGATTCAGATAGGGTTTCCAAACCGTGAACATTTGTGATTATGAAAACCAGTAAATTATTGAGTTGTTGGATTATTTAAGTAACCAACAATATTCAGAGAACACGTACAGAAAATCAGTCCAATAAACTTTTTGACTTTTTTTATGTTACATGTGAGTGTTATTTTGAGCGATTTAAAAAGGTATCAAATCGAGATTTCATTTTTAAGAGCATTAAAACATTAAAAAGATACTTGTTATATTCTGAGGATATTTATTAAACTACTTCAAATGTTGATAGCGATATCATACACTTGCTTCAGCAATTGCTCGGAGAACAAATTTTATTATCGTCAGTTGTTTGTGAAATTTTGGAGCCGCACTGAAAACGAGAACGTATCGTCCTGGAGGAAGTTTATACATGTATCTAAAATAATTTTAAGAATATGTTTCAGACCGATTTTCTGGAGTTAAATATTTTTGTTCATTTAAAATTAAACAAATTTCATAAAAATTTTTTGTTTATTCAAAATTGAAAATTAAAATTAATTTTTCGTCAAATTTTAAGTTTGTGGCGTTAAAATTAAATTTGAAATTGTCAAAATTGGATTTTTGCCAAAATTCGAGGAAAATGAGAAGATCAGTTTCTTTGCAATAAAAATTATCGTGTACACAAAGAACGAATTACCATACCTTTTTCCTGGTACGGTTATTTGTGTGTAGATAGAAATATTTTGTACACCCAGAGTCTGCAAAAAAGCCAATTTTTTACTTTGAACCCTGTCTTATCACTCACTTACTCAAAATTCCGAACTTCAAAATTATTTTTTTCTTAATTCTGTGTACACATACCCGTTATGTTTGTAATAATCAATCACAAAACCATTTTGGGCTGGCAGCACAGGATGGACTTTTTCGGCGGTCAATAAAGTGCTTTTGTCGTAATTATGACCACGAGGTGGTAGTTTTGTGAATAAATTTAAAGTCAAGTTGAATGGTTCTCGGACGGAGCAATTTAATAAAAATTGCACAAGGACTGTTTGCTCACATTTTTTGACTTCGATGATAATTTGATGAGTTCGGGTAGCTTCCAGAAAATTTTTGGTTAATTCTTTGCAGTCATTCGGAGAGTTTATTCCAGACCGGAAATCACCGATGACTTGATGATTTTTGTTCGATCTAAGAAGAATTTGAAGGTTTAAATTAAAGTGAAAATATATTTTGGGAAGATTGCAAAACAATATTCAAATATTTTTTCTTGGGTAAAATTTTCCAAATTTTTTAGTAAATTTTCTGAAAAATTAAAATTCTCCGAATTTTCATTTTTTTCGCTAAAAAATAATTTTCATTTTCAAAAATTCAGTCGATATGAAAAATTCAAAATGAAAAGTGAAATTTCTCAGAATACGGAAAGTACTGAAAATTATTATTATGATGAAAGTCTGTTCCTCCTAAAATAGCCATTAAATCAGCTCAATAATAAATTTTAAATAATTTTTTCTGATAAATACAGTCTGTTAGTCTCGGAATAATTGAAAAGTCACCATATAGATGCAGCATGAAATATGTAAACTTATGTTGGTTTGGGATGAGTTTTGTTGATGTTATCTTATTCTGTGGATGAGCATACGACAAGTCTGACCTATATAAGTTTCATCACATGGACATAAGAAATCGTATACAACGTTAGACTTTTCGTATGTGTCAGTCACAGGTTTTGTTAAGAATGAAAAAAGTTTGCTTACTTTTACACTACGGTCATTAACGTTAACTCAAAATAAAGGTACAATATTTGAATAATATTTGCCATTTACGGGTTAATTTGCACATAAAATATTTTATTTGAGGTGACGAGTATTCAAAGCAGACAGTGTGAGTAGTAGGTTTTCGAGCCGGTTTTTCACTGTCAGATAGGAATACTATCATTTTACTATTAACTAGTGCTGGCGGATAAGAATTTAGAGAATAAAGCTCTTTGAGTTCTGCAAGAGTTTCTAAGAAATTTTCATGTAAGCTACTCCCTCTGAAGATTAGTCAGTTTACCGCCCTCAAGATATTTTTAACTTACAACAGCCTCTTTAAACTTTGAAATAACTGTTTGAAGTCCATTGTTTAAAATTTATTATAAGAATTTTTTTTATAATTTATGTTCAGGTTATTTTGAGCGTTATCCATTGTTTAAAATTTTGCTTCATTCACCTCTCGTCTGGTAAATAACAAATATCCAGGTTCGAAAAGTAGGTCAAATAATCTGTAAAACACATCCAAAAAGTCCCGTCTGTATCATCATTCACCAAATACTTTTCCCTATCCTCCTCTGAAACAGATTCCCAAAAGTTACTTTTGTCCGACCAATCTCCATTCCATTCTATTTTACTCCATGGATTTCGAAGCCTGACCAGTTTAATTGACTGACCAGAGTAAACAACCACAGATGCCGTATCTAGCAAAGAATAAGCATGGCTTTTCACGAGGCCTTTTGATAGAAGAAGACCGTCCGTAGTTTCCGGTTCGTTTTGGGACGTGCAGCAAACTGAACGATTTTTGGTATTGGTCAGCCAATCAAAAAGGTCAAAACGACTTTTTTTCAGTTTTTTCATGGAGGCAGCAGAGAGCGTAGGAATAGAGATTATGATGCCACCAGTCAAATTACATAAAGCCCAACTTGACTCGCCTTTACAATGGTTCACATATAAATTTGGAATGTAAGGTTCTGCTCCTTTTTGTCCAATTAGCATAACTTGCTTTCCGCCATGATAAAACCAATCAAAACGGTAGAATTCAGATTTATGCAAATTGAAAAAAGAAGCAAAACCTTTCATACTGTATATTAAGCGTGTCCACCATTAATTTGGACTTATAGAAATAATTGGTGGATTCTTCTGAAACTTCTTTGAGGTGAATATTATAAGTCAAAATGAAAAAAAATTATGAAAAAAATTTCCGAAACCAAAATTTTCGAAACCAAAATTTTCGAAACCAAAATTTCAAAGAAGAAAATTTCATAAGAAAGAGTAAAAAAACCTCAGTGACTACATTCATCATCACTGGAATTGATGTATCTTTCATTCAAAAAAAATCTCACTTGTTAAGGCATGTTAGCGAGTTTGGGAGCCAAAAAACCTCTATTTTGGTCAAAAATACGATTTTTCGAACAAATTTTTTTTCTTTTTTAATATCGATTTTCGAAAGAAAATACTTATATGAAAAGACGCGCAATACAATTTCACACAAACCAGTATATGTGGAAAATCAACCCTAAGTGGTCGATTTTTGCCGCAAATCGATTGTTGGACACGCTATGTATGTGTAAACTAATTTCGAAATTTACGAGAAATTAACTCTAAGAAGTTCACTTTCAGACACTTAGTTCCCAGAATCTGCTTTTTCTTTATTACTTAACTTAAAATGTAGAAAATGTTTATTTGAGGAGACTCTACGAGTTAATTTCGGGAATTATTAATTATGTTACGGGCAATGAATCCTTGAATTTGAGCCATATATTTTTGTCCTAGATTTTTGTCTTAGATTTTGGTCCTATTCAATCATTAAAATCATATAGAAATTATTTTTCAATAATTAAGTCCTAGAATCTGGTTAACAGATTTTCGTCCTTGATTGTTTTCCAGTGGGAGTCCTTAAAAGTTAGTCCACGAATTATTATCTAGATTTATTTTTAAAGTTTTATAAGTTATTTCGAGATTTTGATAATTTTTTTCAAATATCAAGGAATGTCTTCTTTCAGATTTTTTTAGAAAATTCAGATTTTCGTCCGCTCTTCAATTTTTAAATAACGCAATAAATTTAAGGGAGTACTAGTCGAATTTTTAGGCGAAAAACAGGGTTTTCAGAGTCGACTCAATGATTGAACAAACATCTCTATTTCACCATAAGGATAACTAAACAAAAATCTTACTCTGGAGTATCATTTCGTTGGCTTCTGATTGGCTGACTAATCAGAAAAGATCTTTCAAAAGTGACGATATTTTCTCTCCAAAATGTATTACTTCCCTCAGTTCTTAAGATAGAGAAAAGTTAATAGTTTTTATTGCCCTTTTTTGTTCATTAAGATTTCATCCGGCGCTAGAATGGGCAAAATGTTTTTGGGGCTTATTTTAAGAGTTCCAGGGTTAATACATCTCCCGTGATTATGACAGCAGAAAATGAAAAATAGTATAAATGCGTTACTGAAAATAGGGACAGAGCACCAAGAACCATAATTTTTGTTTTTGTTCCTTGATTGTTCGGAAACAGCGATAATTTCCCAAAAATCTCAAAATTTTGACAAAAACGATAAAAATGATTTCCAAATCGCGATATAGATAATTTTTGATGATCAATGAGAATAAAAAACTTTTTTTCGACTCTTTTTTTTCCCATATTTTCATGAAAAACATTCAAGAAATAATCTGGAAAATTTCATGACTGAGTCCCCAAATGCCACCAGTACTCCCATAACCCTTGTGAGCACAGAGCCACAACAGTGGCTCAAGCATACCTTAAATCATTCAAAAAAGGCAAAAAACGGGATAGTAGAATCTTTTCTTTCAAACACATTATAAATAATTTTGATTCGGTTCCCAAATAATAATTGAATTTTTTTCAAATGTTTGGTTCCAGTATCACGGGGTTTTGATTTATTGGCATTTTTCGCCTATGTTTCACTTCCGGAGAAATTTTCAACTTCAAGTATCCCATGAAAAAATTAAATTATTATAAATTAATATAAATTGTCCACAGTTGTATTTCATGGCCATAAAAAGTAAAATAATCTGCTTTTATACAAAAAAATAAACATTTTTTTTCAAAAATCATGATTTTTTCATCAAAATTTTTGTCTTACTTTTAAATTACTTGTGATTTATTGGAAATAAATCAAAGCGGACAAACATTTGACGGAGGCAAGATACTTGTGCATCGTTAACGATAAAAATGTAACTTGTTAAGACAATTGTAACCGTGTATCACGTGATATGGTTTACCTTGCTTTTCGAGCTGTATTTTCTAAAACTAAAAATTCTAGAATATAGAAAGTCGGATGCAAAAACATTACCTTTCAACTTCCTTATTAAGAAAAAATTGAAATTCAAACCGCCTTAACCCGTGTGAGCACACTGCCTTTATAAAGGCTTTTGCATATTTAAAATCATCCAAAAAATGCAAAAAAATATCGAAGAATTGTCTCGTTCGAATACACTATAAAGAATGTTGCAAGAATGTCAAAAAAATAACTTATTTTTTTTTGGAAATTTTGTTCAAATATTACGTAGGGTTTATTTTTTGAAATTTTTTCGAATCTTTTACAGCAGGGTCCGGCGGATAAGTGAAAGTTTTTTCGCTCAAAACCTTCACGTATCAGCCGGATTTCACCTATCCGCCGGACGGCTGTGAAGATACGCTCTGATTGGTCAATAAAAACAAGGTCTAGATTCTATAATTAGTTAAAGGGTAGTCACTGGACTACTATCAGAAGTTAGAATTAAGGCTGATTTTTGCTTCATTTTTAATCTAAATGCAAAAGTGACGGCTTTGAAAACCTCAGAAACTACTTTTCGGATTAATTGACTCACGCAGTAATTTGAATTTAGCTTCTTAGAATGCATTTATTTGAACGATGACATAGGTCAGATATCTTGTGCATCGATTTCAATACCAAAATAATTGTGAAAACAACTGTGAGCTTGTATCACGTGATATGCTGTACCTTGCTTATCAGTAAATTTCTAGAACTAAAAATCTAAATTCTAAAATATCAAATGCCGGATGCAAAAATATATCGTTTGAAGTTCCGTATGCAAAATAAATTAAATTACAACTACCTTGGGCTTCCTGTAATACGCGCTTGAAAAAAGCCTTTATAAAGGCTTTGGTGCATTGGCGGAACTTGTTTTTCTGTGCTCACATGGGCTTTCTGTTAACAATGTTTCAAGTATAGCCACAATTGTGGCTCCAGTGCCTTGGCGGAATTTTTTTTATATCCTATTCCGAGTAATGTAGATCAAAATTGCCTAGGTAAAAATACAAACCAATTGTGTGTTCAATAAAAAAATTCCGCCAAGGCACTGGAGCCACAATTGTGCTATACTTTAAACATTGTAACAGAAAGATTAGCCATGTGAGCACAGAAAAACAAAGTTCCGCCAAGGCACCAAAGCCTTTATAAAGCTTTTTCAAGCGCGTATTACAGGAACCCAAGGTAGTTGTAATTAATTTTTTTTTGCATAGGAACTTTAAACAGATATTTTTGCATCCGACATTTGATATTTTAGAATTTAGATTTTAGTTCTAGAAATTTACTGATAAGCAAGGTACAGCATATCACGTGATACAAGCTCACAGTTGTTTTCACAAATTATTTTGGTATTGAATCGATGCACAAGAATCTGACCTATGTCATCGTTCAAATAAATGCATTCTAGAAGCTAAATTCAAATTACTGCGTGAGTAATTAATCCGAAAAGTAGTTTCTGAGGTTTTCAAAGCCGTCACTTTGCATTTAGATTAAAAATGAAGCAAAAATCAGCTTAATCTACTTCTGATAGTAGTCCAGTGACTACCCTTTAACTAATTATAGAATCTAGACCTTGTTTTATTGACCAATCAGAGCGTATCTTCCCAGCCGTCCGGCGATAGTGAAATCCGTCTAATAGTGAAGGCTTTGAGCGAAAAAACTTTCATCATCCGCCGACCTCTGTAAAGATTCGAAAAAAATTCAAAAAATAAACCCTACGTAATATTTGAACAAATTTCCAAATAAAAATAAGTTATTTTTTTGATATTCTTTGCAACATTCTTATTATTGTATTCGAACGAGAGAATTCTTCGATATTTTTTTGCATTTTTTAGATGATTTTAATATGCAAAAGCCTTTATAAAGCAGTTGCTCACACGGGTTAAGGCGGTTTGATTTCATTTTTTCTTAATAAGAAGTTGAAAAGTAATGTGTTTGCATCCGACTTTCTATATTCATAGAATTTTTAGTTTTAAAATACAGTTTGAAAAGCAAGGTAACCATATCACGTGATACACGGTTACAATGCCTTAACAAGTACATTTTTATCGTTAACGATGCACAAGTATCTTGCCTCCGTCAATGTTTGTCCCTTGATTTATTCCAATAAATCACAAGTATTTATTAAGTAAGACAAAAATTTTGATGAAAAAATCATGATTTTTGAAAAAAAATGCTTATTTTTCGTATGTAAGCAGATTATTTAACTTTTATGGCCATGAATACAAACTGTGGACAATTTTATTAATTTATAATAATTTAATTTTTCATGGATACTTGAAGTTGAAAATTTAGAATCTCTCCGGAAGTGAAACATAGGCAAAAAATTCTAAAATCAACATCCCCGTGATACTGGAACCAAACATTGGAAAAAAATTCAATTATTATTTGGGAACCGAATCAAAATTATTTATAATGTGTTTGAATAAAGATTCTCGATCCCATTTTGCCTTTTGAATGATTTAAGGTATGCTTGAGCCACTGTTGTGGCACTGTGCTCACAAGGGTTATGGAGACTCTGGTGCATTTGAGACTCAGTCATGAATTTTCCAGATTATTCTTGAATGTTTTTGATGAAAAAATATGGAAAAAAAAGAGTGAAAGAAGTTTTTTATTCATTGATCATCAAAAATTATTTATATCGCGATTTGGAAATCATTTTTTATCGTTTTGTCAAAATTTTGAGATTTTTGGAAATTAAATCGCTGTTTACCGAACAATCAAAGAACAAAAAACAAAATTATGACCTTGGTGCTCTGTCCCTATTTTCAGAACGCATTATATACAATTTTTCATTTTCTTGCTGATCTACACGGGGGATGTTTTACCCTGAAACTCTTGAAATAAGCCACAAAACATTTTGCCCATTCTAGCGCCGATGAAATCTTAATGAACAAAAAGACCTCGTATTCTGTGCACGTTTTTTCTGGGCAATAAAAACTATTAACTTTTCTCTAGTAAGAACTGAGGAAGTAATACATTTTGGAGAGAAAATATCGTCACTTTTGAAAGATCTTTTCTGATTAGTCAGCAATCAGAAGCCAACGAAATGATACTAGAGTAAGATTTTTGTTTCTAGTTATCCTTAGGTAATAGATAGTTTTGTCATTCAGTTATCATTGAGTCGACTCTGAAAACCCTTTTTTTGCCTTAAAATTCACTAGTACTCCCTTAAATTCATTGCGTTATTAAAATTAAAAGCGGACGAAAATCTGAATTTTCTAAAAAAATCTGAAAGAACGACTTCTTATATTTGAAAGAAATATCAAAATCTCGAAATAACTTATAAAACTTTAAAAATAATCTAGATAATAATTCGTGACTAATTTAAGGACTCCCACTGAGAAAACAATCAAGGACGAAAATCTGTAAACCAGATTCTAGGACTTAATTATTGAAAAATAATTCTAATGATTTGAATGATTGAAAGGACCAAATCTAAGACAAAAATAGGACAAAAAATTATGGCTCAAATTCAAGGATTCATTGCCCGTAACCAATAAATAATTGCCGAAATTAACTCGAAGAGTCTCCTCAAATAACATTTTCTACATTTTAAGTTAAGTAATAAAGAAAAACGGATTGGAACTAAGGTCTGAAAGTTAACTTCTTAAGTTAATTTCTCGTAAATTTCAAAATTAGTTTAACATACATAGCGTGTCCACCAATCGATTTTCGGCAAAAATCGACCACTTAGGGTTAATTTTCCACATAACTGGTTGTGTGAATGATGTGTGCGCGTCTTTTCATATTAAGTAATTTCTTTCGAAAATCAATATTTAAAAAGAAAAAAATATTAGTTCGAAAATCGTCATTTTTGACCAAAATAGAGGTTTTTTGGCTCCCAAACTCGCTACATGCCTTAACAAGTGAGATTTTTTTGAATGAAAGATAAATCAATTCCAGTGATGATGAATGTAGTCACTGAGTTTTTCTCTTTCTTATGAAATTCTTCTTAGAATTTTGGTTTTTGAAATTTCGGTTTCGTGAATTTTTGTTTCGAAATTTTTTCATAATTTTTCTTTCATTTTGACTATAATATCACTCAAAGAAGTTCAGAAGATTCCACCCATTATTTCTATAAGTCCAAATAATGGTGGACACGCTAAATATACAGTATGAAGTTTTGCTCTTTTTTTTAATTTGCATAAATCAGAATTCTACCGTTTTGATTGGTGTCATTCAGGGCGGAAGCAAGTTATGCTAATTCGACAAAAAAGGAGCAGAACCTACATTCAAATTTATATGTGAACCATTGTAAGGCGAGTCAAGTTGGGCTCTATGTAATTTGATGGTGATTATAATCTCTATTCCTACGCTCTCTCTGCCTCCATGAAAAAACTGAAAAAAAGTCGTTTTGACCTTTTGATGGCTGACCAATACCAAAAATCGTTCATTTGCGCA
The DNA here is from genome assembly GCA_004367855.1 of Oikopleura vanhoeffeni. Classification (NCBI taxonomy): domain Eukaryota; kingdom Metazoa; phylum Chordata; class Appendicularia; order Copelata; family Oikopleuridae; genus Oikopleura; species Oikopleura vanhoeffeni. Next base: position 39,130 of record SCLH01001236.1, read on the forward strand.
CGAGCCCAAAACGAACCAGAAACTACGGACGGTCTCTTCTATCAAAAGGCCTTTGAAAAGCCATGCTTATTCTTTTGCAGATACGCATCTGTGGTTGTTAACTTCTGGTCAGTCATTAAACTGGCAGGCTTCGAATCCATGGAGTAAATAGAATGGAATGGAATTGGTCGGACAAAATTACTTTTGGGAATCTGTTCAGAGGGGATGGGAAAGTATTTGGTTGAATGATGATACAGACGGACTTTTGGATTGTTTTACAGATTATTTGACCTCTTTTCGAACTGATATTTGTTATTTACCAGACGAGAGGTGAATGAAGCAAAATTAAAAACAATGGATAACGCTCAAAAAACCTGAACATAATTATAAAAAAAATTCTATTAATAATTTTAAAAATGGATTCAAACAGTTATTTCAAGTTTAAAAGGCTGTTGTAAGTTAAAAATATCTAAAGCGGTAAACTGACTAATCTTCATGAGGGAACTTGATTCGAGCAGCTTACCTGAAAATTTCTTAAAAACTCTTGCAGAACTCAAAACAGCTTTATTCTCGAAATTCTTATCCGCAGCACTAGTTAATAGTAAAATGATAGTATTCCTATCTGAACAGTGAAAAACCGGCTCGAAAACTACTACTCACACTGTCTGCTTTGAAACTCGTCACCTAAATAAAAATATTTATGTGCAAATTAACCCGTAAAATGGCAAATATTATTCAAATATTGTGACCTTCTTTTGAGTTACTTAATGACCGTAGTGTAAACAGTAAGCAAACTTTTCTCATCTTAAAAACCTGTGACTGACACATACGAAAAGTCTAACGTGTATACGATTTCTTATGTCCATGTGATGAACTTTATAGGTCAGACTGTCGTATGCTCTCCACAGATAAACAAAACATCAACAAAACTCATCCCAACCACATAAGTTTACATTTCATGCTGCATCTATATGGTGACTTTTCAATTATTCCGAGGCTAACCGACTGTATTATCAGAAAAAATATTTTAAAATTTATTATCGAGCTGCTGATGGGTGACCTGCGTGTCAAATGAAGCCTTTCTTATATAGCGCAATTTTGAGAAAAATCGAGAAGCCATTCTGTGTCAAATTTACGGAGATTATTTTTTTGAATTTTTGACATAAATTTTGAAAATTTGGTGCTTTCTCATTGGCTGAAAATAAAAACTGCTTAAAGTAATTTTGACCACGAAATGAATTCCCGAGTTAAACTCGTCTAAAAACATTTTTTTATTTTAAGATTTTTTTTCAAAAATGGCATTTTTTGGGGCTTGAAATCATGAAAATCGGCATTTTTTCACAAATAAAAATTTTTTTGAATTTTGAAACAGTCCAGGCTAATTTTTTACATTGTTGATTCTGAGAATAATTGACCAGACAAAATATGTGTACTTTCATTTTTTTTTATAATGAGCTTTCCTGTAAATGCTAAATACTGTGCTGCTGTTTACACCACCAAATCATTGAATCGCCTCTAGCACCACCTGTGGAATCTTGACTCATAGTTGCTAATACCGTTTCCACAAAGTCGATTGCTGGCATTCTTGAGTACCATAAAATCATTATTTCAAATAATGCGAGTTTTCGGACACCTCCATTTCCGTGTTACACCACGTGATCATGGTCCTACACTTAATTTGAATTTTAATCTGGAGGCAGAATCTACGCTCAAACCAAAAAAAATGATTAGCATTGAAAAAAAAAGATGTACTTAGCTTTTTTTGAAAATAAAACTTTGACACTCAAAACAGCGCCACCAAGTGATTGCACCAAAAAATATTTTTTGGCAATAATTTTTGGCGTGAAAAACGCTTAAGATCCTATAGTTTCAGGTTTATAGATCTTTTTATAAGGTAGCTGATTTTTTTGTCGGAGGCTTATATAATCGTGTGAACATAAGCCAAGCTCGACCTAGGAAATCAAGATTACTTTTTTTGCCAATGCGAACGAAACTTGATTTTTTTTTGTATTAGCTCTCCAGTTTCAGGGCTAAAACACCTCTCAATACTAGCCTAGACGTAGTTCAAAATTCAAAATAATTTTCAATTGAAAAAAAAATTACCGAAAAACCGAATTTTTGTCATTTTGAGTCATTTTTGGAAAAATTGTAATGAGATTTTTTCTTCCTAATTCACCATCTATCGATCCATAGGTCGTTTTGGTCATTTAGAGACCTGCAAATCCTCGTTTTCAGGTTCACCCTCCTAATCGAGCTGGTTAATGCCTTTTTAGGAGGAACAGACTTTCATCACAAAATAATTTTCGTACTTTCCGTATTCTGAGAAATTCACTTTTTATTTTTAATTTTCATATCGACTGAATTTTTGAAATGAAATTATTTTTAAGCGAAAAAATGAAAATTCGGAGATTTAATTTTTCAGAAGTCACTAAAAATTTGGAACTTTTACCCAAGAAAAAATATTTGAATATTGTTTTGCATCTTCCAACAAGTATTTTTCACTTAATTTTAACTTCAAATTCTTCTTAGATCGAACGAAAAAATCATCAAGTCATCGGTGATTTCCGGTCTGGATAAACTCTCCAATGACTTCAAAGAATAACCGAAATTTCTTGAAGCTACCCGAACTCAATCAATTATCATCGAAGTCAAAAAATGTGAGCAAACAGTCCTTGTGCAATTTTTATTAAATTGCTCCGTTCCGAACCATTCAACTTGATTTAAATTTATTCACAAAACTACACCTCGTGGTCATAATTACGACAAAAGCACTTTATTGACGCCGAAAAAGTCCATCCTGTGCTGCCAGCCCAAATGTTTTGTTGAGTTTATTACAAACATAACGGTAATGTTACACAGAATAAGAGAAAAAAATATTTTGAAGTTCGGATTCGAGTAAGTGAGTGCTTAGACAGGCGTTCAAAGTAGCAGATTGGCTTTTTTGCAGACTCTGGGTGTACAAATATTTCTTTCTACACACAAATAACCCGCGTACAGAAAAAGGTCTGTAATTCGTTCTGTTTGTAACACGTAATTTTTATTGCAAAGAACTCATTCTTCTCATTTTCTTCGAATGTTTGGCAAAAATCCAATTTTGACATTTCAATTAATTTGAAACGCCACAAATTAAAATGGACGAAATTAATTTTATTTTCAATTTGAATGAACAACAAATTTTAAGAAATTTTTTTTAATTTTAAAATGAAAAAATATTTTAGATACCATGTATAAACTTCCTCCAGGACGATTACGTTCTCGTTTTCAGTGCGGCTCCAAAATTTCACAAACAACTGACGATAATAAATTTTTTCTCCGTCAATTGCTGATGATATCGCTATTCAACATTTGAAGTTAGTTTGAATAAATATCCTCAGAATTAAACCAAGTATCTTTTTTAATGTTTTAATGCTTCTTAAAAAAATGAATCTTCGAGTTTGATACCTTTTTAAATCGCTCAAACTAACACACAATGTAACATAAAAAAAAGTAAAAAGTTTTATTCGGACTAATTTCTGTACCGTGTTCTCTTGAAATATTTGTGGTACTAAAATAATCCAACAACTCAATAATTTTTACTGGTTTTTCTAATTCACAAATGTTCACGGTTTGGAAAACCCTATTTGAATCAGGGATCGGCAGACTTTTGCTTTCAGTCTGCTCTTTTTACTCTGTCAGGTCACTTTCAGAGCACATTGAATGATATTTTTCAACTCAAATCCGTAGGCAACTATTATGAGACCGAACGCTAAGTACGGAATTTGGCATCAGATTGCGAGCAAAAAAACTTGAACACTGTTTTAGAGCAGAGCCAACGAGTTTAGAAATTTGCCGACCCCTTGATCTGGAATATCTTATCGAATCGTTAGTTCTTTGATTCTTCTTCTTTGAAAATTGCGTAGACCAAAATAGCAGTACAGATAAAATACAAACTAAGACAAACGTTCAATAATCTATTCGTGCAATAAACCAAGTTTGCGTCATCTATTGATGCGCCTTACGCCTCTTTTGACAATTTTTAAATTAATTTCTTGCATTTTTTATTGTATATGTTGACGCTGTTTATTGTAGTTGAAAGTATTTTTTTATACTGATAAACTTTAGGGGGGCCGACCAATGAAGCAATGGGATCTCAAGGCTCAAAAAGCATCGCCGCAAATGGTTTCGTGCAAGAAAGGTTGGCAGAGGATGAGCAAGAAGTTGATCCTGAGCTAAAGGCAAATCCCAAAGAGAGAAGAAGAGAGATAGAGCTAATTTATAAACATCATTTTTATTACGCATTTAGAAAAAATAATGAAAAAACGAGATCCTGAAAAATGAACAAGCCATTCAAGTAAAGAAAGTAAAGATACTTAATTATACCCGGTTAACAGACTTGAATTACAAATTAAAAACCATTTTTTATTCATTTCACGCTTTATGAATAAAAGCTTGAATGTTTGTTTGATATTTTTATCTTTTGATCGGAAAATCTCATTAAAAATAAGTTAAAACTCTCGTGATGAATTTTTTTGATATCTTTAAGACTTAATCGAATGACATCGGGAAAATTCGCGATATCAGCAAATTCGGCGATTTGGCACATCAGCAATATTGACGAACAAAAAACTCTTTTTTTTGTTCAAAAATGAAAAAAACCCGTAGCGTTCGTATCGGGTGTACGAAAACGACGGTTCTCTCTGAGAAGTGGTCATTGGTGCGCCGAGAGTATAACTAGAAACGACGGCAAGATGGTTAGGGCGCGAGAGTCAGATTAAAAAACACCGGGCCAAAATGCTTAGGCTGCGAGAGCAAAAATTAATCGGAAAAATGAAGGGGCCCGTTGAATTTAATATGACAAACATAACTTTGGGCGATGTTGAGTTCAAAAAGACAGATATTATAATAAGGAGCTGTAAGCTTGAATAACGTTAAAATTAACAAATTAATAGAGTTTTTGCCGGAGACACTATGTATTTATAAATAAACAGCTTTGAACTTTTACACTTATTATTTTTGTGGTGAGACCCGATTTTTTATTATAACCGACAAAAATAATAAAATAATAATTAAAAAATGAAGCGACAAATTGTTCCTTAGCTATCAGAATTAATGATGAGTTATGCAACTCGAAAAAAGCCCCTAATTTTTCATTACGTTACGAAGGAGGGGTTAAATAAAATTTTTAAATTTTCCCATTTTTAAGAAGGTGCCAAATATTTCAATATCGTCAAGATAATACACCAAAAAATCTTTGACATTAAAGTGCATTTTAATTAAAATTAAATGCACGGATTCAATGAAGGTCCAGCGAATATTGTTTAATTCTTATTTGTATGGATCTGATTGATACTAAAATTAGCCGTTTTGGACTCTGGACACCCCATACAACCGCCAACTTTGCCGGAAATCATACTCAGGACGCAAATACAACATGGCGAGTTCAATAAAAAAAATTGCAAAAGAATAAATTTTCAGTGTTAAAGGATCAGGAATTCCTAGCCAAAATAAGAAATTTGAGTCTGAAGAAAAAGCAGGCCGACTCAGTCGACGTCGAAACTGTTCACCTTGGATTTTGAAACTGTAAACTTTTACACCTATATTTCTAAATCTGAATTATTTAAACTGAGCATAATGACATTTTTTGTGACGGTACTGTACCATGTGAACACCCTTAGTTGTTGTTTAAGGCCTATTTCGCTTACTTGTATCATGATTATTTGTTTGGCCCGAAAACAGTCACTGTCTTCGTGGCATTTTTATTTTAGCGACTGCCAAGACGATGACAAATATATTATTATTACATTTTCCCGCGGTTTTAACCCTCGCATGCAGCAAACCCCGCAAATTAACCCTTGACCCGTAAACATCCTTTGGATTGGCTAACCAGAAGTGCACCGCAGTGGCCGAGGGTAGAGAACTTTAGAGAATCACTCGCCCATGTTTGGGGATAGTTTAAACAATCACTTCGGGTCGTTAGTTTGAAGGATATTCATTTTGAGAAATTAAAATCCTTATCGGTGATTCAAAAATTATCTGCTTTTAAATTATTCTTTAGCAATTGAAAGTATAATTTTTAAACATATTTTCGGGCCACATTTTTGGTCCACAGTTGATACTATTTTTTTCGGCTAAAAAAGAAAAATATTTGAATTTTTATCTTTGCCAAACAGCCGGGTAATGTTACAATGTTAGGAATTGCCCAGAATTTATTTGAACTTACCCAATTTCTACTTTTTTCAGAAAATTAAAATTAAAATTGTATTTTTTCGAAAAAACGAACAAGGATGCATTTCGAGAGCCGATTTTAAAAACATGAAAAATTTTAATTATCAATATCGATATTAACTTGGGCGCAAATGTTCCTCAATTTATAGGCATTTGGAAACAAATACCATTTAGAAAATGTTTACCTATGTTTTACTCCTGTCGAGGCTGCAAAACATTTTCTCGATTTTTGGTCAAATTAAATATGAAAGCAGTTCGAGCAATTTATTGCACCGAAATTTTGCCGAGGCCTATAGGACAACAGACTAATTTTAAAAGAAAAAAAACGTGTTTCTTCAACGTTGAAATGGCGGTGAACCTTATTTTAGCTGATTTCAAAAGTCAAAATGTTAATTTTTTGATGAAAATTATTGCCGAATTTTCAAATGCTATTATTTTTAATGGAAACGTTTTATGAGGATCCGTCCATGTTTTTGAAAATAATGCAGGATTTTGTTGATTCCTCACAAAGAAACAACATTTAAGATCGATGGGATTGTCGAATCTCAGAAAAAAAACGACAAAGGTGCTGAAAAACCCAGGGGATTTAGCCAAATTGCCCAACACAAAAATGGCATTTTCGAAAGTCCAAGGGATTTGGTCGATCTCCATTCCAAAACGAACATTTATAAAAACTTGGAGATTAGCCGGATTCTCAGCCAAAAAACGGCTCTTTTGCAATTTGTGGTTTTTGCCCTTTTTTTAAAATGGTAGAGGGATTTGTGTGAAAGAGGCGGTTTTGCAACACGCAACCCCCTGTATTTTTTATTTTCCCGATGTTGACAAATAATGTCTTCGTGTCGGCTTCCAGAATTCAATTTCATGGGGGGCGTGGTCACAGATTTTTATTGACCTTAGAAAATAAAATTTCTAAGTTCAAAACTTTTACAATGCCCGAAAAAAATTTTATAGGTTTCCAGTTTGGTCCTGTCTATCGAGGGAAAGAATCACCTCCTGGAAATTTTCGGAAAAATGTTTGTTCACTGTTATAGCGAATAGGTCCTGGGCTTGTACATGGTGGACACCTATGTGTTGTTAAGCCTATTTCGCTAGCTTGTAGCATACATTATCTATTTGGCCCGAAACAGTTCACTGTCTTCGGGGGCATTCTTATTTCAGCGACTTGTCCAGGAGGACCAAATATAATTAATTATTAATTATTCCGGTCTTTAACCCTCGCATGCAGCAACCCCGCAAATTAACCTTGACTCGTTAACAGTACTTTCAGTGTTAGCACGTAAAGGCCCTTTTTCGCAGATTTATGTATTTTATACTATTGTCACTAATGGAGGTTCCGGCGCCGTTTTTTCTTATCTTATTTTGATGTATTTTTTTTAATTTGTTTGTCTTAATTTTAGAATCGAAAGCCGTATGTCCAGTATCCTGACTACCCAAAAAAATACTATTTTTAAAGTGAGAGAAATAATAAGTTAAATTATTATTAGTATTTATTTAAACTACGTTTCGCGTTAGTATACATTGAGGTTTTGATTGTGTAATTTCTTCAGCAAGCGAGAAGGTAGGTGTTCTTCGGCATGAATCAACGACCCTTCAGTTCGTCAACCGTAGCAGTTATAACAGATCCATATGAAATGGTACACCAGGTTTCAAGGTTCTAGCTTCGCGGAATTCCAGGTTTGCTATGTTTATGTAAGAGAGTCGATTTTTTGCCGTTAAAGTCGTATTGTACATAAAGGTTGACATTAACTCGACTTCATATTTGTTCAGGGCACCACCTCTTGCAATAAGTGATTGATCGACCAATTTGGTGCACTCCGTTTGCGCACCATACATTTAGACTGATGTGACTAAAAATATATAATGAACATCAGGAAAATACTTCTTTGAGAAGGTTGTCGAGTAGCTAAACTGTCTTTTGATCTATAACAAAGTAGGCATTAGGGATATATAATTTTATTATATGTTTATTATAAAATAGTAATTACGACGTTTCGGTTATTTATTCCATATCATGTAAATTGTAGAGAATAAACAACTAATCTTCGCAACTTGGGGAACTCTAAAAAGTTATTAAATCGGGGAAATTTAATTTATATTATCTTAAGTTCACAAAAGTCAGATTACGTTCTCTGAAATTAAGAAAATTTGAAAAAAAATTCATAAATATCGAATACTGATGGTTCACGTTCCTCACATCCTGTTACCTATCTACAGGCAAAAAATTTCAGGCCGAAACAGCGCAAAAATAATAGTCGTCACAGACCTATCAACTCAAATGCGTTATAGTTCTATAACTTATAGAGTTCGCAATTCATTTTAAAAATTTGTCGGAAATTTCATACGATGTTGCGCGTTTCAAAGAATATTTCTTTCCTACCTTTTTTTAGGAGCTTTCGCCCAAACTGTCATAAAAAAAATTTGTGTGAAAACGATACATAAACTTAATTCTAACATATCGATACATAAAATCTTAAAAGGAAACATTTTTATGAAAGTATTTAGATCCTTTTATATAAAGTTTATTTTTCTGCGAGATCTCTTCGAAGAAGAATATTTTGCACAAGCGATTTGATGAAACTAAAAATAATGAAAAAATTATTTTCGAAAATGTATTTTCAGAAAAAATTGAACTGCAATATTAACTCAAGAAAACAGCCGACAAAGACAAATCGATAAGTGTGGAAAATAAAGGTTATAATTTACGTTATCAGCTGATCAGCAATATTTTTTCACATTTTGCTGCATATATTTTGACGCACGTTGATGAATAATGTACTTGTTAAACCATCCGATATATGTTCAAGACTCTGAAACCGATTTAAAAATAGTTTCACGGAGTAAATTTGTGTACTTATTTGTAATTGAAAAAATGTTATAGTTTTCCAAAAAAACACAACGTGAGAACCGCTCTTTTCTTTCTGGCAGTAAGTCGAGTCACAGACTCAGAGCATTTGAAAATATTATGTGTAATTTACTTAATTCTATCCTTGTCTGAATCATTAAAAAACACAATGCTATCTCTACCAGTTTTCCCGCGATAAGCACTGAAAGATTCCTCTCAGATCGGCTGTTGGCGTTGTGAGCGAAGTTCTCGTTTCTTGGGTGAGGAAGTCACATCTCACACACAACCACGAATTTCTATTTGTGATTATGAATAGAACGACCACGGTTAATTCTAAATAAGCTCAATAAAATTTCACGAACGCTTGGACAAGACAAAAATTTATTTCGTAATTTCGACTTCAAGCGTGCCCCTAGTCAAATAAAAAAGGCAGTCAATGGACGATCAGATCGATGCAACTGGCGTTTGAATACAAATTTTGATGACTTTTGTACATTTTCTTCATTAACCTATACCGCCAATTTATTGCAATACCAATTAGCTGACGAATACCCAGTTTGTGTTATGTTAAAATCATACGTTAATAAGAAGTTTAAGCGTTTAAAAATGCCTTCGTGATCTTAACTATTGCCTTTCGTATGAAATTGGACTGCGTAATTCGTTAAATTTCCTCAAGAGATGTTTCTGGAACAAAATTCTAAAGCATGCCAGTTTTCATATGATATTTTGTACAATCGGTATCCTGTTATGGGTTTTCTTGGAAGTGGAAAAATTTGTTGGCATATCGGCCAAGATAACATTCTTTGAACATAATTTTTGAGAGAAAATTGGCACCATAAATATCTTAACAAAAATTTATATTCCTGGGATTTATTGTGATCAACCAAAATTTTGATCAAATTTTAAAACTAAATATGAAGTTTGGTATTTAATTGCAGTGAAAATAAGGTTCAATTTGGAAAACAATTAAAACATGATTTTTTATCTTAATTCGGTTCAAATTACCGTTATATGGATTTTTTTATTTGAAATAGGCGAAATCTGAATTTTACTTGGTTGATCCGCTCTTAATCTGACAATGAATCGACCTATCCGCATCGCAGGGTTTTCATCTGGGTAGCTAATATCTCAAGTTGTTTGATTATCATTTCAAGATATTCAGCCCTCTTGTACTCGGAACTTAGGTATCATATTTTTGTCAATAAATAGTATTTTTAAAACATTAAAAACAGTTTTCTTAATTTGTTTTTGATGAAAATTTAGCCAAATTTTTATGTGAGGACAACCGTATGTTTAGAGTTTAGAAACCACAAACCGTTGAATATGTTTTTCGGTTTGCCGACATATTTTGTGGCCACTAAACCGCGGTCTAGTCAGACAGGCAAAACCTTTTTATAGTGAATATCAAATTTCGTCTGGATTGTTAACCCGAGAAGAGTCAAAAAATGTTTGTCAACAGTTATTGGTTTCGTTCAAAAGGCTCGCCGTCTGCATTCCATAAATAATATATTCAGTATGTTTGTGTAAAAGTAACTTATTGGCTTCAACCTTCCTGAACAACATACGGAAAGCTAATAGTGATAATTCATATCNTTGTATTTTTACCTTGTAATTTTTACCTTGTAATTGGTTTGTATTTTTACCTAGGCATTTTTGATCTACTTTACTCGGAATAGGATATGCTTACAAGGGTTTTAAAATTTGTCATACTGTTTAAAGAAAAAACCATTCTGACTTGAGATGAACAACTTTCTGGATTCATAATAAAAAACTTAAGGTTTCGTCATTTATCCTATAGACAAATTTAACAAATTAACCAAATTAATAATTTTTTCAAAAATTATTTCTAGAACTTCAAAATATCAAATGAAATAGTTTCTGAAAATTTGAAAACTTTCTTGAAAATTGTTTCCACTTATAAATTTTTTTCAATTTTCTTCAAACTTAAGAACTTTGATTCATAAGCCATTTTAATACTGACCACTCTCATAAATTCAGATCAATCGTAAACGTCCTTGAATTTTTGTTCTCAAAGTTCTAAGTTTTGAAGAAAATTGAAAAAAATTTATAAGTGGAAACAATTTTCAAGAAAGTTTTCAAATCTCAGAAACTTTTCATTTGATATTTGAAGTCTAGAAATAATTTTAAATAATTATCAATTTGTTAATTTGTTAAATTTCTATAGATAAAAATGACAAAACCTTAAGTTTTTATTATGAATCCAGAAAGTTGTTCATCTCAGGTCAGAATGGTTTCTTCTTTAAACAGTATGACAAATTTTTAACCCTTGTGAGCATATAAAAAAATTCCGCAAGGCACTGGAGCCACGAATTGTGCTATACTTTAAACATTTAACAGAAAGATTAGCCCATGTGAGCACAGAAAAAAAAAAGTTCCGCCAAGGCACAAAGCCTTTATAAAAGCTTTTTTCAAGCGCGTATTACAGGAACCCAAGGTAGTTTATTAATTTTTTTGCATATGGAACTTTAAACGTATATATTTTTGCATCCGACATTTGATATTTTAGAATTTAGATTTTAGTTCTAGAAATTACTGATAAGCAGAGTACAGCAATCACGTGATACAAGCTCACAGTTGTTTTCACAAATTATTTTGGTATTGAAATCGATGCACAAGAATCTGACCTATTCATCGTTCAAATAATGCATCTAGAAGCTAAATTCAAATTACTCGTGAGTCAATAACCAAAAGTAGTTTCTGAGGTTTCAAAGCCGTCACTTTTGCATTTATGATTAAAAATGAAGCAAAAATCAGCTTAATTCTACTCTGATAGTAGTCCAGTGACTACCCTTTAACTTAAATTATAGAATCTGACCTTGTTTTTATGACCAATCAGAGCGTATCTTCCCAGCCGTCCGGCGATAGGTGAAATCCGTCTAATGTGAAGGCTGAGCGAAAAAACTCTTGATCATCCGCCGACCTCTGTAAAGATTCGAAAAAAATTCAAAAATAAACCCTACGTTATATTTGAACAAATTTCCAATAAAAATAAGTTATTTTTTTGACATTCTTGCAACATTCTTATATGATTCGAACGAGAGAATTCTTCGATTTTTTTGCATTTTTTAGATGTTTAATATGCAAAAGCCTTTATAAAGGCAGTTTGCTCACACGGGTTAACGTTTGATTTCAATTTTTCTTAATAAGAAGTTGAAGTAATGTTTGCATCCCACTTTCTATATTCTAGAATTTTTAGTTTTAGAATACTAGTTTGAAAAGCAAGGTAACCATATCACGTGATACCGGTTACAATGCCTTAACAAGTACATTTTATCGTTAACGATGCGACAAGTATCTTGCCTCCGTCAAATGTTGTCGCTTGATTTATCCAATAAATCACAAGTAATTTATAAGTAAGACAAAAATTTGATGAAAAAATCATGATTTTTGAAAAAAAATGCTTATTTTTGTATGTAAGCAGATTATTAACTTTTTATGGCCATGAAATACACTGTGGACATATATAATTTATAATAATTTAATTTTTCATGGATACTTGAAGTTGAAAATTTAGAAATTCTCCGGAAGTGAAACATAGGCAAAAATCTATAAATCAACATCCCCGTATACTGGAACCAACATTGGAAAAAAATTCAATATATTTGGGAACCGAATCAAAATTATTATAAGTGTTTGAAGATAAAGATTCTACGATCCATTTTTGCCTTTTGAATATTAGGTATGCTTGAGCCACTGTTGTGGCACTGTGCCACAAGTTATGGAGTACTGCATTTGGACTCAGTCATGATTTTCCAGTTATTCTTGAATGTTTTTGATGAAAATATTGGAAAAAAAAGATTGAAAAGAAGTTTTTTATTCTATGATCATCAAAATTATTTATATCCGATTTGGAAATCATTTTTTATCGTTTTGTCAAAATTTGAGGATTTTTGGAAATTAAATCGCTGTTTCAACAATCAAAGAACAAAAACAAAATTATGACCTTGGTGCTCTGTCCTATTTCAGTAACGCATTATATACAATTTTTCATTCTGCTGATCAAACGGAGATGTATTTACCCTGAAATCTTGAAAATAAGCCACAAAAACATTTTGCCCATTCTAGCGCCGGATGAAATTCTAATGAACAAAAAGACCTCGATTCTGTGCACTTTTTTCGGGCAATAAAATACTTAACTTTCTCTATCTTAAGAACTGAGGAAGTAATACATTTTGGAGAGAAAATATCTCACTTTTGAAAAGATCTTTTCTGATTAGTCAGCAATCAGAAGCCCAACGAAATGATACTAGAGTAAGATTTTTGTTTAGTTATCCTTAGGGTAAATAGATATGTTTGCATTCAGTATATCATTGAGTCGACTCTGAAACCCTTTTTTTCGCCTTAAAATCGACTAGTACTCCCTTAAATTCATTGCGTTATTAAAAATTAAAAACGCGACGAAAATCTGAATTTCTAAAAAAATCTGAGAAGAAACATCTATATTTGAAAGAAATATCAAATCTCGAAATAACTTATAAAACTTAAAAATAAATCTAGATAATAATTCGTGACTAACTTAAGGACTCCCACTTGAAAAACAATCAGGACGAAAATCTGTAAACCAGATTCTGGACTTAATTATTGAAAAATAATTCAATGATTGAATGATTGAATAGGACCAAATCTAAGACAAAAACTAGGACAAAAATATATGGCTCAAATTCAAGGATTCATTGCCCGTAACCAAATAAATCGCGAAATTAACTCGAAGATCTCCTCAAATAAACATTTCACATTTTAAGTTAATAATAAAGAAAAACGGATTGGAACATAAGTGTCTGAAAGTTAACTTCTTAATTAATTTCTCGAAATTTCAAAATTAGTTTACATACATAAGCGTGTCCACCAATCGATTTTCGGCAAAAATCGACCACTTAGGGTAATTTTCCACAATACTGGTGTTGTGTAATTGTATGCGCGTCTCTTTCATATAAGTATTTCTTTCGAAAATCATATTAAAAAGAAAAAAATTAGTTCAAAATCGTCATTTTTGACCAAAATAGAAGTTTTTTGGCTCCCAAACTCGCTAACATGCTTAACAAGTGAGATTTTTTTTGAATGAAAATAACCAATTCCAGTGATGATGAATGTAGTCACTGAGTTTTTTTACTCTTCTTATGAAATTTCTTCTTAGAATTTGGTTTTGAAATTTCGGTTCGTGATTTTTGGTTTCGAAATTTTTCATAATTTTCTTTCATTTGACTATAATATCACTCAAAGAAGTTTCAGAAGATTCCACCCATTATTTCTATAAGTCCATTATGGTGGACACGCTAAATATACAGTATGAAGTTTTGCTTCTTTTTTTTAATTTGCATAATCAGATACTACCGTTTTGATTGGTTCATCAGGCGGAAAGCAAGTTATGCTAATCGACAAAAAGGAGCAGAACCTTACATTCCAATATAATGTGAACCATTGTAAGGCGAGTCAAGTTGGGCTCTATGTAATTTGATGGTGCATTATAACTCTATCCTACGCTCTCTGCTGCCTCCATGAAAAAACGAAAAAAAGTCGTTTTGACCTTGTGGCTGACCAATACCAAAAATCGTTCATTGCTGCACGTCCCAAAACGAACCAGAAACTACGGACGGTTCTCTTCTATCAAAGAGCCTTTTGAAAAGCCATGCTTATTCTTTGTACTCGGCATCTGTGGTTGTTAATTCTGGTCAGTCAATTAAACTTGCAGGCTTCGAATCCATGGAGTAAAATAGAATGGAATGGAGATTGGTCGGACAAAATTACTTTTGGGAATCTGTTCAGAGGAGGATAGGAGAAGTATTTGGTGAATGATGATACAGACGGACTTTTGGATTTTTTACAGATTATTTGACCGTCTTCGAACCTGTATTTGTTATTACCAGACAGAGGTGAATGAAGCAAAATTAAAAACAATGGTAACGCTCAAAAAACCGAACATAATATAAAAAAAAATTTAAATAATTTTTAAAAATGGACTTCAAACAGTTATTTCAAAGTTTAAGAGGCTGTTGTAAGTTAAAAATATCTAAAGCGGTAAACTGACTAATCTTCAGAGGGAACTTGATTCGAGCAGCTTACCTGAAAATTTCTTAAAAACTCTGCAGGAACTCAAAAAGCTTTATTCTCAATTCTATCCGCAGCACTAGTTAATAGTAAAATGATTAGATTCCTATCTGACAGTGAAAAACCGGCTCGAAACCTATACTCACACTGTCTGCTTTGAATACTCGTCACCTAAATAAAAATATTTTATGTGCAAATAACCGTAAAATGGCAAATATTATTCAAATATTGTACCTTTATTTTGTTACTTAATGACCTAGTTGTAACAGTAAGCAAACTTTTCTCATTCTTAACAAACTGTGACTGACACATACGAAAATCTAACGTTGTATACGATTTCTTATGTCCATGTGATGAACTTTATAGTCAGACTTGTCGTGATGCTCATCCACAGAATAAACAAACATCAACAAAACTCATCCCAAACCAACATAAGTTTACATTTCATGCTGCATCTATATGGTGACTTTTCAATTATTCCGAGGCTAACCGATGTATTATCAGAAAAAATTATTAAAATTTATTATCGAGCTGATGGGTGAACCTGCGTGTCAAATGAAGCCTTTCTTATATAGCGCAATTTTGAGAAAATCGAGAAGCCATTCTGTGTCAAATTTTACGGGAGATTATTTTTTTGAATTTATTGACATAAATTTTAAATTTGTGCTTTCTCATTGGCTGAAAAATAAAAAACCTTAAAGTAATTTTGACCACGAAATGAATTCCCGAGTTAAACTCGTCTAAAAACATTTTTTTAATTTAAGATTTTTTTTCAAAAATGGCATTTTTTGGGGCTTGAAATCATGAAATCGGCATTTTTTCACAAATAAAAATTTTTTTGAATTTGAAACAGTCCAGGCAATTTTTTACATTGTTGACTGAGATAATTGACCAGACAAAATATGTGTACTTTCATTTTTTTTGTTATATGAGCTTCCTGTAAATGCTAAATACTGTGCTGCTGTTACACCACCAAATCATGAATCGCCTCTAGCACCACCTGTGGATATCTAGACTCATAGTTGCTAAACGTTTCCACAAAGTCGATGCTGCGCATTTTGAGTACCAAATCATTATTTCAAATAATCGAGTTTTCGGACACCTCCATTTCCAGTGTTACACCACGTGATCATGGTCCACACTAATTTGAATTTTAATCTGGAGCAGATCTACGCTCAAACCAAAAAAAAAATGAGTTAGCATTGAAAAAAAAAGAGTACTTAGCTTTTTTTGAAAATAAAACTTTGACACTCAAAACAGCCCACCAAGTGATTGCACCAAAAAAATTTTTGGCAATAATTTTTGGCGTGAAAAACGCTTAAGATCCTATAGTTTCAGGTTTATAGATCTTTATAAGGTAGCTGATTTTTTTGTCGGGAGCTTATATAATCGTGTGAACATAAGCCAAGCTCGACCTAGGAAATCAAGATTACTTTTTTTGCCAATGCGAACGAAACTTGATTTTTTTTGTATTAGCTTTCCAGTGTCACGGCTAAAACACCTCTCAAATACAGCTAGACTTAGTTCAAAATTTCAAATAATTCAATTAAAAAAAAATTACCAAAAACCGAATTTTGTCATTTTGAGTCATTTTTGGAAAATTGTAATGAGATTTTTTCTTCCTAATTCACCAATCTATCGATCCATAGGTCGTTTTGGTCATTTAGAGACCTGCAAATCCTCTTTCTTCAGTGTTCACCCTCCTAATCAGCTGTAATGCCTTTTTAGGGGAACAGACTTTCATCACAAAAAATTTTCGTACTTTCCGTATTCTGAGAAATTCACTTTTTATTTTAATTTTCATATCGACTGAATTTTTGAAATGAAATTATTTTTTAAGCGAAAAAATGAAAATTCGGAGATTTTAATTTTTCAGAAGTCACTAAAAATTTGGAAACTGTTACCCAAGAAAAAAATTGAATATTGTTTTGCATCTTCCCAAAAGTATATTTTCACTTAATTTTAACCTTCAATTTCTTCTTAGATCGAAAAAATCATCAAGTCATCGGTGATTTCCGGTCTGGATAAACTCTCCAATGACTTCAAAGAATAACCGAAATTCTTGAAGCTACCCGAACTCATCAATTATCATCGAATCAAAAAATGTGAGCAAACAGTCCTTGTGCAATTTTTATTAAATTGCTCCGTCCGAGAACCATTCAACTTGATTTAAATTATTCACAAAACTACACCTCGTGGTCATAATTACGACAAAAGCACTTTATTGACCCGAAAAAGTCCATCCTGTGCTGCCAGCCCAAATGTTTGTATTGTTTATACAAACATAACGGGTAATGTTA
>SCLH01001236.1:66839-76946 GCA_004367855.1 Oikopleura vanhoeffeni
TCATCAATTATCTCAAATCGAAGTGAAATTTAATACGTCTGTCTAACCGACCGCATAAAAAAAACGCGGTAAACGAGAAAACTCAGGCTGTAGGATAAAAAATTATTGGATTTAAACTTAAAGGATGAAAAATTATAGGAATAAAATTATAGGATTAAAAAGTAGGATGAAAAAGTATAGGCTAAAAAATAATTATGTTTTAAAAGAAGAAACAGGACGTTATTATTTCAGCTTACAGGATGCAAATGAAAATGGACTCTACAAAAACGACGAGCAAAGTCTTTTCCAAAATTTGCAAAAGTATTTTCTGAACGCAAAATGTTGATTTAGGGGTTGGTCGTCGCAAAATGAGGCTCTAGAAACAAATTTTCCCAATTTTATTTTTATGCCTATTTTTTGAAAATATAGAAAATTACAAGCATTTTGGTACTTGTTTTATTTTGATACATGGCTAGGAAAGCACTTTTTAATGAGTTCAATAATATTTTGTATGAAAAAAGTTGACATTTCTTGATTTTTGGAAATTTAAAACACGCTTTCCAGAAAAAGGAGTTAGAAATTCAAACAAAACTCAATTTTGTGTTTTGCACGGACTCTCCAGCTGCACATTTATCTGGGTTTCGAATGTGTGACTTTTAAATCCAGGGAGGAGATACATTTCGATTGAGACTCCTAAATAAGGGTCAAAATACAGTTTTTTGGTGATACTGAGAGCAAATTCAAGAATTTTCAAAAAAAGTTATCTTGGTGTTCTGCTTACGGTCTGTCCGGTTTATTTGAGTCATAAATCATTGTTGTACCTTAAAAACACAGGGAGAAGATACATTTTGAAAAAAATTCCGTTATTTTTGTCGGCACGTTTCTGATTGAACGAGCCATCCGTCACTTTTGATTTATTTTGAGGATGCAAGATTTTTGTTCAAATATATCAGAGAGAGGTGATGTTTGGTCCGACGACTTGTACTTTTGCTACAATTGAACATTGAAAACCCCATTTTTGCCTCAAAATGCGACGACCAACCCCTTATGGTGGTACTGGTCGTCGACTTTAGTTTCTGAATCGCGTTGAAGCGTACTGTGTAAATTAAATTCAATTTTTCGTTTTACAATAGTGGTCATTTTTGCGAAAATTTCATAATATTGATTAAACAGCCCTTTATAAGAAATACAGATGTATGGGCCTATTATTGTAACGCAAAAATGGCAGGTTGAGGTCAGTGTTTTTGGCCGAATATTATTTTTAACGTATGAGTTCTCCGATGACAAGATAAAGATTAAGAAAATATTTATCTCTTCACTATAACCATGAAATTTTCAAACTAAATAAATCAATTGTATAGAAAACCAACTAACAAATTTGCCAGATATTTTCAAACTTTACGAGGAAAGAATATTCTTGCTAAAAGGCTATTAGAAAAACAGTTAAAAATGACAAAAATAGAAAAAACTATCTGCAAATATTTCATTTCAGTCATTTAATTGAAATATGTTTATCATAAAATGAAATTTCAAACAACGATTTGACTCAGAAGTCGGCAGAATGAGTCAGTATGTTTTGACCCGAAATGAGGTCAATTAAAGGTTAACCTTCTCTTGACCCCAAATTTGTCTGAATGCAAAATGTCTTCTGAAAAACTAACCGCCATGATTATGCGTCATAAGGGTGGTCAAGGAATTTTACCGACTGCACTGGAGCACAGTGATAGGCATAACTCATGCTACAGAAGTAGGAACAGTACTGGGAGATATATGTGCAAAACAAAACCCTTCAGTACATAATTCAAATTTCGGTCATTCTGAAGAAATTTTGATGGAAAAATGCGTGGGCAAAACGACTGAAAGCACAAATTAATTTGAGCTCACTAATGCATAAGTTCTCAGCCACCCTAATGACGTACCCGTATGACGCGTCATGACGTTGCGTTATTCAAAAAAAATATATTAATCAGACCAGTTTCGTCTAAATAAATGATTTCGATTCAGACGAATTTTGGGTCAAGAGAAGGCTAACCTTTTCATGAGCCCAACAAGGCAATATATACTAAAAACGATCGGCCAATTTGGGGTCAAGAAAAGGTTTCCCGCAAAAAGTTTGATTCACAGTATGAACAAGAGCAGCCAAAAAAATAAGGAATATTTTGAAATTACTAAAAGGTGGCATTCCGCATATTTTAAGTCGTTGATTTCAAAAAATTGGTTCGAAAAGTTGAAAACAAGAATAAGAAAAATTTTCTCAATAGTTAAGGCCAAAAATCACAAAAAATGTATAATGTGGCATTTAAAAATGTTTGTGGTCACCTACGCAAAAAGTTATTTTGATTCGAAACAAATAATAAAAAATTTGAACAAAAATTTTAATTATTTTTGTCCTTTTTTCAAAAATTTGACGAATTCGAGAAATTAAATGCGAACCCGAAATTTTTTATAAAAAAGATAAAAAATTTTTCCTCAAGAGCCCATATCTGAATTTGTATCTAAACCTGTGCCGGTAATATGAAACAATAATGCCTCAAACCGATTTTATTAGTTACAAAACCCGGGATCCGTATAACTGATTCTCGGTTTTCAATTCAAAACAAAAATAAATGGTATGCGCCGAGCGAGGCGGTGAGTCACGGCTGGTTAGGGTGGCGCTTACTTTTAAAGCTCACTTATCACGGGTGATTTTTGAACAGGTGAAATGAGGAAGCTTTGCGGGGTATCGTATCCGTTAGGCATGGTAGGAGATTGTTTAAACAGACAAAATATTGTCAGATGGCTAACCTAAATTTTTCATAAAAAAATTACGAAAAAACATATGGTGGCCCTGAGAGCCCAAATTTTTGAATATTTGGATCAACAGATTGAAAGGGGAACACAAAAACTTTCTTTATGTGTCCCTGATAATATGAAACCATTAAATATACCTCTATTTTGCCGATACGACAATTTCAGGGGGAACTTTCAACTACGAATTCTGCAAAACATTACATGGACAAAGAAATAAAGTAGATTGTAGCACACAGAGAAGACATTGGCGCCTTCTGCCCAGAAAGGATATTCGAAAGTTGTAGAATTCGAATGTATCTGGAAATTTCGAACATTCACATTTTTGCGGTAATCAAGTTATATTTTATAATTTTAACATGTTCACTTGAAACAGGGGAGAGAGTAAACTTAAAAGTTAAATTACTGATCAAAACGACATTCTACAATTGTAATTGTTACTTATCAAATTGACTATCTCACATAATGCACCTGTTGGCCATTTTTGAACTCTCACGGACAAAAATCAAAAGCAGAATTTCGAGTTTCTTTAGGAATGGTTAAATAATAATTGCGAAAATGGTTTGAACCGAAATACAGACAGATTTATGTTTTTTAATTTTACTTTTTTCATAAATTTATAAAACTATAACTTAAATTAAGCTAGATAACAAAATTTAAGAAATAGTTCTGAAATCTGCTAGTGATGCAAAATTTTATGCTGATAGGAATTTGACTGTAGATATCAATTTAGCCGGTGCACTTGAAACAGTTTTGGACTTTCACGGACAAAAATGAAAGCAGAATTTTGAGCTCTTTAAAATGGTAAAAAAATTATTGCCCAAAAAGGTTTAAAACAAAAACTACAGCAATTTCGTTTTTTTAATTTTACCTTTTTATAAATTGATAAGTGGACTCAGTTTCCACTGGACTGAAATGACTTTAATCACTTAAGTGATGCTGATATTTTATGAAAATCAGAGGGAATTTATGAAATTTACAAAAATTTATCCCTGGAAAATCAACTCGGTGTTTCAATTAAAACTGCCTACAAGATCGGTAATTTGGACAAAATGAGCAATCAAGCAGAGGACCTGATTGCAAAATAAT
Source organism: Oikopleura vanhoeffeni (assembly GCA_004367855.1). Taxonomy (NCBI): domain Eukaryota; kingdom Metazoa; phylum Chordata; class Appendicularia; order Copelata; family Oikopleuridae; genus Oikopleura; species Oikopleura vanhoeffeni. The sequence continues at coordinate 70,695 of SCLH01001236.1, forward strand.
TTCATCTCGTACAAATTTCATCCTATATATTTTGATTATATTATATAAATTGTCTTATATATTTTATAAATAAAAAAAGTTATATTATCACTACTAATGTTATTTATTACACCTTTTTTGCTAACCGCACTAAGCTTCCCTCTAGCGGTTCACTCATCGCCTTCGGACTGTTTGTTTCAAATTAAAAACCGGGAATCAGTTATACTGTACTCCAAAACCCCTAGATGTTGAAAAAATACGTATTTTTGTATTGACAATGACCTCAGATCAAGTTCAAAATCAAAGGGATGTCAAAAAACCTTCGACCTATAAAATACTCTCAATAAGTTTAAGAACGTTTATTCAGATATATTTTAAGATTTTTTTCTGGTTGACGCATGAAGCTTTTATTCAATAAATCACTCCTCTAAAAATAGTTGATGTCAAAAAAATTTTTTATGGGGGCCTTAGAGAGCTCAATGAATAATTTCAAAATTGACCTTAATTCATGAAGTGAATAATTTAATAAACTAAGCAGTACAGAAAAACTGAATCCGTGAAATTATACCTAAACAGAAATAAAATGTCACGCATTGATTAGTAATCGGGTGGTCAAAATCATTCATCGACTAAATCTGATCTGCCTTTTGGCGGTTGAACATGGATTCATAAGGTTTCAATCGAGAAAGTTTTGACTCAAAACCACGACACTAAAGAATGTGAAAAGATTGAAGAAACAACGAAATAATGATGATAATACTGGTCAACATCAGCGACTTAGTAATATATTGAGTTCGAAAAAAAATACTCTGTATAATAAGTATTCATTGAAACTACTTGACAACTTTGGCCCCTCACAATGAAGAAATTTCTGACAAATACAGACAAATGAGAAGACATTTTTTATTTATGTTTATAAAGAAATAACTTGCCCTCATCAAAATGAACCGTTTCTAACAAAAATTAATACCAAAATGTTGTCTTTACCTTGACCCTTTTTTCAATAAAAAAAACTTAAAAAAATTAACAATATTGTATAACGTAAATTGGCAATTTCGAGGCTTACTATTGCCAAATTAAAACGATGTTATACCTGCGAAAATTCTGACTCAAAAATAATTTTACTTTATTCGCACATTCTGAAGAAGAAATGAAAAAATCGAAAGCTTAATAAAAAAAGTAGTTTTTCTTTAAAAATGCTATAATATATCTTGCAAATCCCTCACTTGTATGAGGTTCATAATACCCTTAAAGTATTTGCAAATTCTTATAAATTATAAGTTTCAACTGAGAACTTTTAAATGCCCATCTTTAATTTTTATTATTATTTGAATTTTAAAACAAAATTTGGTCCAATCTGATTAATTATCATCGATGATATGATAAAATCGATTTTGTATTTTCACTTATTAGAGTTGTTTGTGTTACAGAAAAACCTAGAAATCCTTCCATCCGAAAACCTCAAAATATTTCCCAAATTATTTCTTATGATCCACTATTGAACAATATTTCATGAGATAATCTGAACGTCCAAATCATTAAAATTCCGACCCTTAAACCCCAAAATAAATATTTAAAATAGGGTTCGGCATAACCTGATTGGATCGCATCGGATTGAACTTGATCGGATCGACGTTTTTTTGATCATTTTTTCAAAATTTGCAATCCGATCAAGTTCGATCCGATCAGGTTTTTCAAATAGTTATGCCGTCTCCTGATTTGAAATGCTTTCAAAAAAGTTCGTGAAAATAAACTTAAGCTGATTTGATAAGTATATTTCTTATCTGTGAAACTAAGCATATCCCCTTATAAAACTTGTGTGTAAATCCAGGCCCTACTAGTTGTAGGCTTCTAATAAAAATCACACTCCGTTTCCTAATCAGGGCCAGGATTGGCACAAAAGTCTGATAAAGGGATATATACATGTATAAAAATGAATGTTTTGTAGTTGTTTCTAAGAAAACAATTAATTTTCAGTTTTGTCAAATATCAGCGCTGAAAAATACTCAAGCAATTTTTTGTTTAATTGGGATTTCATTTGCCACTTTGGTACCAAACCAACCAACCACCTGGTTTACCGTGGTTAAACACGCGTCCCTCGGGTTTTTTCAAGGAAACAAGGATCCTAGAGCTTATATCGGAAAATATTGAGATTTGGTGAGAATCCGGAAAATTGTCTGAACTTTAGTGAATAAGAGCTATTTTTTCGATTTTTGCTTCAGAGGTCAGCAATCTGGTTGAATATGCCGAAAAATCGTGTTTTTCGACGTTTTGATACAAGGCTTTTTCTGTGGAAATCCCAGAAACGTCATTTTCGGAATTTAACAAGCCCAAGGGTTGGTGAACATCGAATGAGAAGTCCTTTTTTGAATTTCGGCCTGATTGGCTGTAAATCGAGACAAAAGTGCGCGAAATCGAAAATTTTGAACATAAAAGTGAGAATTAGAAAATCTACCTGGTAAGTGCCACCAAAAGATTCCTGTATTTATAGAAAAACACAATTTTAAAAGACCCAAAATAGCTCCCATTCACTGAAATTCAGACAATTTTCCAAATTGTCACTTAATCTCAAAACTTTAATCTCAAAACTTTCCGATATAAGCTCTACGATCCTTGTTTCTTCGAAAAAATCTGACGTACGCGTGTTCAACCGCGGTTAACCAGGTGGTTGATTGGTTTGGTACTAAAGTGGCAAATGCAATCCCGAGATTAAGGATAGATTTTTCATTTTGTCTCCTCAGAAATTCCTCATCTTCATCAGTTTGGCCGTACCAAGCCTCCAAAATGTCAAAATTCACATACATCACCCCCTTAAGATTATTATGTTGTTAAAAATTGATTTATTATGGCCAACTATTTCAAATAATATTTCCAAAGTACATGTTTATTAATCGCGGGGCTTGCTGGAGATTCATTTCAATTTTATATCAAGGCCTGAAATCAAAATTTTAATTAATATATCCCCTATTCACACTTTTGGTAATATCCCGGCCCTGATTAGGAAACGTAGTGTGTTTTTAAGAAGGAGGGCCGGGATATTAACAAAAGTGTGAATAAGGGATATGAAAAATGTTACTCATAAACCTGTGATATGCTTGTTTTGACCGAAAGTTTTGTTTTGTTTACTTTTCTTAAGTTTTACTTACTATAATATGAATATATAATAATATAATATAATTACTATGATATGATACCGTCAAAGTCATCCAAGCTTTATTTCAAATAAGGAACTTCTAAAGTCAATAATTGGAAGCGTTCATATTTTTTCTAGCGAATTTACTTCTTGCAATTCGCCAATATTTTGTGCTTCATGAAGATTGAATTTTTTTATTTAACGTCAAACCTTTTAAACGTTGTAATGGTTACGGAGTTGTGAAGTCATGAATTAGCCGTTCACTAAATTTCTAATGAGACTAATGGGGCAGAATTCTTATGTCAATTTTACGGTCATCGTTTACAAGTTACCATACTCAAATCTTCTAACCATTTTTTCTGACTAATATTCCGGACTGGTTATAAATTCTTGATCCAGCCAAACTAAAGCGTTCAAATGGTAACACTTTTTCATTGTTTTGTTTAAATCAAACTTTTGAATATGAATCATATTATATGATATATAAAATCTGTCTGTTAAAAAAAAAAANTCCGCTTAATGACTTTGAACAGGCATTCACGGGATTTTACAAATATACACTATTTAACGAATTAATGAAAAAAAGGAATCTTCAATTACAAGTATTTTTTAAGGTCATTTCTAATTTCTAAAGTGCGAACTCAAACTGCCCTGAAATCTCATATTATTTATGTTAATGAATATTCTCATCTGTATTTCAAATAAAAAAAAATATAAACTTCATTTGATTATTATACTGGTAGATAACTAACAAATTTATAATCAGCTTTAAACTTACATCAGGTTGGAACTTGTGACTGTATTTGATATGTTTTGAATATAATTTTTCATTATTTTATTTGTAAATTTGTCTTCTGCCATTTATCTTATTCCGCGCTGTTAACTTAGGTCCCGTCGGTCAAATATTTGCCGCAGATTGCTCCGGTAAAACTTCTTTGATACCAAACTCCAGGGCGGTATCATTATGGTTTTCAGCAAAAATAAAAATTTTGAATGATCTCTGTTTAAAAAAAAACCTTTGAATGTTAGAAATTATGTTTTTCATGTTTGGTTTGGCACATAATTTATAGAATGTCTACGTTTTTATTTTGACGATCAGAAATACAATAACTCAGTTAATACAGATAACTTAATATACTGAGTTATATTACAGTTTCAATAATAAAGAGTTTCAACATGAATTGAATATATTTGCGTTAGTGCGTTCTGAGATGAACATATGATTTTAGACATTTTTGATTCATACCTGTTAAAAAAAATGAGTACATGAGTTTATAACTCGATACTGATATACAAAGGGAAGACCCGAGTCGGGGCATTTCTCAATCTCGTAATGAGAATTTATCAATTTTTGAAAAATCCAAACATAATTTTTAAACAAAAAAAACCAATTTGGACAAAACTCTCTTGGCCTTTGCAATGACTCTGTGTGGGAGGAAATACATTACGATTGATAACCGTGCAATAGGGAAAATACGTATTTTTTTATAATGATAAAACAAAATTAAGAAATTAGCCAAAAATTGTCCCTAAAGGTCTGCCCACTTTCTGTCCGGTTAATTTGAGCTATAAATCATTGTCATAGGTTGAGAACTCAGGGATATGAAAAATATAAAAATGAGGCCCAACTTTTTATCAAGTAAGAAAAAAGTTCAGGCATAAGACCGTAAAAAAGAAACTTTTTTGATTTGAACGCAAAATCCTTCTCTAAATCAATAATTTAATTACAAAACTTATCAGCTTTCTAGATTTTTAATTGCATTTACCATGCACAATTGATATACGCATTTTTCCAGATACAAAATTAATTAATTAGTAAATTCTAAACTATTAGCCAGAAAAAAACTAATTTTTAAAATACAAATTATAGATCTCCGAAAAGTCTACTTTTTATTTTCAGGTTTATTTTGTTCAATCTTGAGAATGATTAAAATCAAAACAAGTGAAAAAATGTGACATCATTACAACATACTGCTTGTGGAAGTACAAAACTTGTTTGACCATTCGTTAGAGTTTTTTTATGAAATTTTGATTTGGCGTTCTTTGGAGCCATGTCAAGTNTATAAGTTATATCCCTTTATCACTTTTTGGTTAGAATGCGTAGCCACTACTCCTTTTAACGTGTGATTTTAACGTTGTGGCTACGCATTCTAACCAAAAAGTGATAAAGGGATATAACTGATAAGTCTCTCAAACTAAAATACCTTCAAGAGTTTTCATGCTATTTTGAACTCGGTCTCTTCAAAAGAAAAAATCTAATCGGTAAAAATTAAGGCTGAAAATGAAAACTTGACTTGGCCACCGAGGAACGCAAAATGAAAATATCGAAGATAACTCTTAAGGGGGTAGCAGCGATGTGGCAGATTGGTACATTTTTTTGGAGTGATTTGTTGAAAGAAAAAAAATGTGAAATTTTTTGATTTTATTTTTATCTTCAATAAAAGTGTTCTTTCTTGCAAACGTTTGTATTTTTAATTTCCCAACATACTTAAGTATCTCTAAAAATATCAAAAACCACTTATAACTCCATTTCCAACTTGACCCGATGTGGGATTTTTTTAAAGGCGATATTTATAAACTTCAGACATTTTCGGGTGTAATGCGCTAATTTGTGTGAGAATCATTATCCACATGAATAAATTTCTGATATGAAAATTTTTTTCATGAAAAATAGAGAAAAACAGCTTTTTAGGAAAACAAATTGACCTTCAATTGAGTTTAAATATAAAAAATGTCCTGATTTTTTGAAGTTAAGTAGCCTATTACACCCGCAATTTTATATAAATTTTTTAATAAATAATATTTTTTATAAATTGCGTGCCAAATGGCACAAACCGGTGTCACAAGCAAGTGTTGTAAATTTCATCAGTTGTTCAGAAATGATATTCGATTGTCCCTTCCATAGGTTGAAATACGGAAATCAAATAGATACCAGACAATAACACAACTGATTCGGCATGATTTTTCAAGGAGAATTTAAAAAAGCATTAAAAAATTTTGGACTTGATTTGCTAAAATTTTTCATAATATTTCTAAAAAAAGTCGACAAAAAATAAGAAATGAACACGTTATGATTTTTCAAACAGCATTCAGAAAATATGTAAACGTGCATAAAAACAGTTAAAGTGGGATTTTTTTTC
>SCLH01001236.1:81666-100216 GCA_004367855.1 Oikopleura vanhoeffeni
CAAGAGAAAAATCGGTTTCTACAAATGTCGAGCTTTATGTTTATTTTGAATAAAAAATGAGGGTTTCATCTAAATTTAAAAGTTATTCGGGGGCTGAATCGACGTCGATCAGCATACCTAACAAAACACTATTAAATCGGCGTCGATTAGGCTCCCGAATAACTTTTAAATTTTTATATATTTTTTTCTTTCATTTATCGCTCTGAAAAAATGTACCAATCTGCCGGATCGATGCCACCCTCTCAATGAGTAAGGAGTTAACAATTTAGCTTTATACCAGTACGAAAAAAATTTCATATTTTAATTTGATTGAGTATGCATTTTCAAATGATATGAGCGATAATCATACAAAATGAATTTATAAAGAATGGGATTCTTTAGCTGATTTAAAAGCGCACGCAGCTGCAAAGAGTACGCAACGACAAATAACCAAGCATTGTTAGGCAGTCCGCACTTGTCCCCAAAGGCGAAACTGTACGTTTCTCGGAAAAAGTATTCGTCTTAGCATTGTGCCGTCACTGCTATCCGGAACTTCTGAATTTCTCATCACACAAGTTTTTATTTCCTGCAATAAATGCTAACAAAAATATAAGGTCCTTATTACCAAAGTGCTAGACTCTAGCTGTAAGACTAACTTTTTTTATAGATAAATTCAAAATAATAGCGAAAAGTGATTAAGGTCGGAAAAAACGGGAACATTCCTGATTCGGACAAAAATGCTCAAAATAAACAGTTTGATGAAAAAGCTTTCAAGTTATTTTCAGTTAATCGGTTTCTTGCAAACTTCACTCACAAAATTTTGTAACATTGCCTCATTATCGTAAGGAACATCTTAGAATCCAAATGCTACTGACACTCAAAGTTAGTCGAGACGTTTGCAAGCCTTCTCCAGGGAGAGCCTTATATGATGGCAGGGAGAGCCACATATCATCGGGAAATTTTTTTCGGGGGATACAAATTTTCGGGGGATACACATATCTGGGGACCATATCCTATTACGAGGAAGGTAGATCAAAATTGCCTAGGTAAAAATACAAACCAATTGTGTGTTCAATTCAGGGATTTGATTGGTTGGTTGGCCCGTCTCACTCTCGTTTGTATTTGGTTTGTATTTTTACCTTGTAATTGGTTTGTATTTTTACCTAGGCATTTTTGATCTACCTTCCTCGTAATAGGATATATTGCCGACCATATATCGCCGAAAGTGCCAATACCGCCAAATTACGTCGGCTGGTGTCATGAAAAAGCACTTCGAGTGCGTTATAAAAAAGAAAAGGTTTTCGAGATTGAATTTTCAAAATTTTTGACGAATTTCGTTTGGTTGAATACTTAATTCTGCTCAGGTTGGTAAATTACTTGATAACATAGTGTTAAACTCCTTACAAAAGTGAAATATTTTCAAATTTTGACGTTATTTCGAACATTTTTGACCGAAAAACAAAATTTTGTTCCCAAATTGATGACGCGACTTCCTGGTCGTTATTTGCTACATTTTTGCCAAAATTTTTAAATAATTCGGCTTTTTAAGACAACTCATCCGATAAAATTCTTAGATAGCTCAAACTGAGCAAAAATATCTTGTTAATAATAACAGAAAATTGATCTATCGGACCAACTTATTTTATCTTATTTTCTGAGATCTCTGAAATTCTTTATTTATTAGTTTTTCTGAAAAAAATTTGATGCAATGGTCGGATTTGGATCAATTTCGATTTTATTATTCACAAGATATTTTAGCCAAGTTTGAGCTATCTAAGAATGTAATCGGATGAGTTGTTTCCAAAAGCAAAATTATTTAAAAATTTGGCCAAAAATCTAGCAAATAACGACCAGGAAGTCGCGTAGTCGATATCGCTGAAATTGTAAAATCGATTGAAGTGCCAAATATTGCAAATTTCCTATATTAACTTACTCCATGTTTAATAACTCTCAATAAACTCACAGCACAAACCCATCAAAACTTCAAAACACCAAACAATGGTCAAAAATGTCAGAATCTCAATAAAACTAAGCACCTGTAAAATTATATTAATCGAATCTGCAGAAACAGAAAATGTTCAATTTTGATTGACGAACAAATCATAAAAATGATTTATTGTTACTCAGCAAGCTCAGATCAAAGTCAATTAATAAAGAATATTGCAATGACAGGGTTTTTGTGATATAGTCAGATACACCACTATTGACAAAAACCATCAAATCAAACTTTTAATCCAACTTCAAATTCAGATGGCCAAGTTTTCTGCCTATTAATCATGTCACATGGCTTATTCCACTTTAAAATCGGTGCTGAGATTAGGATTCGGCACCCAAGCACGTTTTTGTGATCGGTTCGGTTCGGAAATTTTTGGCCCGAAAATCGAATGTGATCGGTTTGTTTCAGAAAGAGTTTTTCGAAAAATGTATTCATGATCGGTTCGGTTCTGCTCGAGCTTTCAGTCAAATTTTATGACAGATGATTATCACATTTACAATTTTTGAACCTCAAATTAATTTTACAGCTTTATTCATATCCCTTTATCACACTTTTGTAAATATCCCGGCCTTACTACTTAAAAACACACTGCGTTTGCTAATTAGGGCCTAGGTATTAACAAAAGTGTGATAAAGGGATATAGGCTATATCATCTTGGCTATATCATATAGCCCTGGCCAGAAAATTGCGTAGATCCAATGTATATTTAAGAGAGGTGAAGGATTTTAGGAACATTCATTATAGTGACATTCAGCGACCACTCGCGGGCACACCAGAAATCAAAAATTCATTTTTGTTAACGGTAAGCTTTTGAGTGGACCCAAGAACTTTTTGGCTTATTCTGAACGTTGATTAAAAACTCAAGATTACGAATTTGACACATGCAAATTAGTTCAGAGGTTGTAATAGGTTCTAAGTTAACCGGTGTTAAAAAATTAAATTAAGCAAAATTTGGTTTACTAATATTTCTAAATTTTAAGATATGGTTTTTTTTTACAGATTGTTTAAAGACGCAAAAGACTTTTGATTGGTATCTCGCGGGCTCCATCCGTCTTTCTTGTTCACAAGGTGATTAAAGTTGATTTTGAACTTTTGAATACTTTTTACCCAGATTTGAAATTGATCGGATAAAACAATTCAAAACAAATTAGATGACTTATGAGATGTCAAAAAACTGTATTTTTTTTTTTTTGGATCGGTTAATACTTTTAGTTTATGATTTCAGCTGATTGTGAGAGTTTGCATAATTTGAGCTTATTAAATGGATTAAACGGTCTGAGATTCGATGTGATTGAGAAATTGAGTATGGCTGATGGCGCGCCATTACGGTCATCCCTAGAGAATCAATCCCCATTCCTTCCCATCTCCAATGGAGATTCGCCATCCATCCCCAAGGCATGCATCCCCATTACTATCTATCCAATCCCTTTTACAAGCTTGGGTTAGATGACCATGACAAATTCGTAATCGCTGTTTTAAGATTACCGGTGTAAGCACCTACGCCCAAAAACAATGATCGTGGCTTTGATACGCCACAAGACTTATTGAAATTATATTTTTTTTTGTTATCGGTTTCGATCCGGAAAAACTGAAATAAATAAATTTGAATATAAAATAATCCGAAAATTTCTTATTTTTCTGAAGTATCATTACCGTTATTTCGCAATTTGANTTTTTAAACCTTATTTTCTGACCACAAGATAAGTAGCTTGGAGTAGTCAACCACTGTATATATTTTCAAATCAAATATAAATTAATTCTTTCTAAATTTTTAATTTTCAAGTTCGATTTCCTGCTCAATCCTTGCGCGAATTAAGAAGAGAAATTATTATAGAACTATTGTTTTCATATTGTATTGTCTAACGTTTCGTATTTATAACATTATCAAAGATTTGGTTTTTACAAATTTAAAATTTCAACGATGAACTTCAGTTATTTTCAACATTTCAGAAAGAGTAATTATAAATTAAATAAAATTATTATTTAATTATTATTCAAGATGAACTGATAAGATAAATTAACATATTTCACTTACAAATACCTTATTTATAATTTTAAGACATGACAAATAATGAGTAAAGGGTAAAATGTAAAAAAGGTTAAATATAAAAAGCTAAAGTTGGCATCATAATTCTTAACAAATAACAGTATTTTGAGAAAATATTGTACTATCTTATAAATAATTTCATTTAGTGCAGTGTCAGCTAATTTTATATGCATTTGGAATTAATTGCATATGTAATTTTTGCATATAAATTTTTTTTTACATTTTCACTTTTTTACATTTTACTATTTACCCACAAATAATATCTGTACCTTTAAATGATATAAATTATATCTTAACTCAAAAATGAACTCTTAAACAGTGTAATCATTGTACAAAAAAATCTCAAAATGTCTTAATGTAAAACATTCGGCCCGAAATACTCATTAAACATTTTTAACCAAAATAAATTTTTTGAATAGTTTCGTGATTTTGTTAAACAATCTGACTGCTGAATTTATTTGCTTTTTGAACGTTAAATATCTTGAAACAACTTCATTGAAGTTTTCAATACTCTTAGAATGAACCGAACAATCTGCTTTTTTTAACAAATGAGATTTCGACGATTGATTCGAGTTATTCGATTCAAAACAATTTTATCAGTTGTTTTGAAAATTCGAAATGTGAAAAATATAGGATTAATTTAAATAATTAATATTTAAATCTAAGTTCCGGCATAAAAAGTTTATTTGCCTTGCGAAAAACGCAAATTTTTTTTCAAAATGTTTTCTTGAAGTATTGTACTCCATCTTTATGCTCCACCTTATAATGTTCACTCAATATGAAAATTGACACATGTTCTAGTGACGTTTGAATAAAAAGCTCGATTTTGCGTCAATAATTTAATGTTTGTTAAAATTTTAACAAAAACTTAAAAAATAAAACCCTATAAACAAACAGTGTAATAATTGTACAAAAAAATATCAAATGTCTAAATGTAAAACATTCGGCCTAAAATGCTCATTAAACATTTTTATTCAAAATAATTTTTTTGAATAGTTTCGTGATTATGTGAAAAAATCTAACTTTTAATTTATCTGCCTTTTTAACGTTAAATATCTTGAAACAACTTTATTGAAGTTTTCAAGAATCTTGAAAATTTTTAGTTAAAATGAACAAAACAATCTGCTTATTTCAACAAATGTGATTATACCATTGATTCGAATAATCCGATTTAAACAGTTTCATCAGTTGTACCGAAAATTCGAAATTTAAAAATATAAAGTTAATTTTTATTCAAATCTGGTAGTTAAAGCATAAGAATTTTATTTACCACGCGAAAACCGTGAATTATTTTTCAAAATGTACTCTGTAAGATTTCACTTCCTGTATTGCTCCTATGTAATGACATTACCATAAAAAAAGCTCGATGGACAAATCTGCCATTTTAAAGTAACGAAAAAAAATTGTTTGAATGTTTAATTGCTTCAAGGCGATCAATTTGTTTATGAATTAATATTCTAGTTTTTGTGTCTCGTCATTCTCAAGCAAAACGAGTAAAATACGTTTAGGATATTATTCGTCACTGCCAGAAAAGTGTGGCAAATTTGTTGGTCTAGCGTTCGTATAACACATATCAACTGTCTGTATTATTCTAAAACTTTATCAAAGTTAGATTTGAAAATACAATTATTGACGAAAAATTGATTTTAAAGACTTAATCTATACAAAATAACGAACTAGTTTATTCAGAATTGCCGATTTATACGAATCTACTAATTCGTACGAAAAATTCACCTTGTATGCGTCGAAAATTTAATTTTCGTTTAAATTCTTACGAAAACTTAATAAATGAAACCGAAAGATTTACTTGGTATATTATTCAAGATTTTTACTAGACTATAGGCTATACAGCTGCAGCATAGACTATACTACAATAAAGGCACGGCAAAAATTGACCAGCTCTGATTTTATTTATTTTCGGATCACTTTTAGTTTCTGTGCTGAAATTGACCCAGAAAATTTTTGAAGAAAAATTATGTCTCGTTTTCTAAAAAATTGCCTATCATAAATAAACATGATCTATACAAAGAAGCCTTCAAAACTTTATGAGGAATGTATTCAAAAAGATTATTCTTGATTTATTTCGAAAATCGTTTTCAAACCTACTCAAAGAAAATAATGAGAGATAAGACAATTACAACACCAAGTCCAATTTTTTTCTTGTAAATTTTTTTTTGGAAAAATAAGCCTATCTTTAATAAATTTCAAATATTTCCAATAAAAAATGGGCTTATTTAACCCGGAAAATTTTCAAGAGAAAAATCGGTTTCTTAAAATGTCGAGCTTTATGTTTATTTTTAATAAAAAATGAAGGTTTTCATCTAAATTTAAACGTTATTTGGGGGCTGAATCGACGTCGATCAGCATACCTAAAAAAATACTATTAAATCGGCGTCGATTAGGCTCCCGAATAACTTTTAAATTTTGATATATTTGTTTTCTTTCATTTATCGCATTGAAAAAATGTACCAATCTGCCGGATCGATGCAACCCCCTCAATGAGTGAGGAGTTAACAATTTAGCTTTATACCAGTACGAAAAAAATATCATATTTTAATTTGTTTGAGTATGCATTTTCAAATGATATGAGCGATAATCATACAAAATGAATTTATAAAGAATGGGATTCTTTAGCTGATTCAAAAGCGCACGCAGCTGCGCAAAGAGTACGTAACGACAAATAACAAAGCATTGTTAGGCTGTCCGCACTTGTCCCCAAAGACAAAACTGTACGTTTCTCGGAAAAAGTATTCGTCTAAGCATTGTGCCGTCACTGCTATCCGGAACTTCTGAATTTATCATCACACAAAATTAATTTTTTATTTCCTGCAATAAATGATAACAAAAATATAAGGTCCTTATTACCAAAGAGCTAGACTCTAGCTGTAAGACTAACTTTTTCTAAAGATAAATTCAAAATAATAGCGAAAAGTGATAATGGTGGGAAAAACGGAAAAATTCCTGATTCTGACAAAAATGCTCAAAATAAAAAGTTTGATTAAAAGGCTTTCAAGTTATTTTCAATTGATCGGTTTCTTGCAAACTTCATTCACAACTTTTTGTGATATTGCGTCATTATCGTAAGGGACGTTTGCAAGCCTTCTCCAGGGAGAGTCTTAAATGATGTGTAAATTTGTATGAGTCATATCATCGGGAAAAATTTGTCGGGGGATACACATTTTCCAGGATACACATATCGGGGGACCATATATAACCGACCATATATCGCCGAATGTGCCAATACCGCCAAATTACGTGGGCTGGTGTCATGAGAAAGCACTTTGAGTGCGTTATAAAAAAAAAAAGGTTTTCGAGATTGAATTTTTTAAAATTTTTGACGAATTTCGTTTGGTTGAATACTTAATTCTGCTTAGGTTGGTAAATTACTTGATAACATAGCGTTTAACTCCTTACAAAATTGAAATATTTTCAAATTTTGACGTTATTTCGAACATTTTTGACAGGAAAACAAAATTTTGTTTCCATACTGATTACGCGACTTCCTGGCCGTTATTTGCTAGATTTTTCGCCAAAATTTTAAAATAATTCGGTTTTTTAAGACAACTCATCCGATAAGATTCTTAGATAGCTCAAACTGAGCACAAATATTTTGTTAATAATAAAAAATAATTATCTATCGGCAAACTTATTTTATCTTATTTTCTGAGATCTCTGAAATTCTTTATTTATTAGTTTTGTAAAATAGAGGCTTAATTCTCATATTATAACTCAAAATATCCTTTAATATATCAACCTTTATTTGACCACAGTTAAAGTCCTAATGAGCAGAAATGTTTCAGGGAGAAACTGGTTTGGTGATGAGTGTCTATGACAGAAGATTGTTGTTAAAAACAATCTTCTGTCATGACAAGAGAAGGTAAATGACACAGATTGCTTCTCATGCAATCTAATGTCATTCACATTCCTCTGACATCCACAGTCACCCCCTTCTTGNAAATTTCATGTTCAAAAATATTTTGAATAAAATCTCCAAAAATTTCGATTTTGAGCGAGATCACTCTACACTATAATACTTCGAATTTTTTTATTTTCTTTTGTGTCTAAATTGCTTATATTTTACGAACAAAATAATTAGGACTTTTAACCATATTCCAACCATACTCCAATTTGTTTTCATGAAAAGATCTTTAAGTTTCTCATTTGATGATTGCAATAAGGCACTCTGGCTGTATGAAATAAAAATGTTTTGTTGAAAATTTCTAAATATTTTTGAAACTTTGGTCGGAAAAAATTTTGAAATTTTTTTTGTGGGCGTTTCAAGCAATTTGAAAATCCGAAAAAGAATTTTTAATTTTTTTTGAAAATTTTTTTCAAATTTGATAATCGTTTAAAACGCCCACATTTTTTTTTATTTTTTCTCGAGCAAATTTTCAAAAATACTTATTTTGAGAATCAAAAACGAATAAAAATAAGATTTTTTGACGAAAATAACGCGATGTGATTGAGAAATTGAGTATGGCTGATGGCGCGCCATGGCGGTCATCCCTAGAGAATCAATCTCCATTCCTTCCCATCTCCAATGGATATTCTCCATTCATCCCCAAGGCATGCATCCCCATCCCTATCTATCCCATCCCTTTTACAAGCTTGGGTTAGATGACCATGACAAATTCGTAATCGCTGTTTTAAGATTACCGGTGTAAGCACCTACGCCCAAAAAAAATGATCGTGGCTTTGATACGCCACAAGACTTATTGAAATTAATTTTTTTTTGTTATCGGTTTCGATCCGGAAAAACTGAAATAAAGAAAGATTTGACTATAAAATAATCCTAAAATTTCTTATTTTTTCGAAGTATTATTACCGTTATTTCGCAATTTGATAAGTGTTTTGAATTGCAATCAAAAATTGATCTGGAGAATAAAAATCAAGACAAAATTATTTTCCAAAAATTGTGAGCTACAAGTTGTCAGCTTTTTTCTGATCCTGAAATTTTTCTTGAAATTTTATTCTAAAAAATTCAAAAATTAAGTTTTTGATGTAGAAGCTGACAACTTTTTGGATACCGTTTTGTACTGAACGTAATATTGTTCGTAGGCTACAAATTTAACATAGTTTTCAAAATGTTAAGCTCAAAAAAGTTTGCTGTTCCTACATTCTTGAGTGGTCCAATTAACACAAACATTATATCATGTTTTTTTTACATTTCACGTTAATCATTTATTAAAGATAATTATTCAAAGGTTACTTAAAGAATTTTCTTAAGTTAACACATAGTAATATCTGACCAAAGCTTATCATTGATGAAAACCGAATAATCTGCAAACCGATCTCTTTTCTTATGTTAAATTAGAAATACGAAAAACGATGTGCTTTTGGTCTGTCAACATGGAAAAACTTATATTTT
This sequence comes from Oikopleura vanhoeffeni, assembly GCA_004367855.1. Lineage (NCBI taxonomy): Eukaryota > Metazoa > Chordata > Appendicularia > Copelata > Oikopleuridae > Oikopleura > Oikopleura vanhoeffeni. The sequence goes on from SCLH01001236.1 coordinate 91,057, forward strand.
AGTGAAAAAATTAAAAAGTAACATTTTTTTGAACTTTTTTCTATTCAGATTGTCGTAAATTAAAAAAAGCATTATCGAAAAATCCGGTGGTTTATTAATGACTTCTTAAAGAAAAATTTACCAAAAAAAAAACTGCTTGGAAAATTAGTCAATGGTGAATTCTGCATCGCAGATGAAAATGAATGATTATGAGCCTTACGAAAAGGATGATGAGCCCCAGGTAGAGAAATTCACTTTCTTAGAGAACGCAGAATAGGGACAAAAAATTAATTTTATTGTCTTGACGATTTCAATTCATCAATGTTAATTCGCTCAAACTATCAAAAGTCGGAGAAAAAAATCCAAACTGGAATAAATTATTTTTGTTCTCAACGTATGCCTATTTTTTCGACAGGAAATTCAATTCCCACATAAAGTATGAATCTAGATAAGTTGATGCTGAAATTTGCATCCAGCTCATCCCAATGTATACTTTCAGTGGGAAAATAGTATGTCAAAAGAACCTTTTTCTTGGAAAATTCTGGGTAGAATAGGCCAAACTGCAGACCCAAGTATTAAACAAGTAGTAAAAGCATATTTTGATTGGGACTCTGCAGTTTTGATCATCGACTACTTGAAAAAAATTGCAAGTTGAAACTTTTTTACATGTATCAAAAAAGGCAAGTCAAAAAATAAAGCTGAATCGAACAATAAAAGTTTTCTTCTAAATTCGAGTAAAGCGAAACATAAAAATGTATTTTATTTCAATCTAAAAATTGGTCTTATTGACATGTTTTGCGTCTTCAGAATGAAAATTAAATTGCAGAATTTTTAACAGAAAAGTTTTTAGGGTCGAAAGGTAATTTGACGAATCAGGCCTTAGTTTCGCTAAATTTAAAAATTCTTCAATTTTTTTTTCATTCTGAAGACGCAAAACATGTCAATAAAACCAATTTTAAAATTGAAATAAAATACATTATAAAATGTCTCAAACCAACCCCAAAAAACATAAAAATCAAGTCAAGTCAAAAAATTGACATGAGCCTGAAAATCTGGTCAAGTATAATTTATGAATCTCTGATTTATTTTTTGTTGGTTTGAGTGGATTGTCCTCTTAGGATCATCTGTTTTGTGTGGTTTTGAGCGGACCAAAGAAAGATTAAGCAATTCCTATTACTTTTCTTATTTCGATTGGAAAAGATAGCAAGTTAAGCTAAAACCATACAAATCAAACGACTCAACCAGTACAGGGGGGCATGTTTTGCATTCGGCAACATTCGGCAATAATGAAACAGAAATAAAATTGTATGTTCAAAAACGAATAAAACGTAGTCGTTTGGAATGCCGTCATACGTCGAATATTTTTTGAATTTTATAAGTAGTTTAAGGGGTGGTGTAAGTGATTTTTAGGATTTTAGAGGCTTTGTACGGTCAGAAAAATGCAGACTGGTAATTTTTGAAACATACATTAGGAAGATCTTTTTATGATCACAAGATTCCTTTATACAGTTTTAAACAACTCCCACCAACCATCTAGTTAACCGCGGTTGAACACCAGTCCCTCAATTTTTTTTATAAAAAACAAGGATCCTAGAGCTTATATCGAAAAGTTGTGAGATTTGGACAGAAAATTGTGTGAATTTTAGTGAATCGGTTTTGTTTTTTTCGAGCCAAAAAATAGTATTTTTCAACGTTTTAAATAAGGATTTTTCTGTGGAAATGCAAAAACGTCATTTCCGGAATGTTACAAGCCCACGGAGTAGTGAACATCGAATTGGTTGTATTTATTTTAATTTTCTGTAAATCAACAAAAAAACTGCCCGAAATCGACAATTCTGAATATAAAAGTAAGAATTATAAAATTCAAATGTCACCAAAATATTCTTAAGTTATGGTTAGCTGGAAACGACATCGGCAATTATGGTCTAATTTAGAACAGAACCGGTGCAAGAGATCAAAAATGAATTGAGATGGAAAACTTTAATTTTTGCTAGAATACGCTGTGTCGTTAATCAGATCAAAGTTGCATATAGTTACAAGCAAACCGTATCCAAGAAATCTTTTGGGAGACATTAAATTTTTTTATTCTCACTTCCATAGTCAGAATTGGCAATTTCGCGCACTTTTCCGTCTATTAATAGCAAATCAGGCGGAAATTCAAAAGAAGTACTACCGAAAACACCCTTTTTGGAATATTCAACCAGATTGCTGACCCTTGAGGCAAAAATTGAAAAACAGAACCGATTCACTAAAATTCAGACAATTTCCAAATTCTCACCAAATCTTAAAACTTTCCGATATAAGCCGTAGGATCCATTCTTTGAAAAAAGCTGAGGGACTCGTGTTTAACCGCGGTTAACCAGATGGTTGGTGGAAGTGGTACTTAACTGTCTAATGGAATCACGAGATCAAAGATAAATCTTCCTAATGTTCATTCCACTTACTAACGTTGACATTCCCAATTTTAATACTCCACCAAAAGCAATCAAATATAAGTTGAAAAGACTTAATTTGGGAAAAACAATCTTGAAAATGACGTCATTCATGACGCTCAAAGGGTAATTTGGGATAAAAATCTCAAAAAAATCTGGCGATATCGGTTAATTCCGCGATATTGGCACATTCGGCAATATGGGCAATGAAAGTATTTTAGCTAATTATCGTGAAATTGCGTTGGGGTTTTTCGATAAATTCGGCAATATCACTCTTCCTGTAATAAAGTGATTTTTTAATTCTAGTATTGTTTTTTAATTCACAGGCATCGATAAAAATATTACTTGGTTTACCCAAACGAGCTTGTTCTGTCTGCGATACATAACAATACAAGAATACTTTTGTGAAATTAATATTTAATTAAAATTTTACTAAATTGGATGCATTTAACATCGATTGAGTGAATTTTGTTTTATTCGCAATATGAGGTTTTTCTGTAATGAAAATCCCGCCGATAAAAATGGTACCTCGGCGGATTTCATTTTGAAGGCCAAGCTTAAGTTAATGCCGAAAGTTCAAAAACAAAATCCGGCTAGTTATCATTTTCATTTTTAGGAATTTCCTACACACCCATTTTTAATTCGCAAGTTAAAATACAAATACTGTATTTCAATTTTATATGAAAATTTAACTCGAAAATTTGTCTTGTTCTGCATTCTTGTTTAGAAGTTAATAAGTCGAAAAGAAGTCCCTTTGCATTAGATGACTCTGTTCCTGGAGATGAAACCGTTTTACATGATCACATTCAACACCTGTTCAACATAAAAGAAGCCATGCCTAGAAATAAAAATCTCCATTATTTTATAGCAATTTTGAATTTATTGCTGCCAATTGTGGATGTTATAAGGTGAGCTTAACCTTTATAATTGTTTATCTGGCCCTTGAAGACCTCTAGCTAATAGGATGATCAACTAAGCTTCAATTACCTACTTGAGTTTAAACAACTAACCCACTGTCTCCTTACCATTTGACACGGGGAATTTTAAAAGTCCAAAATGAGTATGAATTTTATTGAACCATCTTATAAAAAACTTTTCTGGCCCTTTCAAGTCTCTGTTTTTCCTTGATTGCCGAGGAATAAAACATTTTGTCAAATGTATGTGATTTCAGATAAGGTTATTTCTAAATTTATATGTGCTATATTCTTTTAAGATTATGCCAAAAAACCGTTTTTTGAATATATTTTATCGATAACCTATCTCCTAATTATGAGATTAAATTTGCAACTTGGCTCAAATTTTTACGAAACGCTGCCTCAAAACACATAAAAACAGATATTTAAAGTTCAATTTAAAACGAAAAATATTTTAATTTTATTTGCAAAAAAAATTCAAAATTTGTGATGTTATTAAGGTTCTTATATCCCGTATTCACACTTTTGTTAATATCCCGGCCCTGATTAGGAAACGTTGTTTGTTTTTAAGTAGTAGAGCCGGGATATTAACAAAAGTGTGAATGAGGGATATGTTTAAAAAACATGAACAATTGATTTGATGCATTCTTATCCAATTGTACTTTTCAAATATAGAGCAACGACCAACATTTGAAATTAAACAAATGGTTGATTCTATTAGGTTTTAAGCGTCATAGACTATGACTCATAGTCTCAGTCACTTCTCCTTATTAAACTCATTAAATTTTTTAGCGATTTTGTGAATTCTTTCATGTTTCTTCGAAGTCATAACCTCCTGGAACAAATAGTTGGAGTTGCGATGACGTGCACAATCATACTGACGCCATTTTTGATAAATCTAGTGAAATTATTCACTTCAAAATTCGACAAAGATTCAACAGCGGCCAACGTTTTAAGTATTTGTTTGAAAATTGCATTATTACCGTTTGCATTTGGTATTTCTGTATATAAAGAAATAAAAGGAATCGGTGATGATAAATTTTTTTTTTCGTGGTCGGAATTATTCTTTTTGAGAAAGTTAAACCCCATAAACTCAAAAAAATCGTATCTGAAGGGTTTAGTTTAGCAGATTAGTCTTCCGGCACTGACCCTACTTATGCGGCATTAGTTATGCTTATCACTGTGCAGTCGGTGAAATACCTCAACCACCGTTATGACGCATAATCATGACGATGCGTTTTTCACAACATATTTTTCATTCAGACCAATTTGGGGTCAAGAGAAAGTAAACTTTTTCTTGACTCCAAATTGGTCTAAATAAATAATTCGGATTCAGACCAATTTGGGGTCAAGAGAAGGTAAACCTTTTCTTGACCCCATTTGAAATCGAGAGATAGCCTCTCATGAATTTATCCTATTATCTAACATACCGTACACTTATTCATCGTCGGAAAATTTTTCTGGTAATGTTGCAATCTTTCGTTATTATTTCTTTTTAATATAATAAATCGTAAAAAATATAAAATGATAATACAAACTTATTATTTGAACTATAAGAATTATTTTGATCATTAAAATGTTCCCAGTTTTCGCCCACAAGCTTTTGTAACGCAATCGTCACCCGTTGAGTTCAAACATTTATCATTTACCTCTGAGTGCCGATACGATCGAGAAATTCGCAAAAAATTAAATCTAAAAATTTTCCGAAAATATAATTAAGGGGACTTCAGCGGCTTCGTAGGGTTAGCAAAATGCAGGCTGGTCATTTTTAAAAGATACATTAAGAAGATCTTTCTCTGATCTCGCGATTGTATACGACAGTTTAGTCTCACTCCTACCAACCATCTGGATTATGGCTGTTAAACACGAGTCCCTCAACTTTTTTCATAGAAACAAGGATCCTAAAGCTTATATCGGAAAGTTTTGAGATTTGGTGATAATCCGGAAAATTGTCTGAATTTCAGTGAATCAATTCTGTTTTTTCGATTTTTTCCTCAGCGGTCAGCGATCTCGTTGAATGTGTCGAAATAATATGCGTTTCGACATTTTTATAAAAAGCTTTTTCTGAAGAAATGCAAGAAACGTCATTTTCAGAATGTATCAAGCCGACGGGGTGGTGAACATCAAATTGGTCGTTTATCTTTGAATTTTCGCCTGATTGGCTATAAATCGATAAAAAAGTGCGCGAAATAGACGATTTTGAATATGAAAGTGAGAAATTAGAAAATTTAAATGGGACCAAAATATTTCGTGGCTACAGTTTGCTGAAAACGATATTAGCAACTGTGGTCTGATTTGGAACAATAACGGTGCTAGAGATCAAAAACTAATTTTAAGAAAAAACCTTAATTTTTCTTCTAGAATTCGCTGTGTTCAAAATCAGACCATAGTTGCTGATATTGTTTCCAGCAAACCGTACCAATGAAATCTTTCGGAGGCATTTCAATTTTCTAATTCTCACTTAACTCGTAGACTCGATTTTAGCCAACTATTTGCCGCACACCATTTAATCGCATTTTACGACGCTTAATCATAAATGACAAGATCAATTATAAAGTTATCGATAAACTTTGAAACAAAATGACGTTTGTGCGTTTTTTTATTGAAAATTTTTACTGTATTACAGTACTTATTTTTTGCAAAAATTTTTTAAATCACAAAATTAAACCTTTCATCGTGATCAGAAAAAAATTCTAAGACTTTTTTCCCATTACACTATAGCCCCAAAATGATCACGTGACCGTATATTTAAGGAATAAGGTTGGTAAAAGTAGTACTGTTTTTTTCCAAAAATTGCTTAAATCNGAAAAAGGGTGTTTTTCGACGTTTTGATTAAAGGCTTTTTCTGTGGAAATGCAAGAATCGTCATTTTCGGAATGTCACAAGCCCAAGGGGTGGTGAACATCTTGCAGGAAGTACTTTTTCGAATTTCGACCTGATTGGCTGTAAATCGACAAAAAAGTGCGCGAAATCGACAATTTTGAATATGAAAGTGAGAATTAGAAAATTTAAATGCCACAAAATGATTCCTTGGGTACGGTTTGCTGGAAACGATATTAGCAACTATGGTCTGATTTTGAACAGAAACGGTGCTAGAGATCAAAAAATAATTTTGATGAAAAAGTTTAATTTTTTTCTAGAATCCGCTGCGTTGATATAAGGATTGAATAACTGCGTGTCCGCTTATGAGGCTAATGTATTCTGGGATGAAATGAATTTTCGAAATCAGCTGGCCACGTTTTGATTCCGTCACTTTTTGAGATATCTGAGTTCACCCGTTAATGATTTTTTGCTCGTCGTCAATTTTTGATTTATAATGATAAATTTCGAATCTGTTATATTTATAAAGTGGAAATTATATTCAGAAAAAATAAAAAATCCGAAAATGATTATGATAAATCATTAGCTGATCAACAATTGATTTTAGTTATAGAAAGATGCATTATATTACATACTGTATTCAATATATATTACATGAGAGAAGCGGATTCCTAGGCCTTTCATTGCGCGATCGCGTTTGATCAATAAGAGCGATGAAAATAAGATAGTTAACCAATAGCCTATGGCATAGGGGGCTTGAAAATTGGGTCAACCGCGAACGCGCAACGAAGGGCCTATAGGCTATAGCTCCTCTTCTTAGATATCCTGTACGGAAATAATATGTTAAATTTCAGGACAGGTAAAATCTTTCTTGGGTGTGTATAGTTTATTGTGCTATTCAGTGCTTCCCACGTGATCACCTTCCTCTCTCTCTTGCCATCTCTCGCGCCACCTCACTCGTCACTCTACACTGAATAGCACAATAAACTATACACACCCAAGAAAGATTTTACCTGTCCCGAAATTTAACATATTAATTCCATACAGGATATGTCAAGAATATTTTTTACGTTTGTTGATTTTTTTGAGTTATTCCGAAAAAATAAAATAAGGTTAAGCGGCTTAACTTAAGCCTCAATTTGATTATGTCGGGTACTTATATCGGGCGATTATAACCTGAAACAATATTTTTCGAAAATGAAATATTATGATTCGGTAATAACATGGTAAGCTTTGATTTTTACTTAGTAAATTATAGACAATAGCATATGTTTTTTATTTTAAGTCCCGGACTTTGAAAAAAATCTTGAAAAATTTCCAAGCTATTTTTGGAAAAAAATCATTCATAATGGCCTCCTCGGATTTTTGGCATCTTGGTTAGCGTCCGTGGTCTCCGGAGATGACATGGCATGACAGTCTAGACTAGACATGTCAATGACATGAATTCATCACTTAACTGTCCAGTCTAATTGGACAAAAAATCATATTCTAAATTTTAAAATTATGGAGTCTTTTCCAATATTCAGATTTAATCGAACTTTTTCATGACAAATAATAGACGTTTCTGTCACTGTATAACAATGGAAAACACAAATTCAAATGTAAAAACCCATTACTGTCTTTAGACACATGAATTATGATTCAGGATTAATTTTGGCTAGGTTTTTTTGTTGTTTTTATTCAATAAGTCGGGTTGACTACATTAATAATTCGGTTTTTAATGTTCATTGTTTTAATTGGAGGTTTTATCAGAATTTGATATTGACAAATTATTTTTCTTTATGTAAATTATAAATTTTAACATGTTTAATTTACACATTTTGTGTTAGGCATTTAAAAGGTTCAAAAATAGGCCAAAGTTTAAAATAAACTCTGAGAGAAGCTACTTTTATTTTATTGGTTAGTGAACCGAGAGTACCCTCAAGAATAGCCAACTTAATTAACTTAATTTTTTCAAAATTATTCAAATATACATAAAGTTCTCATTTTTGCTTGCGATCTTGGTTTTGCTCACAACTAATTCACAACAAAAATGTGACATTCTGTATATATGTTAAGGGGGTGGTCAGGGCAAGCTTTTGTGGGAACTTATGCTAAGAAAAAAAACTGTAAATATTTTCTGGGTAATTCCAGTAATTCAAAAATGATTGGCAAATATCAAACTAGCTACCACGGTTTCTCCGTTATCGGCGCACTATTTGAAACCTAATTTAAGGTCGTTGGGAAACCGTGTTAGACAAAAAATATATTTATTTTAACTAAATGGAATACGGCGAATCTAAAAATCAAAAATAGAAGTTCTTATCTTATCAAGATTTTTTTTAGGTTTTTCGAAAATCTCGAAAAAAAAAAATTATATATTTTTTTTTGAAGTAAGATTGGCGAGTTTCAGAATTCTCAGTTGATATGAAATATTTCATTACCCTGACCACCCTCTTTAGGGGCGTTTCAATCTCTCCGGGGAAAACCCAAAAAGCTAAAACACATTCGGTATACCACATTTCGGTAGTAATTTAAATAATAAATAACACGTCTGAAACAATAATGATATTCTTGGTATATTAGTACATAAATTGAAAATTATAAATATATAAATTGATATTAAATATGTCACATCTGATAAAATTTAAAGTGAATTTTTTCATATACAATATCATACGCATTTGTAATTAATGTTTCACAATTCATTAATTTGATTAAAAGCCTAGATTGATATCTCTATTTTTAATCTCAAAGTTAATATTTTTTTGTGTTTATAATCTGAATTGAAGGTTTTCATTTTTAAAGTTCATGAATTTGTTATGGTTGTCCGAGTTGAAAAAAATTGAATTTTTTTCAAATTAATAAAGTATAAGATATTCATAATCCATAATATGGATTCAATATATTTTTAAAAGCCATATGGTATAATATATCATAAACTATACTATCAATTATGAGGGTGAACGCGATTTAAGGGGGCAGTGTCCGCAAAAAAAGCTGGCCTGAAAATCTGATATAATACTAAACTACCCC
>SCLH01001237.1:7746-46837 GCA_004367855.1 Oikopleura vanhoeffeni
ATATGGCTCGATTTATAAGAATGGCAACGCGTTGTCAGAATCGAGTCTGGGTACAAATTCATTTCGAAAGTCTAGGAGTTAACTTATTTATTTTAATTCAAAAATGACCATTTTTATTTGAAAATATCAGGGAAGGGCATCCGAGCAGATTTTGCTGATAGGATCGGATCGGAAATTTCGGGCCTCAACATTTTTGCTGATCGGATGGGATTAATTTGAAATAAGTTAATTATATTAATGTAATTTAATGCTCGAAATACCGGTTTTGTCGAATCATTTTCTGACAACGAGAGGGACTGAATTATTTTTTATTTTCGGTTGGAATCGTTTTTAGTTTGGCTTTCAAACTTAAGCAAACTTAAGCTTCCCGCCGGGGGGAAGTTCCCGGTTCGCAAAAATTATCCAATCCGATCACATATCCGATCAGATCGGACAAAAAATGTGATCAGATCAGATCGGAAGCACATTTCAAAATTTGCTGATCGGATCGGAAAAAAATCGAGCGGCAAAAAATGTGATCGGATCGAAAAAAAAACGATCTGATCGGTTTGATCGGATACGCTCGGTTTTTTTCGAGCAGATTTTTTAGCTCGGTGCCCTTCCCTGGAAAATATAGGAATTATATTGATTTCAAATTCGTGTTTTTACGACCCCAGGTGCATACGATCTTGACAGGCTACTCAATTAGCCTTCTAATTATCACAGTTCGATACTGTAAAAATAGCACTGATGATGACAACAATTTCACATTTCCAGATGTAGTCTGAATAAGGCTGAGTTGAACACGAGTCGTGCCCAACGACTCAATATATTTAGCTAGGTTGGTCGTTGTATTCAATCACTATCCTAATTCAAGCCGAACTCAATCCAGATCTCTGAGCTATGCGACCCACGCTTCAGGGAAAATATTTAATTAATGGATCTACAATGGTGAAGTGGGGTGTAGCGCTTTCGAGCCAATCATCCCGCCAAGTGGAAAGTTCGGAAGCAAAACTAACTTGAAAACTAGAAGTTCTAGCAATGCGATGGTCGGACCATCATGGTCCTGCGTTTGAATCTACTAATCTACATATATTTGGCTATCTGTATTTACTGAGTTATTTCTGTATGTCGGATTGTCGAATTAAAAACGACACATTTAATTAATACTTTGAGTAAATACTATTAAGGGATTGCCATAAACTTGGAAGATTGCAATCAATATAATTGCAATCAATATAATGTAAATGAACAAAATAATAAGTTAGTTTATTTCTTTATGCTTATTATAGTTACATTAGTTATTGTGGCTAAGCTAATATAAATATTTTCTGGCCCAAAGAAATCCCCTTTTTATCTATTTTTGAGAAGTTTTGAGTTCGAATTTTAATTTTGGAATTCCTAGAAATTTCCAAAAAATTCGAAACATTTTGAAAATTTCCCCCTTTTTTCATTCCAAAAATTTTTCTTGTTTTCCTATTGATATCTGTGGGTAAAATCAAAATAAATGACTACTTTAACTATTTTCATAGATGCCTACATATTTTCTGACCGCTGTTTGAAAAATCATAAAATTTTTATTTTTCATTTTGGTCAACTTTTTTTAGAAATATTATGAAAATTTTTCGCAAATCCAGTCCAAAATTCTTTATGAGTAGTTTTTCTGAATTCTTCCTTATGTCAACTGATGGAATGGTCGCGCGATTATTAAACCTAAACTATTGATGAAATTTACTTGGCACTCAATTTTAGGAAATTTTATTCTTGTAAAAGATTTCCATAAAATTTCGGATGTAATATGCGTCATTGCCTCTGATAGTCAGCTTCTTATTATTTGTTACGAAATAAACACACTACTTTTAGTTGAAAGGCGCTGCCCGCCGAATTTTTGATGAAGAAAGAGTAAAATAAAAAATTGAAAATTTTTGACAACAACTTTGTTGAATTTATTGCATTGTATCTTTTCTGACCAAAAAAAAGTTTTCTTAAAATTAAATAAACGAGTTATAAGCAACGTTACGAATAGTGGTTTTAGGGATATTACGAAAAACGTAAACTAAAATATGAAATTATTTGACCAGAACTTTGTTAGAAAATTTGTAGCATGTATTTAAAAATAAAATAATAATTTTAATATAGACTTCGTAAGTTATTAGCTGCTGGAGAGAAATCGAGGATTTCCAAAATACTTTTCGTAAAATGTTTTACGAGTTTGTTACGCATTTGAAATTAATTTAACATATATCCTTTATTCACACTTTTGTAAATATCCCGGCCCTACTACTTAAAAACACACTACGTTTACTAATCAGGGCCGGGATATTAACACAAGTGTGAATAAGGGATATATGATATTCATGAAAACTGTTCACGGAAAAGGATTTTTTTTTAAGTTTGATAATTTTAATCAAAAGTTATAGAGTCTATATTAAATATAGACCCTCAATAAATACCCAACAATTACAAAAATTGGCAAATCTGACCCTCTTAACGATTTCCGTCTCCGGATTTTGCAAGCCCCGTATTTTTGTGATTATATAATTATCTTTCCACAAAAAATCTTTCCATTCATTTATTGTTTCGACTTAAGGGGGTAACCGACGGGTTTTACTGATTTTCAAACGTTAGTCCTGAGCTAACCGCAATTCGTATTGAGTTCAAACTTCGGATTCTAGGAGATATTTGTTTAAAATTTTTAAAAAATGGTGTCAAAAGTTTTTTGTATGACCGGACCGGCCGGTATACCGGTCCAAAAAGTTATTTTTTCCATTTTTTGGTACAACTTCATCTAGCTCCTGGATATCAAAATTTTCTCTTTTTTTTCAGTATAAACTTTAATTTGTGAGCTTAACAGCCGTACAATCCCTGATTTTCAAATTTCTTGTTATTTAGAGAAATTTTCGAAATAAATAGGTGTTTTTGCACATGTTCGCTGGTACAATGACATTTAGTCGAACAATATCAGATTGTTTTTTAAAGAAAAGCACTTCTTTAAAAGTGTGCAAAGCGAGGAGTTACATGGAGTTTTTTTAATTTTTTTTTCTCATTAGCTTTTTAGAGCTTTTTAGACTCAAAGTTTATTTACCCTCAAATTCGTCAAAAATAGGGTTTTGAAGAAAAATTCCAAAACTTTTTTTGAGTAAAAATCATAATTTTTAATACATTTTTGTCAGTAAGTTGCACAACCAAAACAAGTTGTAAAAATAGTCAGATCCAATGTCTAGATCACGAGAAAAATTTAATTACCTAAAAATTTACCTAAAATTTTTTAGGTTTTTATAAGCAAACCGTTAATAAAAATAAGAATGCAGCTAAAATCAGCTTTCTATCACTTCTGAGTCTCGAGAAACAGCCTCCGTCGGTTACCCCAAATTTCTGGATCTAAGAAAATATTTGGAATTATTTNTTTTATAAATAGTTAATTTTTATAGATAGTAATTTCTTTAAATAGTTAACATTTCACTGAAGTTGACTTTGCTACTTGAAACTAAAGCTATTCATCAAAATATCGATTTTATTAATAAAACCCCGTTTTTTGTTTTACTCAAAGCGACTTCATTTCAATATTTGTGGATTCGCTACTTGAAACTCACGCGGTAGAAAAAATTCCATTATTATGCAAAATTCGGAAATTTTTTCTAACGAAATTCATCTTTCTTTAGGTTTTTATAAGCAAACCGTTAACAAAAATAAGAATGCAGCTTAAATCAGCTTTCTATCACTTCTGAGTCTTTGAGAACAGCCTCCGTCGGTTACCCAAATTTCTGGATCTAAGAATATTGGAAATTTTTTTTTTCGAAATTTGAAAAACTTTTATTGCCCTTTTCAAGATATAATTCACAGTGATCTAATGCAACAAAAATTAGAGCAAAAGTTATACTTCAAAGATACAGTGCGGTTAAGGAAATAAACTTTGAAATATAGAATTTTGAAAATTTTGACATCGAATTTTTTTTTATATTTTTAGAAGCAAACCAGCCCACGAAATGACAATGCAGCTAAATTAGTTCCTATCACTTCTGAGTCTCGAGATACAGCTCCTTCGGTTCCCCTTAAGATCAATTTTTATCTTCAAAAAAGCTGTTTTTCTCTACTTTTTGCCAATTTTCACCTTTTCATGGAAAAAGCTTTGATAACTAAGAAATTTTCGACTGTGCGAGGTAATTAGGTAACTAATTAGCGGAGTACACCGAAATGTTGAAGTTATTTATTCGTTTTTAAAAAATTCTATAGTCGCGGTTAGCGCTTGATATGCTGCCGTGAAAGTTGTTTTTTGTATTTTTAACTAGTTATGTTTAACTTAGTTATGTTTAGGAAATTTAAATGCAAACGTTTGTAAGAATGAACACTTTTATTGAAGATAAAAAATAAAAAAATATATTTCCACATTTTTTTTTCTTTCAAATATTGCTCTGAAAAAATGAACCAATCTGCTGGACTTATGCCAACCCCCTTAAGGGTATCCCGGACCCTAATTTGACATATTCTCGATGAAATTTCAACCAAACAGGGCTTCAGGGATATTATTCAGATAAGCAACTTTGTAGAACTAGCCTTAACTAGCTTTAAACTTGCAAAAAAAAATATGCCAAAACTTTTTTGTATGACCACACTCCTTCACACATAAGCGGCACAAGAGCCACCTAAGCCAAAACGGAAAATCTATCTCCTCCCAGGGTTTATTTTGAAATAAATCCAAATTTTAACGTAAGCTGTATAATTAGTATACAAAACTTCATACGAGCGTTTTTGTCGATAAGTGCTATATTTATTCTAGAATATGTAAAAAACCGATCCAAAATACCGGTTTTTGGACTTTTATCATCGGAAAATCTATCTCATCCTAAGTTAAATTTCAAAATTTACTCAAATTTTTGCAAAATTTAGCTCTAAACAAACAGAAGCTTTATAACAGCGTTTTTGTTAAATTTCGACCCCAATGAAAAAATATGAATTTTTCAAGGTCAGGTGAAAAAAGAATGCTGGAGAAACACTGACGAGAAATTTGGCTAACGTCAAGCCGTAATTTTGAAGTTTTAGGCGTCAAATTGAAACAAACGTTATTTTTCCACTTAATTTTGAAAAAAATACTCAGAAAAAATCGAAAAAATTAAAAAATTTCGAACTTTTTTTGTTCTTATTTGGGTTGTTATGTGCTTTCAAAACATAAACGATTGATTTGGTGCATTGTAATGACATAATAACTGCATAAAATGTAGGAACCGGGATACCCTTTAGGGGGTACTGGTCGCTGGAATTGACTTTTCTGGATAACAAATCAGCCTCACAGAGAAACTATGAGACAATTAAGATTAGCCATGTTGTAGATCTACCCTTAATCTTGTCAAAACCATTGGTCAATGACTTTTTGTTCCGATACGTTACCAGTACAAGGTGTCCCTCGACCAAATTTCAAAAATTTCTTATTTTTTTTTTATAATTTGGGCGGTAGTACACTTTGTTATCACCTCAAATCAATTTGGACCATTTTCAAAGACCCAAAAGCCTCATAAAACCAGCGACCAGTACCTCCCTCAAGGGCTAGAAAGCTCTGAACGTGATGATTTTCGGTACCGATTTTGCCTTGAGTACTAATCCGATTAGCCTTATCTTTATTTATACTACGGAAACGTTTAGCTCCAAATTCTGGCCGTTTAAATTTTTATCATTTCATAATAGATTTATCTAATAAAGCTCAATTTAGCTCTGTTGAATTATAAATGACTGTCAAATTTCACAATATCGCTTTTAAATCAGCAGGAACCAATTTGGCGTAGTTAACTTTCTGATGAGGGTTTTATGAAAGTCGACAGCTCCGAATCTTCTGATGGGGGTTTCAAAGTGATATCATGTGATTTTAAATGTCTAAAAAAATTACAGGGAAGTTATCAAATTTTATTAAATAAATAATATGAATGTAGACCGGCTGGAATGTGAAGCTTCACGTTTCCGTAATATGAAAAACTGATCGGATATGAATTTCAGGATGAATCGATACCGAAAATTAGCATGTTCAGAACTCTCTACCGCTAAAACGGTTCACAGGTTCGAATCAAAACCGATTGTATTGTTCTGGCCAAATAAGTTTATAAACAAATTTTTGGCCATTTTTACAGGAATATTTCGGAATTGAGATTAAAAAAAAATGAGACCTGGGACCGGGATAAAAAAAATGCGACTCGGGATCGGGGCGATATCGGGATTGAAAACTCATCCCGTTTTCGAACACTGATTTCAAGTATGGACCATACTGTATGGTCAATGAAGACAAAATTGGCCTAATTAGCCTAGGATAAAATTTTTAGAGATTTCGATTTCGTGAAGAGGATAATGAATTATTCAGAGTTCCTTATGTCAACAAAGAATTTTGAAATCTTTATTTTTAAGGAGAAAGTAATTAAGAAAGATTACGAGAGAAAATATAACGTTATGATTGATCGTTAATAAGCTCTTAAAACTAACATAAACTTGTAGCTGATATAATACAGACCACAAAGGTCAAAAATCTTCGTTTGTATCGAAGTAAAGCAGGTTGTAAGGTCTCCGTAAATCTTTTGGTCTAAAATAGATTGGAAATGTATTTTAACGTCAGTGAAGTCAGAGGGGCAGGTTAATTTCAAAATACAAAATTCCATAAAATAGAATTCTAAAAAATTTTAAAAAATATGTTAGAAAATTGTAACGTTTATATATTTAACTTCTATACGAAGAATACAGATGAAAAGAGAAAGAATTTATTTATTTTAACCGCAAAGATCCAAGGTTAGGAGAATTGATAAATTTAAAAGTCATAAACCATCCTTGTCAACACGTGCTGAGCAAACGTAGCCATATTGATCAAAAAATCAGGTGCCCCCCAAAACTCTTGCCGAATGGAAACACTCATCCAGAATTTAATGACCCAAATATGTTGATTTAAAAGAATTTGGGGGTTTCCAAAAAAATTTCTAGAATCTCTGGATTTTTCAACTTTAATGGGGTACTGGGTGCAAACCGATTTCGCTCAAAGGTTGAGAAAATAGTAAATCAGTCTCAAATAAGAATGAGCTGGGCTTGAGATCTTTACAACGTGAAGTTCAACCGCTAGAGGTCCGCCAGGGTCAAATCTTAAAAATCGATCTCCTCCTAAAATAAAAAATGGATCGATTTGGGAAAAAAGCTGAATTAAGTTGATATCTAAAATTTTTTTTTTATCAATTTCAAAACTGTATTGTATATTGCAAAGTTTCATTGAAAACTAAGAACATATTGATTTTCTTGCTTAAAAATACTTACAAAAGTCCAAACAAAATGTATTTAAGAATATATACGATCGGTTTGGTGGATTTGTTTTATATACAATGCCCTCAGTGTGAATGACATTTGAAAAGAACAAATTACACCGAAACTCATCCTGTATGATAAAAATAGATCCGGTTCCGCGAATCATAATTTGAAATTTTTGGTTATGCGGGATTACGTAACGTTTTTTAAGCTTCTCGAATCATACATTTGACAATTTCGCCTTCCACTCACGCCTACGTGACCAATTGGAGGCAAAGCTGAGTAGACCTACGACTCTTAGGCGTTAGGAGAGGGAATGTCGTTTACACTGAGGGCATTGTTCTTGAGCAGAAAATTAAGAAACCACTACTAAAATTTTTTGAAAAATACCAATTTTAGTTAAAAAGAATTAGAATTTTTCAAATTTTGATGTAAATCATTTCAGCCGGAGACTGAATTCGAGGTGACAAAATTTAAGCAGTTCCAAAACTCTTATATTTTTAACTTACTGTACACAAATATTATTTTTTCGTAATAGGCTTCTCTTATTACTGCCCAAACCAAGTCTTACAAAGCAATAAATTAACTGCTGGCTACGGTAAAACTGTACGTCCTTCAGTCACATAAAAGTTAAAAAACTCTTATACTAGTATAAAGCAACTAACTTTTTGTCGGCAGTCCTATTATATCGCAATTTTGGAGTTCTAAATTAACGTTCAAATTAAAGTCCAGAAGAAAAAAAACTTGATTTTTTGTGCCAAAATCGTACACATCATATCTAACGGTTTCGAAACTCAAAATGAAATAAAGTTCGGGACCAAACAAATAATCAATATTGCCTAGTTAAAATTAGAAGGATCTATAGCTCTAATATATCCATTCGAAAGAGAAGAAAAAAGATTTTTTCTTCAAAAATGAAGAAACAAAAAAAAGAAACAATCCGATTCTCACGATTTTGTCTCAGTCAAACGTCGCAAATTAAGTTCTAAATTAAAATACAAAAAAACTAATAGACTACTGGCTAAGGGGGTTAAAGCCGGTATAACTATCATTAATCTCGGATAAATTAGTCGATAAAATATAAATATGTCAAGTGAAATACCGTCTGTCATAAAAAATATTGCAGTTTCAAACTCTAAATTTTGATTCATCAATTTTTTTAACGATTAATATATTAAAACTAGGACAATGTAGTTGGTGTCTTTTGGAAAACGGTATTATTCTTAGAATTATGATTCATCTTGAGCAAAATGGGCAAGTGGTTGACCAATGGGCGCGCTTGATATTTTTACTTATGAAATAAAATCTTTTAAAAAATTAAATTAAAGTAGTGAAAAACGCTCCAAAAAAATAAAATTTGATTTGTGATGGGCGATTACGGTGCGAAAAATCAAAGAAAATTAAACTAAGTCAAATGGGCATTTTTACTTAATCAAAAACATAGAAAAAATCAGACTTTCTCATCGGTTGGTTAAATTACCTACGTAAAATACGAGTCGGTGTTTAGCGTACCCATTTGGGTACACTAAGCACGCCCCGTGCTTTCCGTACCCAAATTGGTCTGCATAAAAAAATATCTAGGTCAATTTGGGTACGGAAAGCACGGTGCGTGCTCGGCGTACCCAAATTGGTCTGAATGAAAAAATATGATGTGAAAAACGCAACGTCATGATTATACGTCATTAGGGTGGTTGAGGAATTTCACCGACTGCACTGGAGCACAGTGATAGGAATTACTTATGCCGCATAAGTAGGATCAGTACCGGGAGACTTATTTGCAAAACTAAACCCCTCATAACGGAGTTCTTTGAGTTTTTGTAACCGGTCGGTATAATAACACAACAAAAAATCAATAATAGTCAACCCTTATAGCGCGGTTCAAAGCCCGAAAGGTTGTTATTTCATACCATAAATTGTGACCACTTGGAGGCTCAATTTGTTTTTTTATGGTCGGAATCATTCTTTTTGAGAAAGTTAACCCCTTAAACTCAAAGAATCCGTACTGAGGGGTTTAATTTTACCGATAAGTCTCCCGGTACTGATCCTACTTATGCGGCATGATTATCACATTCTTATCACTGTGCTCCAGTGCAGTCGGTGAAATTCCTCAACCACCTTAATGACGCATAATCATAACGATGCGTTTTTCACAACATATTTTTCATTCAGACCAATTTGGGTACGCTAAGCACGCCCCGTGCTTTCCGTACCCAAATTGACCTCAATAAAATAAATAATGCAGACCAATTTGGGTACGGAAAGCACGGTGCGTGCTTTCCGTACCCACCTAAGCAAAGTATAGGGAGGACAAAAAAAGTCGATTGGCCAATTTGGGTACGGAAAGCACGCTCCCTAAAATACACCTCCTTTTTGAAGAGCCAACTCACTACAACTGCATTGTATACAAATGATCAATTTTTTTCTGTCCAGTAAAACAGGCATATTTGAACAAAGAAAAAATGTTCAATTAAATTTTTGAAAATGATTTAAAAAGTTACAACCTCAAATATTATCAAAAATAATATTTTTTAATTGTAAATACAATTTTGTTTATCTAAATCGTTTTGAAGGCCCGTACATTATTCAGCAGAGTAAAATGTACTTTATTTAACATTGTTAAAATTATGATGTGTAGATTTAAAGCTTATATTTTCCTGAAAGTTAAAAAAAATCCTTAGACTATGAGTACCGGTTATACGCAGTGCTTAGTCAAATCAAGCTCTGTTAATCAAAGATATAACTTTTCGATTAAGTTGAAAGTAAAAAACTAGCATTTTCTAAAAAAAAATCAAAATCTACTAGTTAATACTATCATCCCTTAATTTTATATAATTTTTTAAAATTTCGGACAAAAATAAATAAAACTACCTTTACAAAATTTTGTGTTTTGTACCTACGAGGGTTAAAATGCAATATTTATGAGATTTTTATATTAGATAATTTTTAGATTTTTCTTTTTCTGTTGAAATCTTAAAATTCGAAGAGAAAGAATTTGACAATCAGAGCAAATTTAAATTATAATATGATTTGAAAAGCGACGTCGCAAATTAAATTCTGGCTTGATAAAAAATAGCCTATAAACCTCTTAAGGGGACTTAGCCGGCAACTGGGCTCCAAAGCAAGTGTTATAAATTCTGAAATGACCTCTTAATTGATTTATGAAGCGCACAAATTTTATGCTAAACGTTTTATAAGCCTTTAAAGGCGCCAAGAAAGTTAAGATTATTTTTTCAGGAGTTGATTTATTTAGCTCTCGTGAGAGTTCGAATAGAATTATTTGAATCATTTACAATGTAAATTTTACATATTTTTTTTTAATAATTTTTTTCTTTTTCGAAAATAAATTTTTATAAAAACACAAATACACCTCAAATAAATATTTAATAATTCCCAATTAGAATATGAAACAAAAATGTCTGGTCATGAAATTAACCTTAAAATTTGGTTACGAAATAAATATACCAATTACATGGTTATGTAACCGTCTTACTTCTGAAATTTTTCTCAACTTACAATTTTAGTGAAAAAAGTCTCTTTTATCTGAGATCACAAAAATTGGCCAAATAAGGCTGCAGTCAAGCAAATTTTGAAAATCGATCATTTTCAGATTATAGACTTCATGCTGGTGACCTTTATTTTTGAACCTCTACTTATGAAGGGTAAATTTTGATTGGTTGAAATCTAAACCAATCACGATTCAGAAAATTAAACAACTCTCACTACGGTTTTCTTTTGGATTTCAAAAATGTACATTTCAATATACCATTATTACCAAGTTTTGTCCTTTTTCGGCCTTGGAAAATTTCAAAATCGCTGAAAATGCCAAATTCTTCCTTAATTGTATATGCAAATAGAATAATGTCAGTTCACTTTTGATAGTACATATTTAAAAGCTATAAATTAAATTGGATAAGAAATATGACGAAAATAAATTCAAAACTTTTGAAACCTATGCAGCATAGCCTATGCTGCATAGGCTATGCTTCCTATTAAAAAATGGAAATTTTAATTACAGTGCAGTTGTGGTAAACTGGATTTTAAAAAGATAAGTTTTATTTTACGTAGGTAATCTAACCAACCGATGAAAATGTCTGATTTTTTGTTTTTTCTGATGAAGTAAAAAATCATGCCTTTTTGACTAAATTTAATTTTCGTTAATTTTTGCACCATTATCGACCATTATAAATCAAATTTGTATTTTTCTGGCGTGTTTTTCATTCATTTAATTTACATTTTTAAAAGATTTTATTTCATGATTAAAAATATTCAGGCTTATCAAGCGCGTTCACTGGTTAATCTTTTGCCTCATTTTTACCAAAATGACTCATAATTCCAAAAATAATACCAACTATCAGAAGACACCAACTGCATTGTATCAAAAATATATCAAGATCAACACGAAATTTCTTAATATTTTAGATAAAAAAAATCATGACAAATTTGTAAAAAAAAGGACAAAATTAAAGTTGAACACCACTGGCCTAATAAGTACAAGGACAAAATTTTATTTTTCGAAAACATCCAAATACTACAGAGAAAGCAAAATGAGCACAAAAATATTTAGTCAGTTAAAAAGACAATAGAAAATCTAGGTTAATTTGAGGTTAAATCAATTTTGCATAGTTCAATGATTTTTTTATTCCATTTAACATCTGCTTTGGTCCATATAAGAATTACGAGCCAAAACAGAAACCATAAATAATTCAATACTTTATATTTAAAAATGCACATCACCAGGTCTAGAGGATAACAAGAACTTCGTAGGGAAAATAAAATGGGGAGAGGCATAAATCTTCAATCCCTTTTTTCTGGTAATTAACAGATGCATAAATCTTTTAAAAGGCTTTTATTAAGGTCCAAAAAGTCAAAATTGACAACTTGCTAACTCTATAATTTCTTCAAACAGCGTCGCCTGTAGTTATCCATAAACAAAATTTTTGAAAGTTTATTAAAAATTATTTGGTTCAGGAAAATTGAAAATCATTTGAAAAAATATTTTTATCAGCTTAGTTAAAGTTTAAATGAAGTTTTTTGTTGAACATGCCTTGAATTATGTTCAAATTCTAGCGAGTAAAAAATCAGTGCAAAAACTTTTTGGAATAATCGTCAGCAATTTTTGAAAGCAAAATGTCTTTTTTGAATATATCTAAAAATTTTCTCGAATTTTATTCGAAAAATCTGCCAATATATCGCTTTAAAAATTACAAAAAGTTTCAGAAAAATAACCATATTTGCAATCTAAACATTTTTCCGCGTAAATTTCAGCATAAAACTTAAAAATGATCTGTAAGGGTTATGGAATGATACAATATAACTTACTAATCGCAAAAATTGTATCTGCTTAAAAATAAAGAACTTAAATATTTTTAAAATTGTCGAGAAAGGGATCGAGAGAAAGGCACTTTATTCACGGTGAATTAAATACTCTTGTAATTAAACTACTATCAATCAAACGAAAAATCTATAAATTTTATTGAATTTGGCCCTTATGGCCTCAAAAAAGTTCGTCAATTGTCGGAGGATAATTATTACAATTAAAATTGCTAAAAAATTCAATAGATTGCTTTTCATTTGACAAAAATGGTGACAAATTAGCAATAAAAGTTGCGATAATTTGAGGAAAACTTTACGATTTTTGGTGTACAAAGAGTCGATAAAACCATTTTGCGATAATTTGAAATTGATTTTCACCGCGTAAATGTACCGTTAAAAGATTTAAATAATTAATAAATCATTTATTCTATTTTATAATAATTAATAATAAAAAGGTTTTTTCATATGAAATCAGTTAAGGCCTTCAAGTCAAAGTTTATATTATGAGATTTATATCAATAATAAGACTATTAGAAATATTTGTTTATGTGCAAAATTTTGTTATTTCTTGAAATCAAAATAATCTTTATATTGAAACGATATTGTTTATAACATCATAATAACGGAATGATATACTTTCCAAGAAGGAAAAATAGTTTTCTTATCTATATTAATTAAGGGCCTTTAACTGACAGATCGTGACTATTTAAAAAGCGCGGAATCTGAGCATTTCATTGGTCAAATTGACCACATTTGAGCCAATGAAATCGGCGTATCTTGCAATACAGGGCTTTGATTGGGTGCTGGTATCCCGCGTTTTTTGTATCCTTCAAATAGTCACGATTTGTCAACCGATGGCCCTTAATCCATATCGTCTAGATTAAAATTCGCTAGAAATGGCGTGTTTTCACACTCTCCTTAATTTCAATAGTTTTTTTCAGTCATATTTCTATCTTTTATTTTCTAGCCAAAACTGTACAAAATATTATTCTGGGTTTTTAATAACCGCACAGTACCAATTAACTTAGTTAATTTAACTAGCAAAAACTAATTATTCCACTAACAAAAGTACGAATAGAAACGCACCGAACATGTCCAGTACAAAAGTTACAGAGTACGTTTCACGAACAAGGAATAATTAGAAAAGATGACGTCAGTTATTTTTCCAAATATCTAAAATCCGGGAAGAGGGCCCATTTTTAGTAAATAAAGCTAAAATTTAAATATCATTTACTAAAAATGGGCCATGTTCCCGGATTTAACATATACGTGATGAAGATGTTTTTCGAATATTTGTGACCAGAAGTCAGATCACCTTTATTAATTGTTTCTATGACATTTATGACATGGTCATGTGACATATTCAAATAAAGGTTCAAGATTTTTCATGATAAAATTTATAGGAGTAAAAAATTAAAATTAAATTATTAGTCTGCAAAAAAATTAAGCTATTGCCCGTCTTCAATCGTTCAAAAATTATTTCTTCAAAAAAAACTTGCTAATGCATCCTGCGAAACATTTTGTAGAATAAAAATAACATTTTAGTCATCTAATTTGAGAAATTTGCCTGGTTCTAGCAGTATTTCGCCGGACCCCGCCTGACCGTCTAAGTCTAAGTTCATCGTGTGTAAGCGGGGTCCACTCCACCTCCAAGATGGTGAAGCCGCCCCCATCAGACATTTGCTATCTTATGAGCTATGGCTCCAATAATTCAAATAGTAAGTATACATAAACAAACCAAGCCACGATTGCAATCGTGCTATAAAAAATATTTCCTGTTAAATGTTAATTTTCTTGAAAATGTTTAGAATTTGATTTTGTCTGAGAAATTTGGGTAAGTGGCAAATGTTATCATTTCAACCCTCTTGCACTAAAATTGTGAAAGTTCCGCTCGCACCATTATCGAAGTTCGGTTAATTTAGTTATTAAATGAATTCAAATTTCGTTTCGAATATAAAATTGCGAAATTTCAATCGCATTAATTTGTACTGATCTTGAAATTATAGGAGCATTCAGATTTTAATCACGGAATGAATATCAGGTAACATATCTGATTTTGTTATCTTTCACCACTTTCGTATGAAATTAAGACATAAATTATCGGCCCTAATTTAAATGTCTAGTAAAAATTTCAGACAAAATATAAATTTAACCTTATCATGACAAAAAATTTAAAAATCGAATTTTAATTCTTATCCAATCATAGACCGGGGTGTTTATGAGTTACACTGATACCCGATTAATTTGGTCACCTCGGGTCGTTAAGGGGGTGGTCGAGGCAATCTGGACCTTTTCAAACTGCGCCTCAAGAATAAACAGAGAAAAGTAGTAACGGAAAAAGTGGCGCGATCTGTTTCTGCGTAATAGCCTTCCACCAGTCAATTTTTACAAAAAATTTTTGGTCAAATTTTCTAATAATGGTCAAATTTGAAATTTTTTTGAAAATTTCAAAACTCGATTTCAAAACATTTCAATTTTTTTTGAAAATTATCAAACACTAGAAAATAATTCGATTGGTAAACTTGAATTTCTTGTATGAATCTCCGTCCTTGTTTTTAAATCGACCGGTGACATGCTAGTGCATACATTGAAATTTTAAATTTTTTTTACCATAGATAGAAACTTCTAGTTATAATTTTTGGTATTGTTTAGGTTTTTTGATCAAGAAAAAATATTTTTCCCCGTTATTTCACAGTTTGGAGACAGTTCAAATGAGGTCAAAATAAAAAATCAAGAGAAATTCTAGAGCAGATAGAGAATTTTGTTTAACGCCATTAAATTTCTCGTGGTCGACTTACTCCTATAATATTTTATTTTTTCAAATTTATACATCGGAAATGCCTTAAAAAGGTCGCCTCGACCACTCCCTTAATAGATATACATAGTATATAAAATAATCATCAAGTTCGCTGCAAATATGTCATATCAGAGCGGATTTCAGCGCTATAAATCACTTTTGAGAGCTTTTGAGCCTTATCGAAGGGGATCGAATATATCATTTTGGTAGAAAAAATGTGTTTAGCTTCAAAATCATTGAAAGGTCAAGGTTAAAATTCAGTTTTAATAATGAAATTTGCTGCATTTATAGGTTGACATCGAAAATTGAATTAAATTCAGGGGAAGATTACGTCAGAATGTCCTATTTTTTGTCAGAATTTCGTCATTAGAGATATAATTCTCGTCAGAATAATTCGTTAACCCCTTAATTTTCGGGTGATACGAAATGTTTTAGATTTTTAATTTTTTGTCACTTAAAGTTTGTTAAAAAAGGTCAAAACACAGTTCAACTCGTAAAAAATAATCATTTGGTTTTTAAATAAATTGAAATTATATTTACAAAAGTTTTGCTGGTTCACCGCTATCTTCGTCAATGCGGGCTATTCATTCTGTTCATATGATGAGTTCTCTTCAATATAAAATGGTTTTTCTCTTAAAATAGTGTTTTTTCTCTCTGTTTTCTGGCGTTTAGTGTTTTTCCGATGTTCGATTCAAAAGTATACAAAGTTTTTTTCTTTATTTTTCTCTTTATTGGATTTTTGGCGTGGTTGGGCGCCCTTAGTTTCTCGTTTTTCTTCTGTGTATAATATTTCTCTTTTTTCTCGGGTCGTCGGTCGGTCGCCTCTCTACACTGTCGGGAGCTCTGTTTCTCTCCCCTGGTCGATAGCGTTATGACAAAACTTTATCACTTTCGAGTTAAGGGGGTTAGCCGCTTAAGGCCGGTGGCGTTTTTTTATTTTGGATGATCGAGTTTTTTGAGCTAACTCAGTCGATCTTTGTGCGGGTTTGTAAAATCCGTTCAAGTGCGTAAATGCCAGACTCCACCTATGAGCGCTACAGCGTAGTAGTTGTAGATAATTTCAGGAAATTTATCGTGACGATTCGTTGAAATATGATTGCGGTGGGAATTTTCGGACGTGGTTGAAAGCCCCAGCCGATTTTCGAGGTGGATTCGGCGGGCCAAAAAAATATTTTTTTTCTCTAAAAATACAAATTTTACTAGTTACCAAAAACTTCACAATTTTTTCTCTAAAGGTGCTAAAAAGCAGATACACAGAAGCCGAAAAAAGAAGGCGCGAAGGGGCTTCTCGGTATTCTCTGCCCTCTCTATCTCGATGCTGAGATCATAAGCGGCTGCGACGCACCACCTATAAAATGAGGAAAGCCAAAAAGAAAAAAAGACGAGAAAATTATATTTTTTCTTTTACTCTCCGAACCCTACGCTATCTCTACTGCCTTTTAACTGAAGCAAAAAAAGACTGGATCTAGTCTGGTAACATTTACTTTTTTTCACACTACCCCTTCTCCCTCAATCCCCTTTTTCTCGGTTGTGTGTGTGTGTGTCTCATCCTTAAAATTATTCTTGCGCTTGGCGATTTGCAAATGCATTGTAAAAACAGGGCAAATAGTTAAACCTTCTAAAGCGAGCTTATTGTTCAAAGACGCGTTTTTCTAAAATCAGTCTTTTTTGTTTGGGACCGTCCGTTCGGGCTCTAGTGACTCTAGTGTATTCGGCCCACCCCTTACTTTAAAACCTCCTGAAAAAATCCAAATGGATAAAGGGCGTATTTTGCCTAAGGCGATGATAATTTCTATATTTGATATGACAATTTAATGCATCATGACGATGAATGATGACATATCGCCACATGAAATTAATCAACCCTTGAGCTTTGGATTTTTTACAAAAAAAATGCCGCCATCTCTACGGAAATCCTTCTCTAATCAGCAAGGAAAAATAAGGTCAGTTTAACTCGTAGGGGCGCGGAAATCGCTTGGGTATAATACGTCCCGATGATATTATGCTCTGTAATTGTATTCATGTGTTCACTGTTTTTGTTGCATTATTCATAAGGAGGCTCTCCAGTGCACTACGATCGATTTACCCATCTCCACAATACAATTCATCTTCACACAACAAATAATACTTTTTTGTAATGAACCAGCCTTCCACGCATATTTGCGCCCGTCCTAATCAGAATGGTCGATAATTTAGGCGCGGGAAAGTTTTTTTCTCGATACAATAACAAGGTTTCAACTAGGTTCTAAGAGCCTGGCTCTTATACCTGTTTTTATCGATTTTAAAAAATTGGAAATCATGATTTTTTTCAATTATTATTCTTGGAGATTTAAAATAAAAAAATTTCATTTTTATTGAAAAGTATTATCAAAATTGAAATTGAAAAAATATTTATTTTAGTTATAGAAATTTCTTGTCGCAAAACAAATGAATGGTCGCTAATTAAGACGGTTCTGGGTGCTAACACAGCAATTGCTGAGGAGTTTTTGACTACTTTTTGAAGCCTTATACATTTGGTTTGGGATATTGGAAAGTTAAAATAAAAAAAAATATTGTTCCGTGAACACTGGTCATAATTTTGAGATATGTCAATTTATATTAAAAATCGTAATTAGCTCGTAAAACACTTTACGAGAACGCTTTTTCTCAAGCCTTTATTTGTCTCCAGCAGGATATTTCTCGCGGAGTTAATTTCCAAGTTGATTTAAACTTTCAAAATTAATCAGAAACATCGTTGACCCCAGAACGTTTGGCTTTTTAAAAACAGATTACGTTTTGGTTACTCGTAATAATGAAAAAAGTGACTTTCGTGAAATGGGATATATCTGTCTAATATTATTTAAATTTTTTTTTGTTAAAGCAGAAAATATTAAGCACAAAAAAATACCTTGAACGTTCGGATTTTATTTTTATCATTTTGAGGTAATATTTCTTAATCATACATCAAGTGCGCACCGCTAAAAACATAAAAGCAGCATGTCAATATCATAACAAACAATCCAAGGCCTGATTTCAGTTAGTATTAGTGTTAAATTTTTTAAAAAATACTTTCCTAGCTCAGTTTTTGATATGCAGAATTCAATTTTCGCTATCAAATAACATTTTGTACATCTTTCTGTGATATGCTATTTTTGGTTAAACTCTCGAAAAGGTTCAAAGTCGAATACAAAAACATTTTCGCCGAATTGATTTCTCAAGTCTATCGCATGGTCGTCGCATTTTAAGGCAAAAATGGGATTTTCAATGACCAATTGTAGCAAAAGTACAAATCGTCGGACCAAACATACCTCTCTTTGATATATTTGAACAAAATCTTGCATCCTAAAAATAAATCAAAGTGACGGATGGCTCGTCCAATCAAAAACGTGCTTACAAAATAACGGATATTTTTTCAAATGTATCTCCTCCCTGAGTTTTTAGGTACAACAATGATTTATGACTAAATAAACGAACAGAACGTGAGCAAAACACCAAGTTGAGTCTTTGAAAATTTTTGAATTTGCTTCTCAGTATCACCAAAAAGCTGTTTTGACCCTTGTTTAGGGGTCTCAATCAAATGTATCTCTCCCTGGATTTAAAATCACACATTTCAAACCCAGATAAATGTGCAGGTGAGAGTCCGTGCAAAACACCAAGTTGAGTTTTGTCTAAATTTCAGACTCGTTTTTCTGTAAATCGTGTTTTAAATTTCCCAAAATCAAGAAATTTCACTTTTTTCATAGAATATTTTTGAACTCATCAAAAGTGCTTCCTAGCCATGTATAAATAAAACGATACCAAAATGCTTGTATTTTCAAACATTTCAATAAAAAAAAGGGGTTTAAAAAAATTGGGATTTGTTTCTAGAGCCTCATTTTGCGACGACCACCCTCTTAAGGCAGTAACCGACGCCTTTCCCTGTTTTTTAAACCTCTGTTGTTAGATGAGGAAGATTCGTTCAATTTTGAAATTTCAGTATGTTTGAGATAATTCTCTAAATTTTTCAAAAAAGGTAACAAAAAGTTTTTTGTATGACAGTACCGGTAGTAGTCGATTTTCGGCTATTTCACGATAAAATCATTCAGCGAGGAGATATCAGAAATTTTTAATTTTTCGTTTTCCCACTAATAATTTTTAGTGAATATATTGCGTTGGAAATTCGGTTTTAGGTCTGTTTGCTCAAAATCGATGAGATTTACGCGTTAAATTTGCCGATTTCGGTATATTTAGCGTTTTGTTAAAATCATTTCGAGCACTGGTATAAAAAGTTTTGACAAAAATTTTTTTTTCGCAATCGGTAGCGAAGCAATAATATGGCGTTTTTTTCTCGATATCTGATTAAGTTTTTGATACTCAAATGTGCAAAGTTCAGGTACCACAAAATTTTGACCATTTCCCCATTTAAAAAATATATTTGGATTTTTTTCGACATTTTCTTATTTTTTTTGATCGGTCCGCAAGATTGAATTGTAAAATTAAGATCATCGATCCGGCGTTCAAAAAATACAGCATGAATACTAAAAAAATACTTGGGAAAAATCCGAATTTCGGAACTTTATTTTTCGTGA
Source organism: Oikopleura vanhoeffeni (assembly GCA_004367855.1). Taxonomy (NCBI): domain Eukaryota; kingdom Metazoa; phylum Chordata; class Appendicularia; order Copelata; family Oikopleuridae; genus Oikopleura; species Oikopleura vanhoeffeni. The sequence continues at coordinate 27,646 of SCLH01001237.1, forward strand.
AATCCATTTTTTTCGGAAGCAAATCGATAAAAAATTTTTGAATGCTAGATAAATTAAGTTTCCACCATGTATGGATCTCGAAAAACAGCCTCCGTCGGTTACGTCAAATTACATCATCTAAAAAATATTTTCAAATTTTTTTCGACATTTAAAAAAAAAATTTAGTGGTTAGCAAGATTAAATTGCAGGAGCAAATTCCGGTGGCAGTAATTCTACTCCTTTGCTCTCTCACCTGCCTAAAATCCGGGGGTTTAGAAACCGATGGTCATTTTTTGGCTTTCAAATTTCTTGTTATTTAGAGAAATTTCCAAATAAATGGGTGTTTTTGCACATGTTCGCTGACCCCATTTCATTTAGCGAACAATATCAGATTTTTTTTTTAAAGAAAAGCACTTCTTTTAAAGTGTGCAAATTTTTTAAAATTTTTGCATTTTTTCGATTTTTTTTTAAGTATTTTTGAAAATGAGAAGTTTAAAAATAACGTTTGCTCAAATTTGACCACTAAAAACTTCAAAATATCAACTTGACGTAAGCCAACTTTCTCATCAGTTTTCACTGGCTTTCTTTTGAGCCTACTTTCGAAAAAATCGAAGCACTTTTTTTTTTCGGAAATTTTCGGAAAATGACCAAAAAAATCATTATTTCGAGTTATAGCTCGAAATTGCAAAAAAGCTCTCATTATCTCTTTAAAATTTTCTGAGGAATACTTGATAAAAATTTGAGCTATTTTGCAAAACATATCCTGGAGGAGATAGATTTTGAAGTCTGCAATTGTTAAAAATCGGCGGTTATTTGGCGTTCTAGAATTGTTCAGTCGCCGGATCGAAAAAAGCTCTCCATTAAAATTTATATACTACCATACGTGATCTGTGAAAATTTGAGCTCAATTGGATATACCGTCTGGGAGGAGATAGAATTTTGAAATTTTGAAAATGTCACGCTTGTTACGATACTCTACTATGGGTAATGGTCAAAAATAATTTGTGATGTACTTTTCGCAAGATTAAGATAGATCTACAAATACGCATTTTCGGTTTTCTCATGAACTGTTAGTTTCAGTATATTTCACCGAGAAAATGTCAAATCAGAGTCGCATACCCCCTTATAGTTGCAATAACTCGTTATTTAGGAAAGGTCTCGTTATAAGACATTTGCTAACTATTGAGTTCTAGACATCCGCTGTATGATAAAAAAAAATTGTACCGATAAAATTGTCGAGGCTCCTAGCACCTCTATGTGAATTTCACTTCCGATCATAATCACTTCACCTGTAATCATAATGGGTCAGATATGATGTCAAAACTGTTTCTAACACATGTAAACGGTTTGTCAACTGTTTTTGCTCGCTAGTAGCGAGTTGCTACCACACTTTGTTTGCACAGCGCGGCGATTTTCGAGCCCAGCCAAAAATGACCATCGGTTTCTAAACCCCGGATTTTAGGCAGTGAGAGAGCAAAGGAGTAGAATTACTGCCACGCGAATTTGCTCCTGCAATTAATCTTGCTAACCACTAAATTTTTTTTTAAATGTCGAAAAAATTTGAAAAATTTTTTAGATATGTATTTGACGTAACCGACGGAGGCTGTTTTCGAGATCCATACATGGTCAGAAACTTAATTTATCTAGCATTCAAAAAATTTTATCGATTTGCTTCCGAAAAAAATGGATTTCACGAAAAATAAAGTTCCGAAATTCGGATTTTTCCCAAGTATTTTTTAGTATTCATGCTGTATTTTTTGAACGCCGATCGATGATCTTAATTTTACAATTCAATCTTTGCGGACGATCAAAAAAAATAAGAAAATGTCGAAAAAAATCCAAATATATTTTTAAATGGGGAAATGGTCAAAATTTTGTGGTACCTGAACTTTGCACATTTGAGTATCAAACTTAATCAGATACGAGAAAAAAACGCCATATTATTGCTTCGCTATCGATTGCGAAAAAAAAATTTTGTCAAAACTTTTTATACCAGTGCTCGAAATGATTTTAACAAAACGCTAAATATACCGAAATCGGCAAATTTAACGCGTAAATCTCATCGATTTGAGCAAACAGACCTAAAAACCGAATTTCCAACGGCATATATTCACTAAAATTATTAGTGGAAAACGAAAATTAAAATTTCTGATATCTCCTCGCTGAATGATTTATCGTGAAATAGCCGAAAATCGCGACTACTACCGGTACTGTCATACAAAAAAACTTTTTTTACCTTTTTGAAAAATTTAGAGAATTATCTCAACATACTGAAATTTCAAAATTGAACGAATTTCCTCATCTAACAACAGAGGTTTAAAAAACAGGGAAAGGCGTCGTTACTGCCTTAAGGGGTGGTCGTCGCAAAATGGCTCTAGAAACAAATTTTCCCAATTTTTTTAAACCTTTTTTTTTATTGAAAATGTTGAAAATCTACAGCATTTGGTACTTCGTTTTATTTTGATACATGGCTAGGAAAGCACTTTTGATGAGTTCAAAATATTTCGTATGGAAAAAAAGTTGAAAATTTCTTGATTTTTGGAAATTTAAAACACGATTTACAGAAAAACGAGTCTAAATTTAGACAAAACTCAACTTGGTGTTTTGCACGGACTCTTCAGCTGCACATTTATCTGGGTTTTGAAATGGTGATTTTAAATCCAGGGAGGAGAATGACATTTTGATGAGACCCCTAAACAAGGGTCAAAATACAGCTTTTTGGTGATTACTGAGCAAATTCAAAAATTTTCAAAAGACTCAACTTGGTGTTTTGCTCACGTTCTTTCGTTTAGTTGAGTCATAAATCATTGTTGTACCTAAAAACTCAGGGAGGAGATACATTTGAAAAAAAATAATTCTGTATTTTGTAAGCACGTTTTTGATTGGACGAGCCATCCTCACTTTATTATTTTTAGATGCAAGATTTTATTTCAAAATATATCAAAGAGAGGGTAATGTTTGGTCCGACGATTTGTACTTTTGCTACAATTGGTCATTGAAAATACCATTTTTGCCTTAAAATGCGACGACATGCGATACGACTTGAGAAATTCTATTTCGGCGAAAATTGTTTTTGTAATTCGACTTGAATCCTTTTTCGAAGGTTTACCAAAAAATGCATATCACATTAACAGATGTACAAAAATGTTATTTTTGATAGCGAAATTGAATTCTGCATCAAAAAACTGAGCTAGGAAAGTAATTTTTTAAAAATTTAACACAATACTAACTGAAATCAGGCTTGGATTGTTTGTTATGATATTTGACATGCTGCTTTTTATGTTTTTAGCGGTGCGCACTTGATTATGATTTAAGGAATATTACCTCAAAATGATAAAATAAAATCCGAACGTTCAAGGTATTTTTGTGCTTAAATTTCTGCTTTAACAAAAAAAAATTTAAATAATATTAGACAGATATATCCCATTTCACGAAAGTCACTTTTTCATTATTACAGTAACCAAACCGTTATCTGTTTTTAAAAAGCCAACGTTCTGGGGTCAACGATGTTTCTGATTAATTTTGAAAGTTTAAAATCAAACTTGGAAATTAACTCCGCGAGAAATATCCTGCTGAGACAAATAAAGGCTTGAGAAAAAGCGTCTCGTAAAGTGTTTAACGAGCTAATGACGATTTTAATATAAATTCATATCTCAAAATTATGACCATGTTCACGAAAATATTTTTTTTATTTTAACTTTCCAATATCCCAAACCAAATGTATAAGCTTCAAAAATAGTCAAAAAACTCCCCACAATTGCTGTGTTAGCACCAGAACCGTCTTTAATTAGCGACCATTCATTTGTTGCGACAAGACAATATTACTAAAATAAAATACTTTTTTTAATTTTCAATTTATAATACTTTTCAATAAAAATGAAATTTTTTTATTTAAATCTCCACGAATATATAATTGAAAAAAATCATATTTCAATTTTTTAAATCGATAAAAACAGTATTAGAGCCAGCTCTTAGAACCTAGTTGAAACCTTGTTATTGTATCGAGAAAAAACTTCCAGCGCCTAAATTATCGACCATTCTGATTAAGGACGGGCGCAAATATGCGTGGAGGCTGCGTTCATTACAAAAAAGTAATATTTTGTTTGTGTGAAGATGAATTGTATTGTGGAGATGGGTAAATCGATCGTAGTGCACTGGGAGAGCTCCTGTATGAATAAATGCAACCAAAACAGTGAAACACATGAATACAATTACAGAGCATAATATACATCGGGGACGTATTATACCACAGCGAATTTCCGCGCCCCTACGAGTTAACTGACCTATTTTTCTTGCTGAGTAGAGGAAGGATTTTCCGTAGAGATGGCGGCCATTTTTTTGTAAAAAATTCCAAAGCTCAAGGGTGATTAATTTCAGTGGCGATATGTCATCATTCGACGTCATGCATGCATTAATTGTCATATCAAATATAGAAATTATCAGCGCTAGGCAAAATACGCCCTTTATCCATTTGGATTTTTTCAGGAGGTTTTATCAAGTAAGGGGTGGGCCGAATACACTAGAGTCACTAGAGCCCGAACGGACGGTCCCAAACAAAAACAGACTGACTTTAGAAAAACGCGTCTTTGAACAATAAGCCTCGACTTTAGAAGGTTTAACTATTTTGCCCTGTGTTTACAATGCATTTGCACAATGCCAACGCAAGAATAATTTTAAGGATAGACAAGCACACACACAAACCGAGAAAAAGGGGATGAGGAGAAGGGTAGTGTGAAAAAGTAAATTTATAAGACTAGATCCAGTCTTTTTGCTTCAGTTAAAGCAGTAGAGAATAGCGTAGGGTTCGGAGAGTAAAAGAAAAAATATAACTTTTCTCGTCTTTTTTTCTTTTTTGGCTTTTCCTCATTTTATAGTGGTGCGTCNCTCCTCCCAGACGGTATATCCAATTGAGCTCAAATTTTCACAGATCACGTAACGGTAGTATATAAATTTTTAATGGAGAGCTTTTTTCGATCCGGCGACTGAACAATTCTAGAACGCCAAATAACCGCCGATTTTTAACAATTGCAGACTTCAAAATCTATCTCCTCCGAGGATATGTTTGCAAAATAGCTCAAATTTTTATCAAGTATTCCTCAGAAAATTTTAAAGAGATAATGGAGAGCTTTTTTGCAATTTCGAGCTAGAACTCGAAATATGATTTTTTTGGTCATTTTCCGAAAAATTTCCGAAAAAAAAAGTGCTTCGATTTTTTCGAAAGTAGGCTCAAAAGAAAGCCAGTGAAACACTGATGAGAAAGTTGGCTTACGTCAAGTTGATATTTTGAAGTTTTAGTGGTCAAATTTGAGCAAACGTTATTTTTAAACTTCATCTTTCAAAAAATACTTAAAAAAAAATCGAAAAAATGCAAAAATTTCAAAAAATTTGCACACTTTAAAAGAAGTGCTTTTCTTTAAAAAAAAATCTGATATTGTTCGACTAAATGAAATGGGGTCAGCGAACATGTGCAAAAACACCCATTTATTTTGGAAATTTCTCTAAATAACAAGAAATTTGAAAATCAGGCTTTGTACGGCTGTTTAGCTCACAAATTAAAGTTAATACTGAAACAAATTTTTTTTTGATATCCAGGAGCTAGATGAAATGGAACCAAAAGATGGAAAAAATCACTTTTTGGACCGGTATACCGGCCGGTTTGAAAATCAGTAAAACCCGTCGGTTACCCCCTTAAGGGGGTAGTGTCATTGAAAAAGTTTTTCTGGAAGTGAGAGTTCTATACTAAGTCGGTCAAGAGAAAACGATCGGTGCTAGTCTCGCATCTCTGCGGTGCGCGGTTTTTGTGCTAGCGCCATCTCTAGAATTTAACCCATTTTGAGAAAAATCACTCTCGCTGTCTAACCAGCCATTATTTTCCCTCAAAAACAAAACTGACTTATTTTTAATTATATGTTGCATCTAATTAACCGATAGTTTATATTTTTCTCTTTTGTCTAGTAGACAAAAATCGTTATTTTGTCTTTATTTGTTCACAAAAGACATTTTCTTGATATGATAGAGCTCTAAAATTATCACCAAATTGAAAATTAAGATTAATTTCACCCTATATATCATGTCCATTTTGGGATATCAACAGTCTTGTCGAATTAGGAGACGTTTTACTCCAAATGTAGAGAATGAAAAAATCGAGAATTCCAAATTTGATATTTTTCCAATTAATTTTTTTAGATTTATTTTATCCGAAATTTTGCCTGGATTCACATCGGAAAGAAATATTCTCCAAAAATGCTTGATTCATAACATGAATAGAATCATCATCTTCAGAAACTTTTTCACGTTTAATTTGAAATTGTTTCAAATGTGAAAGACAAGGATTTTTCCTTTTATTACTGGTAGCTTTTTAGATTATTTTTTAGATTTTATATCGTGGGCATTTTTATAAAGTTTTGTAAATATATTTGTCAGACCTTATATAAGCATTTAAATCTAGCGCTATTGCAGCACATTTTAATGAGTATCGGTTATCTGTAATCACTCTTAATCAAAAACTTCAATGAGATCTCAGCTGGAAATCAAATTCTAACAAATTTAATGCCATCGAAAATTATCGGTATTTTTTATTATTGCGAAGAAAATGAATCAAACATCTTTTTCGTGGGCAAACAGAAAATTAAATTGGTGTATGACACCTTAAAGGTTTCAGAGCCTCACGAAAAAAATAATTTATTATTTTTTTTAAATATCGCTTAAAAATTTTTCTGGCATAATAATTATGCTTATATTTCTTGTTAGATCACAATAATAAAAAAAATACACCGTAGTTTTGCTCCGAAATTGTATAAGGAATGTAACCTCCAAAAAAATATTTTATTCTGATAAGCAGTTTTCTGAGAAAATGTACCTAAGTGGACAAAAATTCACATTTTTGAGGTTATCTACTGTATTTTAATTTATTTCAAAAAACTTAACCGTAGTTTTATCAGTTAAGTTTTATAAGCTTAATTTTTCCTTTAAATGAACTTGATCTGATATGTACTTAACCATAACAATGTACCTAAAGTTTCAAGTTTGGCGCCCTCTGGTGGGAAAACCACTTAAGGAAAAGTTGCGAAACCATCACCAATCGATTTTTTTTTGTCGATTCAGTATAGTTCTCTCACTTTCAGAAAAACTTTTTCACAGACACTACCCCCTTAAGTCACTATCATAAAAAAGTAACCTAAATTCTAACCAACACTTCGGCTTTTCATACGAGGTGACTTCAGTAAGATTTTGACCACCTTATTATGTTTCACTGTTCAAACAAAATCTTTTTAATAAAGTTTTACATTTGTCGAAAAAAAAATGATTTAAGTTAAATTAAGGTCATCGATCAATGCGTTCAAAAGATAAATCATAAATATTGTAAAAAATACTTGGGAAAAATTCGAATTTCGGAAATTTATTTTTGGTCAAATCCGAATTTTTTTTTTCGGAAGCAAACCGATAGCAAAACTTTGAATGCAACAAAAATTAATTTTTTACCATATATGGATCTCGAAAAACAGCCCCCGTCGGTCACTACCCTTAAGGAAGTTGGTGTCGGAAATTTGAGCCTTTTCTAAGGTTATTTCTCGCCAAACTAGGTGATATTCCAAAAACATTTGTCACTTACAGAACCAACCTTCACGGTTATTTTACAACATACAGAAATCTTATACAATCGCACCTACGCACACACACAAATATTTAATAAGCGTCCCCAAGAAACACTAATAAACTCTTTTCTCTGTCAATTTTCATCATTTTTTGAGCTTTTTTTGTGTCAGGCTAGAAAACAACAATACAAACATCTTTGCATGAGATTGTTCAAATTCGCGTTTTTGTCCGCCGAAAGCAAAATTTCGAGAAAATGGCGCTAGTGCATTATGTGTGAGGCCTCTCCGGAGCATGACACAAAAAAATAATAAAAAATGGTGAAAATTGAAGGAGAAGATACGTTCTGAGTGTTTTTAAGAAGCTTTTTAAAAGCGTAGGTGTCGGCGTAGGTGGTATTGTATCAGATCACTGTTAAATTCAAAATTACTGCGAAGGTTAGTTCTGTTAGTTACAAATGTTTTGGAATATCACCTATGCTAGTTTGGCGGGAAATGGCCTCGGAAGAGGCTCAAATTTGCGACACCCACTCCCTTAAGGGGGTATGCGACTCTGATTTCACATATTCTCGGTGAATTATATTGAAAACTAAGACCTCATTAGAAGAACCGAAAATATTCATTTGTAGATCTATCCTTAATTTTGCGACTCAGTGCATCAAAAATTGTTTTCGATGATTACACTGATAGTTACGGTATCGTTACAAGGCCTTTTCGTAACTTCAAATCTATCTCCTCCTAGACGATATATCCAAATTAGCTCAAATTAGCTCAAATTTTCACAGAACACGTAACTATAGCATGCCGAAATTGAAGCACAAGCTTTCGTTGATCCGATGTCTGACCAATTCTAGAACGGCAAATAATCGACGTTTTTTGCAGTCTCAGATTTTAAAATCTATCCGAGAATAAAGTTTCAAAATGGCTCAAATTTTTACTGCGTATTCTTGAACGAATTTATAAGATTAAAGCAAAAGCTCATCTGAATTTGTTGATTATAATCCAAAATATGATTTTTTTGGTCAATTTCCGAAAAAATGTCGAAAAAAATGTCACGTGATGAGACTGAAAATACAACTAAAATTAAAGCTGACAATTTACTGATCAAAAATGTTGTCATGGCATTTCAAAATTTTCAACCTAAACGCGTCTAATAAGCGAATATGTTTGAAGCTACAAAAATATTTAAGAAAAAAATTTAAAAAAGCGAAAAAAGTTCGAAAATTTCGAATTTTTTTTTGTTCATTTGACTTGTTTTGCACTTCAAAAACATTGGCAATCGATTTAAGGCATTTGTATAATACAATACCGGCAGAAAAATCAGAGTCGCACATTCGGGAATATGGGACACCCCTTTTGTACTGGGGGCCTATATGGATCCCCACCCTCAGAGTACAAATCCTAAATATTTGAAAAATGCGAAATCTGAGCAATTGATTGGTTGATCCTTTCTTAATCTGACCAATGAAATCGGCCTATTCCGCAATCAAGGGTTTTGATTGGGTGCTTATATCTTGCGTTGTTTGTATCATTCAAATATTTAGGATTTGTACTCTGAGGGCGGGTAATCCATATAACAGGAATTATTTCAGCTAAAAATGGTGATTTTGCGTAAGTAAAATTCGGCAATATCAGCACTTTCGGCAATATTCGCCGAAAATATTGTAGTATACTATGGTAAAAGTGTCATAAACAACTTGCTTAATTTTCCTAGATTTCTACCAGTTAGTAAAGTAGTTACATACAAGATTATTCTACAAAAAGTTTTAAAATGAAATATAAATTATCAATTCCAGTGGTTCCATGGGTTTTGATATCCTAAAAGAATGCTAAAACCACAAAAAAATGAGATGTAAAAGTCAATTTCACATTGACGACCACAATTTTAATGACGACCACCTTGATTAAAATTTATATGTAAAACTAATTCGAGATTTATGTGATACTTCTATGAAATATTATTCTTTTCTATGAAATAATAGAAAATTAACCAAAAAATAAATGAATCACTTTTTTGAAGTCGGATATATCTTTTACGGGGCCTCTTGGAGATTCTTAGCAATTATAGCGTTAAACAAGGCCGGAACGGGTAAGAACCTCCAGGAGGCCTCGTTATAGATTTGTTGTGTGAAATAAGAAACTAATTTTTTTTCAAAAAAGCAAATCGTAGATTTCTAGAACTCACTAATCAGAAAAAGTTGGAGTTAAAAATACTCCATGTTACATGGACCATGTAATTATTACATTGTAATAGTGTATGAAATCACGAACCGTCAAGTAAAATCAGTCTTTTGATTATAAGTTATACTGGTTTCTGCAAAACGTTGATTAAATAATGTTCATCTGTTAACCCTGGGAAGCACAGAAAAAAAAGTTCCGCGGAGGCACCAGAGCTTTTCAGGAGGCTCTTCTTTGAGCGCTGTTTTCTTAAATTCTTATAGGATCAATCTTCAATCTTACCTTTATGGTCAAGTTGAAGAGTTGAATTTTCGAAAGAAAATTTCAAATTCTAGAAATTTCATTTTTAATTTTAGAAAAAAACATTTGAAAAAAGGTTAATTAAACTATGTGATACTACCTCATGGTATGCTACAGGAAATATATGTTTATCTCAATAACTGCGCAGTGCTTTGTTTCACTCAATACTGTTGTCTGATTGAGTATATATGTTGAGAATCAAAAGATATTATTAAATAAGTTCGAAATATTCACTAAAAATCATGTTTTTTAGGTAAAAATTGTTAGTTTTCTCGATTTAATGAAATCATTTGAATATTATCACAATTTTCGGGTTTTTCACGATGAAATAATTTTGCGAGGAGATATCAAAATTTTTTTATTTTTCGTACGCTCACTAATATTGGGTTTTTCTCTGGAATTATGGCGTCAGAAAGTCGATTTCAGGTCTATTTGCTCAAAATCGATGAAATTTGCACGTTAAATTTGCCGATTTCGGTATCTTCAGCGTTTTATTAAAATAATTTCCGGCACTGGTATCAAAAACTTTTCACACAAAAAGCTTATTTTTGCAATCGATAGCGACGTGGTTATATGACGTTGTTTTCTGGATATCTGATTTAGTTTTTGATGCCCACATGTGCAAAGTTCAGGTACCAAAAATTCACCATCTAAGAAATATTGTTGAAATTTTTTTTGCGTTTTTTCAAAAATTTTGTTGGTGGTCTGCAAGAATAAATTGCAGGCTAACTGATGCAAGTTAAATTAAGGTCATCGATCAAAGCGTTCAAAAAATAACGCATAAATACTGAAAAAAATACTGAAAAAATCCTGAAAAAAATACTGAAAAATACTGAAAAAAAATTCGAATTTTGGAAATTTTTTTTTGGTCAAATCCGAAATTTTTTAATTGATTCGGAGCAAACCGATTGCAATTTGGATGCAAAAAAAATTGAGTTCCTACCATGTATGGATCTCGAGCAACAGCCTCCGTCGGTTACTCCCTTAAGGTTACTCCCTTAAAGGGGGTGAGGAAAGCAAATTAGATATTTTTGAATCGGCTCTCCTGAACAAACTGAGAATGGGAATGGTTTATTTTGCGATTGATTTCGAGAAACGAGTTCAGTGGGTCATTATAAGAAAACCCAAAAAAAATTTCGATCGCACAAATGAGCTCTACAGGCACTAGAAAAGTGCCAAAATCAATTCTTAAAAANTTTTTAAGAATTGATTTTGGCACTTTTCTAGTGCCTGTAAAGCTCATTTGTGCGATCGAAATGTTTTTTTGGTTTTCTTAGAATGACCCACTGAACTCTTTTCTCGAAATCAATTGCAAAATGAACCTTTTCCCATTCTCAGTTTGTTTAGGAGAGCCGATTCAAAAATATCTAATTTGCTTTCCCCACCCCCTTATGGCAAAGATGGTAAAAAAGTACCAGTCTGGCATGCTTTTCACAAATTAAATATTTTTTCAAAACATATCATTTTTCCATACTACTATCAATCTAAGATATTTTGAAATTTCACTTATAAAAAAATATTAACGCCTAGAATGTTATTTTTTTTGCAAAATGGACTCAAAAGACTTGCCTAAAAACTGACTTATTTCAACTTTTTATTTCGTTTTCAAGTCGAAATTATTTGATCAGAAGTAAGACTTCGACGAAAAATGGCATTTAATCAACTCGCCATAAAATTTGAGCCTATCAGCAAAATTTGTTTTTTAATATATTTTTTGATCTGAATCACCGATTTCAAAAATGCATTCGAAAGAAAAGTGTCTGCGAAGGTTATTCCACCATTTTTGGATGATTCAAAGTGGCTTGAGCTTTTCAAAAGGCTCTGTGCCTCCAAGGGTTAATGAGTATTTTTCGGCGGGCATCTTTTTCTGTCGTGAAAACTGTATTTATCATATATAATTCAAATTAAACTTATTTAACTCCCGTAGTGGCCGACAATCTCTGGACCCGTAGTGTCTTTGCACCATCCGTGGCGTTGCGTTTGAATCAAGCATATAACCGAAGATTCATTATCAACATATATTTTTCATTGATCATATTATTAAAATAATTATCTACAGTCCTATAAAAACAATTTGTTAAAAATGTTTATAAAAACTCATCAAATGTGAATAAGAAAATTAAAAACTCTCTCATTTTCGCCGATTCTCACAAACAAGTGCACAAATAACACAAATATAGAGTTAATTTGGCATTTTCAAATTAAAATATTAAACCGTCACTAATTTGGGTATTGTATCTGCAAAAAAAATTCAATGTTTTCATCACCATTCTCATGTAAAATGAGTCTCAAATTTTTGTGAGATATAAATTTCTCGTGATAAGAAAGATTCACCCTTTTCTTTCTTTCGCCTACGCATGATTTTGTGATCAGTATTTCGGATGTTTCGACTTCTTGAAATCTCTATTTAATACTGTAATGCAATAAAACTCTTAGAATTCGATACGATTCTTTTAAGGGGTCTTCTACGTGATTTGAGTACTTTTGAAAAGAAGGTATATAGTAATTTAGTACAGTTATTTTAAAAAGTACTCAAATTACGTCCAAAAAATTCCAGGGTCAACTTCAAACGTTTTTGAAGTTTTTTTCTTATTACACCAAAGTCCGAATGAAATCAAGTGACGAAATAATTCAAAAATAAGGTTTGGAATATGTCATAAAATAATCCATATTTCTTAAAAAATAAGATCACGTGACGTTTTTGGAAAATATTGATTATGTTTCAAAACTTCTGAATTAGGTGTTTATTGGCCCAAAAAATTTTTCGGCGTAATTTGATCACTATTTGTTTACTTGTACCAAAACCTTATTTCCTATTTGAAGGGTCACGTGATTCGCTTTTTGGACTTTGATGTGATGGAAAAAAAGTCTTAAAAACTGCTAAAGAACACACTTTTTTTTTTCAAAATTGATTTAAAGTATTTTTGAAAAAAAACAGTACTATTTTACCAACCTTATTCCTTGAATATACGGTCACGTGGTCATTTTGGGGCGTATGGTGTTATGGGAAAAATTTTCGAAAAAAAAGCACAAACGTCAATTATCTAAATAGTTGATTGATCACTTTGTAATTTTCGATTTCAGAACATGTATTTAATTGTCCTAAATTGCGATTAAAGGCCATCGCGCCACGAATGGCTCCAAAGACACTACGGCCCGTAGTCTACGGGAGTCAAAGAATGTCTGAGGTCGTTTATTAAAGAAATTGGCACAAAAACGATTTCATCAGGGAAAAACAGCAAAATTTGCCACCAAACTTGATCCGGACGCATTGATTTATTAACAACTTTTAAAACAAAGAATTCGGGTCAAATTTCAAACGCATCATTTTTATATTGTGACTTCTAATGAGAATGGTCGATAAATTAGGCGTCGAGAGGAAAGTTGGGCCGTAATTGAATATTCTATGCAATTTTCGTTTAATTTCCCCGAGATTTATATTGTTATAACAGAGTTTAGGGCTAATGCACGATTTTTCGAATGAGATAATGTTAATTGGATAACTGATCACAGACTTTATTACGAATAACCGCCAAATTTTGCTTATGTTCGTTGAATACTTATTTTATTGCACTTACGAATTCGTTTTTCATTTATATTAAAAAATGATTTAATGCAGAAAAAAATGTACATGAATTTTTTAATTTAATTCAATTTCCCAGAGCTCGATTTATAATAAAAATTCGAAAATTTTCATCGTAGCGACTTTAAACTTCTACTAAACAATTTTTAGTCATTGATATCGATTACGGGACCCACACGAACAAATAAGCCACTTTTTAGCCAACATTTTTATATAATTGTTTGGAAACGACTCATCCGATTGAGTTTTTAGATTGCTCAAACTCAGCAAAAATATTTAGAGATAAATGAATTTAAAAATGGTCCGAATCAGATCATTGTTTCCAATTTTTAAACAAAAACCGATAATTAAACAATTTCAGTAATCTCAGAAAAAAATAAAAAAAATGGTTCGATTCGGACCAATTTTATTATTTACTGAATATTTGTGCTCAGTTTGAGCTATCTAAGAACTTAATCGGATAAGTCGTTTTCAAAAGACGAATTATATGAAAAATAGCTAATTTGTTCGTGTGAGCCCCGTAATTGATATACCAAATTAAAACTATAGCCTTATTTTCTATAGAAAAGTACTTTTTCTGTGAAAAAAACCACACAAATATTCAAAAAATTAACTGTAGTTGCACACAAACATAATTTAAGTTGGAACAATGTTATAGCGATGAAATTTGAAAATCCAGAGGACACTGTGGATTCAATTTTCATTTTAACGAAGTTGAGGTCTGACCGATCAGACTCTCTGATCGCTAAAACAGTTAAGAGGAGGGATCGGATTTTTAGAAATTTTGACCCGTCGACCCGGAAAAATTCGATCCGTAGTTAACTCGTAGACTGTTGTTCAGCCAACTAGTAACTAGTTACTAGTTGGCTTATTCCGTTTTTTCATTATTAATTAACTTTAAGTCTAGAACATATTTATTTTTGGCGAGTCTACGAGTTAAAACCTCAAGTTCGACGAAATTTTATATTTTCAAAAATTGGTCGGCACAAAGTTGAGTATTAATTTTACTGTATGAATAAAACAACTATAATTAGGCCTCCCGAGCAAATAATAAAGAGCTGAAAATAAACGAAAATTTTAATTCGAATTTTTTGACTTGTTATGAATCATAACTTATTATAACAATGTTATCTGGAAAATATGAACAAAATGTAGTTTTTTCTTCAATGTCGTCATTTTCAATGCTGCTTTTGTCTGAGTGTCATGACATGCCACATCTATCACACTGTGTTCACACAATTAAAAAGTACCGTTTTTAATAAAACTGAAAGAGCCTTGGGAATACATAAAACGGTGATAGGTTGTCTTACGTTATCAGGCACAAGACAATTTACTATCCCTTTTTTACTCTGGATTAAGTGTTAGTTGACAGAATTCACCAAAAAATAATCCTTGGTTAACCGCGATTATTTTTCGTCAAAAGACTGAAAGCAGGGAAGAGGTAATATTTGAATTTTTGCAGACTGCCTGGATATTTCAACCGTACGAATCTAGATTTTGCAGTATGATTTTGATTTCAATTGAAATGCAAAAACTAACTACGGAATGAAAATGTTCAAATAAATTCTTTGCTCATATTTGGTCGTTTTATGACCCACCCATAAATTACAGAACTATGTCAAAGAATTTAGGCGCCACTATGACTCAATTTAAAAAAAATATTATTCATAATTATTTCTCTTTCGTTTGAATAGACCGCTCCAAGCTACCCCAAAGACAGCAGGTACCTTTACTAACTCAATAGCTAGTGTTAATTAGATCCGAGACTCAGGTGGATCGTTAATTTTCATGTTTATTTTGATCATCAGATATTTGAATAATTTTGCGGGAATGATAAAGTTGGCTGATTTGTTGACTGAGCCAATCATCTCTACGGATTCAGCATT
Organism: Oikopleura vanhoeffeni; assembly: GCA_004367855.1. Classification (NCBI taxonomy): domain Eukaryota; kingdom Metazoa; phylum Chordata; class Appendicularia; order Copelata; family Oikopleuridae; genus Oikopleura; species Oikopleura vanhoeffeni. The sequence continues at coordinate 43,164 of SCLH01001237.1, forward strand.
ATTCGAATCAGGCTTCTCGACCACAGATGGGCGAAGAATCTCCACAGGAGATCCAAACAGTCAAAGTTTAGAAAATTTACCGTTACAATTTCTCAACCGTAAAGGGTATTTGCTTTTGTCTCTGAGGGTTGATGGGAATATACATGCTGTATGTAACATGCATAATTTATTTCAATTTGAAATTCTAGATAATTTTTGTATGATCACTCATATTCTGAAGATCAAGTTCCTGAAGTTTGTCAGAAGCACTGTTTTTTCCCATTGCCCAAAAATTTTTAGTTTATCAGGATTATAGAAATAAGTAACAAAACAATAAAAATGAGCCTGTGAATATTTATACTTACTGAGTTGGGTGATTTCATTATCACCCGGTAGAGGATACTTTGCCGGTATTTGTGCGGGAACTCGATGTTCGGCGAGTTCCGGTTTTCATTTTTTGTGCTGGAACTGGATGTTTGGCGAGTTCCAGTTTTCACTTAATTAGTGTCACCAGTTATCAAAGTTGAACAGGGATTTTGTAAGTGTACTCAAAATTAATTGTGTACACTCATGGCCTGGCAAATATTTTTCTCGGAAAAGTGTATGGTTATTGTTGAATCAATATGGTCGTTTCTTCCTTCTCACACTGGACACGTTCACCTAACCCTTAATCTAATTTTTTCAACATAGGCTTATATTTTATGTTCAAATCAAATAATGGTGTACACTTAGGGCATGGAAAAACTTAGGCCATTTGAAATGGCCCATTTCCATAGCCTATGGATAGGGTCATACACAGGAGACCTATCTTCAAAACCAAATCCCTCAGCACTGATTTTTTAAGTTTACGGGGTTAAACGTTCTCAAATAAAAAAGATTCCGACCATGAAATTTTTTTTGGAGACACCTAGTGGTCACAATTTGAGTATTAAAAACACCTTTTTTGGCTTTGTTAGCTATGAACCATACCTATGGACGATAGGGGTTACGGTTCTAACGATTGTAATTTATTCATTGTTAAATGAGACACAAAAAAAATTAAATAAATAAAAAAATTATTAGGTCAAAAGAATTTGTCTCGAAATCAATCAACTAAACTTACAAGTAGAAAAAAACTCAAAGTTAAAATCGGAAGTCTAAGTTTGGCGAGTTCCAGGATTATTTTTTGTGCTGGAACTCGATGTTTGCAAATCGCCAAAAATTGGGTTCCGGGACAAAAACCAGAAGAGTGACCCAAGACCGATTTCATTCTAAAAATTTTTAGGTTTTGAAAATTTTTCAAAAACCTCCATATTTTGAGAATTTTATTAACTTATAGCTATAAGTTAATAAAATTCTCAAAATATGGAGGTTTTTTGAAAATAATTTTCAAAACCTAAAAATTTTTAGAATGAAATCGGTCTTGGGTATATAAGTTATAAGTTATAGGCTATATTATAGCTATTTTATATAGGCTATATAATATAAAATATAGCTTTTATTCTGTGGACCTTAAAAGTGAAAATTTCCCGGTGAAATTTACAAGTTTGAAATATCATAAAATAATCTCCTTGTTCTTATGGCTTCATTTCTGACAGTGCCCCGTTTGTGATAATTAAAATCAAATAAAATTGAAAGAGATATAGTTTGATGAATGTTCCCTCTGTTGCAATTATTCAACTTAATGAATGCTGATTTTGCTCCTATACAGCGATCGAGTTCAGGATAGAAACAATAGGTCAATTTTCAGTAAATTATCAAAATAATTTACATCCTTTGAAATTTATTGGCCACCGAAAGTAATGAATTATCTTGAATTTTGCAGCACTTAATAGGCTGCTCGCGGTCTGGAAAAAATCGGCTCAACTTTGGACGGTGTTTACAGAAATCCCAAGGCAGTTGAGATTTGATTTTTTGCATAAGGAATTTAAAAGGTTATGTTTTTGCATCCAATATTTCAAATTCTAGAATTTGTATTTTTGGTTCTAAAACATAAAGTTTCAAAAGCAAGGTACATCATATCACGTGATACTAGCACACAGTTGTCTTCACAAATTATATTTTTCGGGAATCTACGCACAAGGATCTGAGCTACGTCCTAGTTTGGTTTTAGATTTATGTATTATTTATCAAAAGATATTTATAAATAAGTCAAAAATTTTGTTGAAAAATGACGATTACCATGGAAAATTCACGATTCTCATGGAAAATTTCACGATTCTCATGGAAAATTTCAAATACAGATTTTAAAATTTTACTCCCGAAGAATAAAATATCTGTCCCTAGATACCAATTAATTATTATTATAAATGTTATGCATGCACAAAACACTTTCCGGAAAGTAAAACATAGGCGAAAAATCATGAAAATCAATCTTCCGTTATATCAGAATCGAAAAAAAATTTAACTATTTTTTGGAACAGCAGTAAAATGTTTTGAAATGTATAAGAAGGACAAAATTCTAGGATAATGTTTTTTTGCCATATTTGGAGGGTTTTAGGTCACTTGAGCCACTATATCGGCTCTGTGCCTACAAGAGTTAAGTTCTAACGAAAATCAGAGTTTAAGCTTGACTGAATCAGAAATTTAAGGCGTTTGTTGGCATCTTGAAACACTAATAACTTTCAACTTATTCGTGATAAAAACGGTATCTAGCTCAACTAACCGGTTAACCAAACTAAGGGAGTACTAGTCGCAACTAGAGACTATTTCCAGATTATTATCGAAATGTTTTTTTCTGAAAATATGGACAAAAATAAATGATTATTAGTCTTTTAAGTTTCATTGGACACCAAAAGAGTATTTAAATCGCGATTAGAAATTTTGAAATCAAGATTTTGTCGAAATTATGAAATTTTAAAGAATTTTAATGGTTGTTTTTAAATAATCGAGAGACAAAAATGAGAATTGTGGACCTTGGGGCTCTCGGCGTACTCTTCAGTGTCAAATCTGTATGACTTTCAAGTTTCTGCCGTGAAAATTTAGAGAGTTGATGGATTTTTAGTGGGGCCCTTTTTCACGCCAATTTTTATTTAAGGGAGTACTGGTCGCATTTTAAGGCCAAAAACAGGGTTTTCAGCGTCGCCTCAATGAAGTACTAGAAACAGCACGAACATATGTATTTCAGTTTAGGGATAATTGAACATTAATCTTGCTTTCACAAAACAAATCGAAGGCCTCTGATTGGCCGACCAATCAGGAACGACCTTTCAAAAGTGGCACTATTTTCACTTCAAAAGCCTACTCCTCCCTGAGTTTTTAGGGTACAACAATAATTTATGACTCAAATAAACCGGACAGAACGTGAGCAAAACAAAAAGTTGAGTTTTTTTGAAAATTCTTGAATTTGCTCTCAGTATCACCAAAAAACAGTTTTTTGGCTTTATTTTGAGTGCCTTGGGGAAAATACTACTCCTCCCTGGATTTCAAAGTCACACATTCAAAAACCAGATGAATGTGCAGCTGAACAGTCCGTGCAAAACACCAAGTTGAGTTTTGTCTAAATTTCTGACTCGTTTTTCTGTAAATCGTGTTTTAAATTTTCAAAAATCAAGAAATTTCAACTTTTTTCATACGAAATATTTTTGACTCATCAAAAAGTGCTTTCCTAGCCATGTATCAAAATGAAACGAGTACCAAAATGCTTGTAATTTTCCATATTTTCAGAAAAAAACATTTTAAAACTAATCTGGAAAATTTCATGTCCGAGTCTTAAA